>OZ024787.1:8147109-8178678 GCA_964017065.1 Haliclona indistincta | reverse complement strand
AGTAGTTTAGCGCTGATCAGTGACTGCATTAGTGATGGATAGTAATTTTATAGAGAAGTCCTCAAAATCAGCAAGCACTGTCCATATCCTTCACGAGTGCAGTCATTGATCAGCGCTAAACTACTTTGCGAGTGCCGACAAAGAGGCTTAGAATCAAATTTAACTTCTGGAATGCTCGGTTTATTTTTTGTTTTACAAGCACTTGGTTACTCCTTGGAAGCCACGCCCACTATTTTGGCGGTTTGCAGCTTGTGCGATCAAGAGACGAACGCAGGGTTACTGAATTTTGGTGATTGTGATGGACATGAGATGGCTCTACTCAGCCGACGTGTTTCTGTATCGCAATCGCGTTTTCTTTGAGCATAAATTGCACTGAAACAATATCATGAGTTGCCGAACATAGATTGCTCGACCCCGGGGTCTTTGGAAAATAAAATTACCCGGACGGCAAGACGAGAGCTTTTCAATTGTAGCTCGTTGTAATGCTGATGGATGAAGGTGTTTGCAGTACTGACTTGCAATCCCGCCCTATTCGTCTATCAGTCACTAGGACTGGTGCCCGATAATAGATTGCTTTTGCCGAACATCAATGTTTTCGGCTACCCACTTTCTTCGTCCCCTACAGTAGACAAAGAAGCAGTTATGAGCTGCATATTGCAATGCAGGCAGAGGAAGTGTGTGTCTATACGTCGGTCAAGTTTGATCTGTGTAGCGTATTTGCAAGTGTACGAACGAGTGGCCGATAATAGATGGTGGCCGAATATTGGTGGCTTACTCTACTCCAATCCTAGTATTACATCTTAGTGCATATCTTGTTCATTTTTTCCTACATCTTAGTGTATTGCTGGCTTGTTTTTCCAATAACCAATACAATACTATACACTTGGCTAACATAAAATAAACTTTTAAAAGACAAGCATGCATGCATACAAAGATTGATCACAAGTTGTAATTGCTAGATAATAGTTGCCGAGCGCCTTAGCGCGAGGCATTTAATCGCGGAGTACTGTGTCGAAATTGTATGTTTGTATATATATATGTCACGCTTAGGAATGCAATCAGTCCATATGGCGAGGTCCATACTGTAGTATTGTATGCGAGGGCAGCAATTGCAAGTCCCCGGGATTGCACGTTCTTTCATAAGTTCTTTCATAACTCGACTACAAAATGGACGACGATTCGCCTTCCCATCTCGCAATCCATGCACCGCCCTCATCAGCGATACTGTGACTGATGCTGCAGCAAGAACCAGGGCTTTGGCGCTGGAGAGGAAGCCCAGACAGCATGAAATTGAAGAGAGACACCACTACTACTACTCGGTAAGCTTATAGACATGATCCCGCGCTGTATTTACTCTCCATTACAAATAATAGAGCAAGCAGACTTTCACACCTTCGTGAAAGGGCTAACAAAAAACTGTCTATACAGAAACTGAAGGACATAGGTTATAATTCTTGACTCAATGCTAAGACATGTCTTGCTTATGACTCCTCCTTTTCCCGGACACTGTTAAAACTATGGAACAAATTACCTGCTGAGATTATCCCCACAGCAGATTGTCTCCGCTCCATCCCTCTCTGTTTTCAAGAGAGATATTCGTGGCTATCTATCTAATTTAATCTAGAAACTTAGTTGTTTTTATTTTTAAAAAATATTTCTGTGCGAGGCAAATACATGCTGTAAGTATACCTAGTATTGTAATACACAAGATCATTCTCAGCTGCCTGTTGTACTGGAGGATTCAAAGCTGCACTGCAATGCTTAAATATGAGTTGTTGAGTGTCGCAAACCAACAACTGCATACGAATATTCATATTTGCTGGGAAGAAGGAAAAATTATGTAGACAGCAAAATTCATTATACTCCAATTACTTATTTATTACTTTTTTCAAGTTCTTACCATTATAGCGGCAAAATTTCGTGGTAGAAATTTCCCGCTGAGCAGTATTTCATATAAATGAAATAAGTACTCTGCAAGACTTTGGCATGTAAATTTGAACTTATAGTGTTGTTTATTTAACCCTTTAACCCCTATTGTCGCCTTTTGGCGACATACATACTTCAGACACCATAACTTTATCAAAAAGTGTTAAAATATCCCAAAATTAAGCCAAATTGAAGAATACAAATAACCGTGAAAAATTCAGTGGTTTTCGGCGCGCCCCCTGCGCTAAACGTTATGGCAATGGCATTTCTATGGCTTCAGTGCAAATTTCACAACATTTAGGGGAAACAAAATGGCTGCCAAGAAATTTTGGACATTTTATGGCTTCAGGGTGCTCGGAAACACATTTTTGTGCATTCTCTATGATCTGGGCTACATTTTGCACTCACCAAAACCACTGCTATCTGTGTGTACTTTTCAGTAGCCAGCCCCAAAGTACTAACTTTGAGCAAAATTTGACGAGGTCGTTGCACTTTATCGGCTTCACTTTCGAAGTGGGAGGGGCATATCGACTGACTTGAGTGTGGGCAATTGCGGCTACTCACTGGCGTAAAAGGACGCAAATTTGAGACCAGTAGCACAAAAGACACACGAGATATTCACCAGAGAAGTGGTCAGCATTTACGAGGTTAAAATTTCAGCAAGATAATTTAGTAATTAAAGGGTTAATTAATGGGTGCTACTTAGCTGTATAGTCTACATCGAACTTACTCAGCTCTAGGTCCTCTGGAAACAGCATAGGACTCATTCTGCTGCAATTGTATTTGATGATTTGACTGTTGTACTTGCGAAAGAGTGCAATATGCTTCATTTTGTTGTAAAACTACATCTTGTTTTTGATCAACTTCAGCATACTCAACTCTGTAAATAAAATGATACATTGATATTTGTATGAATGTATTAATACACTGAACATACTGTTGTTGCTTGGTGACAGCATAGCACTCATTCTGCTTTAGTTCTACTTCACCATGTCTATCAATTTGAGAGCTCATGTAGTTCTTTCTTCGCCAGATAATGAATAATAATATTATGGTACTGACTGCTATGGCAATGAATAAAATTAGCAAAACAGGAGCTACAGAAGCAAAGAGAATGGTACTTTCCTCCATTGATGCTGTAATAGAGGAACCAATGGAGACATTTGGATTAGCAATCACTCTGCTAGTGCTGGTTGAATGCATTCTCTCATCCAATTCACTGATTTTGATAGACTTGAGTGACTCTGAGGTTTTGAATACTGCAGCTGTTGAATAAGTGCTGGATGGTGCCAGAAAACTTGAAATGCTAGCAGCATAAATCGATGTCATTTCTGTCACAGTTGAAATCACAGTAGTAGCCACAACATCATAGCACTGTTGTGATGACAACAATGATGTAGATGGTGTGACCATCGCTATAAAATTTTTTTAACTTTAAAATAATGGCTTCCGAAGTATGCATGCAACTAAAGCCATAATACAGTCATCAAACCTTAGTTCAGTACACCCAAACAGAATTAAAAGTCGCATCAGAATTTGTTTGAAATGTTTACCTGTACTGATCTCCACAGTCACTAGTGGGTAGTCGTAGTCATCAATGTTACCAAGAGTCACAGTAGAAAGTGAACTGCTGCCTTCATCATGACCTGCAGGACCATCACGTCGCTGAAAATACACAACTAATGTACTGTCTTGTCTCCTTGGCTGGAATAATCCCAGTATGTCTCCCTCCTGGAACTCCAGTGGTGTGGTAAGGGTGTACTCAGCAACATTGTTAACTAGTGTGGTAAAAGGGAGCAAGCTAAAATTTGCTTTAGTGTAGCTAGTCCCTCCATTATTCCGCCATATTTGTAGCTCAGGCTGTAAGGACTCAGTGTTGTCTGTAGTACCTCCCACTATCCACTTGGTGATGAAGCCATTACAGGTGAAGGTGATGTCTGGAAAGAGATACTGTTTATTACTAACTCTTGTCACATCATTGATATTGAGATCCAGTGCACCTTGCCTCAAGACAGAACGACTAGAAAAACTACCAGTACAGCTGGGTGAACCTGTTGTGATACAAGGATAACAAAATTTAATGTTAACTTTCACTTATTCTAACCTGTAACTGGTGATATAAGAACTAGCTCATCACTTTTTTCTGAAAGATCAGGTATGCTAATTGTTGATGGGGCATTGTTACCAAGTTCATAAGTAGTAGCAGTTGCTGATCTATAGTACACTCTCACTATACTATCATCCTTAGCTGGTTGATACACTCCCAACTTATCTCCACTCTGGAACGACATGGGAGTGGTCAGGCTATAATGGAGCACTCCATCAGGACTAAAAACTCCAGCAGCCAGTCTGATCTGTTCACTAGCTTGCCTGGTGTACGTGTTACCACCAGTATTTCTCCATAACTGTATCTCAGGATAGTCTTCCCTATCTCCACCAGTTCTGTACAGTCCAACAAAAAGAATACCATTTATGGTTCCACTGCAGCTGAAGCTCTCATCAAGCAATCTGAACTTGTCGTCCAGACTATCCTCATTTACACCATCATTAGAGGTCTTCTCAGCTCTTTTCCTGAGCAGATCTAACTCCATAAACCCACTGGTACAGCCATTGATCACAGCTAGTAGTCACGAGAGTACCAGTACGTATTGGTCAGTGTAAAGCAGCATGCCAAGCTTACCTTTGTTACAGAAAATGAGCACACCGAATACAGTAAGAATAGAGCCAAGGACGGTCATTGCACGTTAGGCAAGTTATTCACCAACTTAGCTAAAGCCCCGTTTACACGACGCCTCCAATCCGGATCGAACTGTGTGTACACGCGATGCTACCCAGGTATAATGGGCATATTATGTCTTTGTTGACATTATGTCATATATGAGTACCAAATGACCAAAATTAAATATAAATCAATGTATGTTAAATATACAACATCATGGACGCACGGCAGAGCGTCCCTAACTGAGTATACAACTTGAGTATATTCAAGTTGTATACTCAAGTTGAGTATACAACTGTCTAAACAAACATGTTATGACTTTTTTTAGTCCAATAATTTTCAGGTTTGATACCTTTCATTGACGGATTACCGTACGATCACTTTTTATCATAATTACCATTACTTTTTTATTACTGTTGTTAGGTATCATAACGATTGGAACTTTGCAATAGTATAGTGTAAAGTAGCTTTACCATTAAGTATTTGAGTTTCTCTGGAATCATTAAATTTTCATTACTCATTTTCAATCTGACATATCATGTACTAATCCTTTTATGTGACCCTGTAGCCTCGTACCCAGGCCTATTGAGGAGAAGTGAAGAGATAAGGCCTGGTATCTACTGTTGGCGCATGCGAGGGTAGAGGTGGAATTCCACCGCCGCCGGTTATCATCGTACACCTTTGTAGTACGTTATGAATAGCAGTTCGTGAAGCCCTCCAGAGTCCTGTTTGCAATCTACACTGATGACTTTATTGTATCCTCCTTCTTAAAGCTCTGCCACAAAACCAGAGGTAGAAGTCTACGATATAACTATTGGGTGCTATCGCTTATGCAGGCTCACCACAAAGTTATTCGTCGAATCAAGGCCGTAGCCAGGATTTCGAGAGGGGGGTTCTTGTTTGCGGCGCGAAGCGCCGACGAAAATTTTTAGCTAATTAATTTTCATTAGGGCGTGTCAATCGACAGAGTGGTTACTCGCGATCGCGTACCGTGCACATGATGCAACTATGCATGAAGCTAGCCGTATTACTGCAGTCTTCTACACTAGTATTTACTGTAACAGCGATTTGTGGAGTAGAAAGTAGCCAGTATAGTAATTTTCTGAAGACTTCAAGCGGACCGTTGGGTAGCCTGGGCGGTTCGTCCGAACCCCCGTCTACGGGCTTGCGAATTGAGAGCTAGAGCTGACAATCAACTTAATCAAGCTGCTTCTAAGACTAAGCCAGTTGTTTATAAGCCTAATAACTTAGGCGTGGCCTGAATAACTGCTACCATGTTTTCATGATCGACGTACCGTAGTTTGCAAATCCGTTGTCTCAAGCTCGCAACCATAGCACGCCACGTAGAGTAAATAATCAATTTTCGGACAGCATGTATTTTTGTACAGTTTTTTGTACAGATTAACCCTTTATAGGCTATTGACGCCTTAAGGCGTCATAATTGACTCCACCTACTCTAGACGTCATAAATAGTATGAAAAGTGCTCTAGAAAGGTCAAATCAAGTTTAATTGCAAATTACCTGAAAAAAACCACTGTTTTTCGTCGCGCCCTCCCCACTAAACCATATAGAACGGGGGGACGGGGGATTTTTAAAGGGGGTGTCCCCTCTTTAACCCGGGGTTCGAAGGGGCGGAGCCCCTCGCCGCTTTCGGCATTTTTAGGGCTTCAGGATGCCCGGAAATGCATACTTTGGCATAGAATATGGTCTAAACTTTGCTGTTTGCTCACCTGGACACCACCACGTTTTTGTATCAGTCACCAGGGCTAAATGAAGACCAAAATTAGCTGTAAAATGGCAAGGCCGCAGCACTTAAGTGGCTTCAGTTCCGAAGTGGGAGTGGCCAACTCAGAGTTCAGTACATGGTCGTAAACTTTGACATGCCAGGTAAAAACAGTGCTAGTTTGGAACAGCTAGCGTACTGCATGTTGTAGAAAATTGCTAGCCAAACTGTCAGTTTAGAGCAAGTCGAATTTTCGTCAAAATAACCTAGCAACTAAAGGGTTAAAATAGCGAAGGCTCCGTGCGTGGTGGCAACTTGTAGCCACTGAATAGTAACCTAGATTCTGTGAGTGAATGGTCTGTCGCTTCTACGACCACGCTGGAATTCGCCTCCAAGTGACGTATTCGGAATAATGTATTATCGGACGATTGGACCTATTTTCGGACAATCGTTTCTGTCCTCACAGCAACAGTGCAGCAACGCTTCATTTAGTGCTGCTAGCATACGCCTACCTATGTACTAACCGGTGGTGGACAGCAATATTCCTGAAAGCTTCTGGTCGTGGAGAAAGAGGCAGCAATGTGTGCGCATTTGGAGTGATCAATGATCGGACAATTTCCGTGTATTAATTGTAATTTATACTGTGCCTTATGGCATAAGAACACTATACTAACATGAGCTGTGTATAATGAGTCTGACTCTGAGCCCTGTTTATATACAGCTCACGTTAGTACAGTGTTCTTATGACATAAGGCACAGTATAAAATACAATTGTCGCCTCATTCTCCACGACCAGAAGCTTTCAGGGATATTGCTGTCCACCACCGGTTAGTACATAGGTAGGCGTTTGCTAGCAGCACTAAATGAAGCGTTGCTGCACTGTTGCTGCGAGGACAGATCGATTGTCCGATAATAGGTCCAATCGTCCGATAATACATTATTCCGAATACGTCGCTTGGAGGCGAATTCCAGCGTGGTCGTAGAAGCGACAGACCATTCACTCACAGAATCTAGGTTACTATTCAGTGGCTACAAGTTGCCACCACGCACGCCGCCTTCGCTGTTTTAATTCGTACAAAAAAACTGTCCGAAATTACATGCCGTCCGAAAATTGATAATTTACTCTACATATTCAAATCAAAGTTTTATGCCACTTAGCTCATTCAAAAACTAGAGTTCTAATGAACACATACCCGTGCGCTGAGCTAGGAGCTAAACACGACTACTCCTGCATTACAGCAACATGCACGTTATTTAATGGCTCTGACGTACGGTAAGTGTGAGACTGAGTGAGGACATCGACATTGATAGGAGGTTGGGTGACACACCCACAATACCGTAAGTGCTCTTACAAGAACACGTAGCTTTAGATAGCCATGGATTAGCCGCTCGAACAAGGCTTGCCAGCTCAGAAAACGTCTTCATAGGACTATAAATTCAGTGAAGAAGCTGTAGAGAGTGTTTTCGTGGAGAATTCAGAGCGGTGAGACGTAAACAAGCGTGTTTTTTTGATGACACACACATATATATATATATATACCGACGGACACAAACGCATAACCCTGGCGCAGACTGCGCACGGGTAATAATATCAATGTAGCTCTAATCATTGTAACTGTATTACTATACTAGCAGATACAGTGCATGGTGTGAAGCTTGATTTTAAAACAGGTATTAATGTTTAAAAATTGACAATTTGACAGAACATTGAAACCTAGAGCTATACTTGCAACTGTCAATGGTCACCTCTCTAAGACACATGCTATAGTCCCAACTGAGTTTCACATCTGTGATAGCCACCTGCTTAAAATTAGCCTAAATCAAACCATCCAACTTTACTGGCCCAAGGGTGACCAGATGAGCTACCATCTAAACTGAACTCAAGTTTCATTATCAAAATTAATTTGCTTTCTTATAGAAGCATTGATTGCATGTTAACCCTCCATGAACTGCAACTGCAATTTGTGCTAAAATATTGGTAGATTTAAAGTTGTTGCAAAAGATTTTGACAACACCCTTCTTGGTCATTAAAATAAATTTGCAAAGAGGTAGTCAAGCTCATCATCAAAATTGCATTATCAACAGATTAATTTTTAGGAAAAAGATTGGGTAGACTAAAAAATTTATTTACTTTCTTGAACATGCTTCTCAGTGATAAAAAAACAGAATGCAAACATGAACCAAAATCTTCAAGCTGCTTCTATCATACACAATTGCAAAGCTGTGTAAAGTGATGTATTTGCAACAAAGTTAATCAACTTGCATGCACGCATTGCTTGCATGTAAAGGTAACATGCTTTCAAAATTAACAATCTATGAATCTCATTATTGAATATTTATTCTGGGGCTTGTATTGCTATTAATAAGTCTCATGATTAGCTAGAATGTCATTTTGTATTTATACTACAGTTCAATGTAATTCTAGAATCTGATTGGTCAGTTGGAGGAAAATAAATCACGTATTCTTCCGCGGGAACTCGTATTTTTCCGCTGGAACTCATATTTTTCCGCTGGAACTCATGATCATGTTTTCCTCTGTCATGAGTTTCTTTTGTACAGGTACTAGCTTTGGTAGTTACTGGACCAGTATGTGTTGTGTTCGCTTCTGGCATGGGCAGCACAGCGTCTATAGACCCGGGTACTTGGCTACGATCGATGCAACGATAAGTTGACTTGTTGTGCATGGAAAACGTAAGAAAGCAAGTAACTTACCACGTTTTGCTATGTTGACAGCTTAAAGATTGCCCAATAAACGCACACAGCAAGTACAAAAGACTGCTGGACTCTAGTAACTATCATTCTAACCGTTCGTTGGAGTCCAAGTTCAGCCATTGCCACGTGTAACGCAAAGCGGCGTTCGTGGGTGTGGCAGCCGGGTCACAGCACGTGTTTTCGAGCAAGAAGAAACGCTCATGCTGCAGGAACTCAGCAGCTTTGGGACGGTCATCAACCATTGTTTTTCAAAAGATATCTGCGTCGGTTTATTGTTGCCATGTAGCTGTAGTATAAATACCTTAGACGACGAATCATCGGCAACTACGGGATTTAGAGCGCCTAGGCAACCGAAATAGACGCCCTCGCGCTACGCGCTCGGAACGTCTATACACCGGTTCCCACGGCACTCTAAATCCCGTAGTTGCCTCGATCCGTCGTCTAACCTATATTTATTATGTGTCCCAAAGCATTACCATCGTGAGGCGTGGCTCAATGGCATACGGCGAACTCATCCGTGGATTCTGTAAAACTGCATTGCGTAGACCTTACTAAAAGATGTGATCTTAAACTACTTTCGTATAGTGCAGTGTCTGTATGTCATGAAATCAGGCTGCTAGTGGCACAGCTCCAACACGCTATACATCGCACGTGGGCTGCAGCGGCAGCCCCACCCCTTTGCGCATAAAAATTCTAAATGACACTCATTTCTGAAAATTATTCTTTATAAAGACACATTTTACAGTTTATTCAGCGGCAGCAGCCTTCTCCTTTTCATAGTCTTTCTTCAACTTGCCCTGTGACAGAAAACAGGGATAATTCATATCAAACACTATGGGCTTGGCTTACCATAAAGCTGGCCTTTTCCTGTGGGGTCTGGAAACGTCCATGACCAAACTTAGAGGATGTGTCAATAAACTTGAGGTCAATCTCCTCACGATCCTTTCTCCTAAACTTGACTTGCAGACACCGCTTTTGACCTCAGTAATATGCTCAAAATAGATATTACAAAAATAAATTATTATGATAAGCAGCATCTTTACGTGTGTCACATGCACGTTGATCACGCATTGCTGACGGCATTTTGTTTTCTGACCATGCAATTTGCTGAATTCATTTTCGCTTCAAAGGATGTATTATATGAATGCACAGACATGTCCGAATCAATAATAATAAAATTAATGTTTTATCATTGTTTAGTAGCAAAAGTCAACCATTATAGTTATTATGCAAACTTTTGTCTCAAGTCAACTCAGTTTATACATGTTAGAGAAGTAAGAGATAATTAGAATGAGTCATTGCTACGCATGCGACCGTTTGCAGGTGCATTTGAGGATAGTCTATTTGCAACAGAAGAGGCGGTTGCCTATCTCTGGCAGCATCTCGAAGTGTCTGCATTGGTGTTTTCCCTAGCCTTGGGTCTATATTTGTAACTAAAGATGCTGCTCTTGGATAGCTACTAGACGAATCATTTTCATGATCATCATCCATTGTACTAACGACTAGTGTCAGATCCTTGAGTTCTTGATTTGATTATCTAGACTTAACGGTGCAATGATAGTTATCAAACTTAAAGAATGTGTCCGTCAGCGGAGACAAAAAGAGAAAGCCAGAATTCATCAGAGGAGTCTGTGCCGGACTGCACAGAGTGAAGACACATTAGTTATACTTAAACCAAACAAAAAATTCTGGAGAAAGTAATGCATTCCGGTTTAGATGCTGAGCAAAGATCGTCTTTAGAGCTAGGTCACACTCCATGTGAGTCTCCTCCATGTAGCCTACAATACCAACACATGAGAGAAGGATCTGGAATGCTTAGTTATGCCGGAATAATTTTGAGTATGAGCGGGGCACGTGAGAACCAAGAATAATATATGTATAATAGCACAATAAAATTATAGTAACCTAGTAACTATAATAGAATTCTGTACTGTTCTGTAGCTAGCACCCACAACCAGCTGAGCAATTTCACAATCAGTAGTTCAATTATACAAGCTGCTACATGTGCAGCCAAGGGTGCAGATTTGATTGTTGGTGCTAAATAACTAAAATGTCATGTGCATGCAGGTCCGGAAGTATGCACATCACCAGACCGCAATTTGAAAATGTAATTATTGACTGTATTGCAATCTAGTGCATCATACATTTGATGAGAATTGTTTCCATGCTAGAGCTACACTAATAACAGTTAGAGTGGTCAGATGAGGCCACTTGGTAAAGAAATAATTCTCATCTCTCTTAATACACTTTACCAAATGCTTCTGTGACTTCTTGTGACCTGAGGTTAACATCACTGGAAAGGGTATTCCATCTTTCATCAGTGAGTAACACCACAGCAGTCGACTTATTCGTCCATTGCCGTCATCAAATGGATGTAGCGAGACCACTTCAAAAAAAAGCCAACTTGCTAACTCGTACAGGTCATGATCAGGAGTTGATACCCTCTCGCTGTACTCTCGAACAATCCTGGTCATGTTCCGCTGGATACACTCATGTGAGGGAAATTGATGTCCACCTGCAAAAACCGATGATTGTCGATACTCT
Source organism: Haliclona indistincta (assembly GCA_964017065.1). Taxonomy (NCBI): domain Eukaryota; kingdom Metazoa; phylum Porifera; class Demospongiae; order Haplosclerida; family Chalinidae; genus Haliclona; species Haliclona indistincta. The sequence goes on along the minus strand of OZ024787.1, from coordinate 8,167,054 downwards.
CCATTATTTACCGGTATCCCTTGTTCATTACTGAGTCCAGCCATCATTATCCGATGAGCCTCCTTGATCATACTTTCTGTCAGCTCGTCATTAATATGAGAGTGGAACAGTTTCAATGCTCGCAGGTGTTGCATCATTTGCGAGAGACCATCGCCTGTATCAAGACTAGGTACGTTCTCTTCATTATACGCCTTGGTCAAGACAGATTCTGTTTCTGGTTGGCTTAGCCCACGTGGAATGGTGTCCTCATGCAGATTTGTCTCCCACACTAGCCGAGCAGCCATTTTCTCATTGTACTTCTTCAGTATTTCTGGAGAGCAATTGGCAGAAAGTCCGTTCTTCCACTCGTACAGTTTCTGGACGCAGTTTTTCCACACCACAGCCGGCTCGTCCTCTTCAGAGCTAAGAAAGTAAAGCCTGACAAGCGAAGGCGCTTTTTGCATGTCCATTTGGATTTATCAACTCCGCTTCACACTTCAAAGTTTCACTTCTTGAGTCAACGTGGAGGTTTTATTCAAGTGTATTATTACATAAATATCTATGATTATTATGTGTCCCAAAGCATTACCATCGTGAGGCGTGGCTCAATGGCATACGGCGAACTCATCCGTGGATTCTGTAAAACTGCATTGCGTAGACCTTACTAAAAGATGTGATCTTAAACTACTTTCGTATAGTGCAGTGTCTGTATGTCATGAAATCAGGCTGCTAGTGGCACAGCTCCAACACGCTATACATCGCACGTGGGCTGCAGCGGCAGCCCCACCCCTTTGCGCATAAAAATTCTAAATGACACTCATTTCTGAAAATTATTCTTTATAAAGACACATTTTACAGTTTATTCAGCGGCAGCAGCCTTCTCCTTTTCATAGTCTTTCTTCAACTTGCCCTGTGACAGAAAACAGGGATAATTCATATCAAACACTATGGGCTTGGCTTACCATAAAGCTGGCCTTTTCCTGTGGGGTCTGGAAACGTCCATGACCAAACTTAGAGGATGTGTCAATAAACTTGAGGTCAATCTCCTCACGATCCTTTCTCCTAAACTTGACTTGCAGACACCGCTTTTGACCTCAGTAATATGCTCAAAATAGATATTACAAAAATAAATTATTATGATAAGCAGCATCTTTACGTGTGTCACATGCACGTTGATCACGCATTGCTGACGGCATTTTGTTTTCTGACCATGCAATTTGCTGAATTCATTTTCGCTTTAAAGGATGTATTATATGAATGCACAGACATGTCCGAATCAATAATAATAAAATTAATGTTTTATCATTGTTTAGTAGCAAAAGTCAACCATTATAGTTATTATGCAAACTTTTGTCTCAAGTCAACTCAGTTTATACATGTTAGAGAAGTAAGAGATAATTAGAATGAGTCATTGCTACGCATGCGACCGTTTGCAGGTGCATTTGAGGATAGTCTATTTGCAACAGAAGAGGCGGTTGCCTATCTCTGGCAGCATCTCGAAGTGTCTGCATTGGTGTTTTCCCTAGCCTTGGGTCTATATTTGTAACTAAAGATGCTGCTCTTGGATAGCTACTAGACGAATCATTTTCATTATCATCATCCATTGTACTAACGACTAGTGTCAGATCCTTGAGTTCTTGATTTGATTATCTAGACTTAACGGTGCAATGATAGTTATCAAACTTAAAGAATGTGTCCGTCAGCGGAGACAAAAAGAGAAAGCCAGAATTCATCAGAGGAGTCTGTGCCGGACTGCACAGAGTGAAGACACATTAGTTATACTTAAACCAAACAAAAAATTCTGGAGAAAGTAATGCATTCCGGTTTAGATGCTGAGCAAAGATCGTCTTTAGAGCTAGGTCACACTCCATGTGAGTCTCCTCCAAGTAGCCTACAATACCAACACATGAGAGAAGGATCTGGGATGCTTAGTTATGCCGGAATAATTTTGAGTATGAGCAGGGCACGTGAGAACCAATAATAATATGTGCATAATAGCACAATAAAATTATAGTAACCTTGTAACTATAATAGAATTCTGTACTGTTCTGTAGCTAGCACCCACAACCAGCTGAGCAATTTCACAATCAGTAGTTCAATTATACAAGCTGCTACATGTGCAGCCAAGGGTGCAGATTCCTTGGTGCTAAGTAACTAAAATGTCATGTGCATGCAGGTCCGGAAGTATGCACATAACCTGACCGCAAGTTGAAAATGTCATTATTGACTTTGCAATGTTCTATTTTTTTCTAGTGTATCAGACACTTAAAGAGAATTGTTTCCATGCTAGAGCTACACTAATAACAGTTAGAGTGGTCAGATGAGGCCACTTGGTAAAGAAATAATTCCTGTCCCTCTCAATACACTTTACCAAATGCTTCTGTGACTTCTTGTGACCTGAGGTTAACATCACTGGAAAGGGTATTCCATCTTTCATCAGTGAGTAACACCACAGCAGTCGACTTATTCGTCCGTTGCCGTCATCAAATGGATGTAGCGAGACCACTTCAAAATAAAGCCAACTTGCTAACTCGTACAGGTCATGATCAGGAGATGATACCCTCTCGCTGTACTCTCGAACAATCCTGGTCATGTTCCGCTGGATACACTCATGTGAGGGAAATTGATGTCCACCTGCAAAAACTGATGATTGTCGGTACTCTCCATTATTTACCGGTATCCCTTGTTCATTACTGAGTCCAGCCATCATTATCCGATGAGCCTCCTTGATCATACTTTCTGTCAGCTCGTCATTAATATGAGAGTGGAACAGTTTCAATGCTCGCAGGTGTTGCATCATTTGCGAGAGACCATCGCCTGTATCAAGACTAGGTACATTCTCTTCATTATACGCCTTGGTTAAGACAGATTCTGTTTCTGGTTGGCTTAGCCCACGTGGAATGGTGTCCTCATGCAGATTTGTCTCCCACACTAGCCGAGCAGCCATTTTCTCATTGTACTTCTTCAGTATTTCTGGAGAGCAATTGGCAGAAAGTCCGTTCTTCCACTCGTACAGTTTCTGGACGCAGTTTTTCCACACCACAGCCGGATCGTCCTCTTCAGAGCTAAGAAAGTAAAGCCTGACAAGCAAAGGCGCTTTTTGCATGTCCATTTGGATTTATCAACTCCGCTTCACACTTCAAAGTTTCACTTGAGTCCTCGTGGAGGTTTTATTCAAGTGTATTATTACATAATAATATCTATGATTATTACGTGTCCCAAAGCATTACCATCGTGAGGCGTGGCTCAATGGCATACGGCGAACTCATCCGTGGATTCTGTAAAACTGCATTGCGTAGACCTTACTAAAAGATGTGATCTTAAACTACTTTCGTATAGTGCAGTGTCTGTATGTCATGAAATCAGGCTGCTAGTGGCACAGCTCCAACACGCTATACATCGCACGTGGGCTGCAGCGGCAGCCCCACCCCTTTGCGCATAAAAATTCTAAATGACACTCATTTCTGAAAATTATTCTTTATAAAGACACATTTTACAGTTTATTCAGCGGCAGCAGCCTTCTCCTTTTCATAGTCTTTCTTCAACTTACCCTGTGACAGAAAACAGGGATAATTCATATCAAACACTATGGGCTTGGCTTACCATGCATAAAGCTGGCCTTTTCCTGTGGGGTCTGGAAACGTCCATGACCAAACTTAGAGGATGTGTCAATAAACTTGAGGTCAATCTCCTCACGATCCTTTCTCCTAAACTTGACTTGCAGACACTGCTTTTGACCTCAGTAATATGCTCAAAATAGATATTACAAAAATAAATTATTATGATAAGCAGCATCTTTACGTGTGTCACATGCACGTTGATCACGCATTGCTGACGGCATTTTGTTTTTAGACCAAGCAATTTTTTGAATTCATTTTTGCTTTAAAGGATGTATTATATGAATGCACAGCCATGTCCGAATCAATAATAATAAAATTAATGTTTTATCATTGTTTAGTAGCAAAAATCAACCATAATAGTTATTATGCAAACTTTTGTCTCAGTCAAATCAGTTTATACATGTTAGAGAAGTAAGATAACTAGAATGAGTCATTGCTACGCATGTGACCGTTTGCAGGTGCATTTGAGGACTCTATAGTCTATTTGCAACAGAAGAGGTGGTTGCCATTCTCTGGCAGCATCTTGAAGTGTCTGTATTGGTGTTTTCCCTAGCCTTGGGTCTATATTTGTAACTAAAGATGCTGCTCTTGGATAGCTACTAGACAAATCATTTTCATGATCATCATCCATTGTACTAACGACTAGTGTCAGATCCTTGAGTTCTTGATTTGATTATCTAGACTTAACGGTGCAATGATAGTTATCAAACTTAAAGAATGTGTCCGTCAGTGGAGACAAAAAGAGAAAGCCAGAATTCATCAGAGGAGTCTGTGCCGGACTGCACAGAGTGAAGACACATTAGTTATACTTAAACCAAACAAAAAATTCTGGAGAAAGTAATGCATTCCGGTTTAGATGCTGAGCAAAGATCGTCTTTAGAGCTAGGTCACAGTCCATGTGAGTCTCCTCCATGTAGCCTACAATACCAACACATGAGAGAAGGATCTGGGATGCTTAGTTATGCCGGAATAATTTTGAGTATGAGCAGGGCACGTGAGAACCAAGAATAATATGTGCATAATAGCACAATAAAATTATAGTAACCTAGTAACCATAATAGAATTCTGTACTGTTCTGTAGCTAGCACCCACAACCAGCTGAGCAATTTCACAATCAGTAGTTCAATTATACAAGCTGCTACATGTGCAGCCAAGGGTGCAGATTCCTTGGTGCTAAGTAACTAAAATGTCATGTGCATGCAGGTCCGGAAGTATGCACATAACCTGACCGCAAGTTGAAAATGTCATTATATTGACTTTGCAATGTTCTATTTTTCTAGTGTATCAGACACTTAAAGAGAATTGTTTCCATGCTAGAGCTACACTAATAACAGTTAGAGTGGTCAGATGAGGCCACTTGGTAAAGAAATAATTCCTGTCCCTCTCAATACACTTTACCAAATGCTTCTGTGACTTCTTGTGACCTGAGGTTAACATCACTGGAAAGGGTATTCCATCTTTCATCAGTGAGTAACACCACAGCAGTCGACTTATTCGTCCGTTGCCGTCATCAAATGGATGTAGTGAGACCACTTCAAAATAAAGCCAACTTGCTAACTCGTACAGGTCGTGATCAGGAGATGATACCCTCTCACTGTACTCTCGAACAATCCTGGTCATGTTCCGCTGGATACACTCATGTGAGGGAAATTGATGTACACCTGCAAAAACCAATGATTGTCGATACTCTCCATTATTTACCGGTATCCTTTGTTCATTACTGAGTCCAGCCATCATTATCTGATGAGCCTCCTTGATCATACTTTCTGTCAGCTCGTCATTAATATGAGAGTGGAGCAATTTGAATGCTCGCAGGTGTTGCATCATTTTCGAGAGACCATCGCCTGTGTCAAGACTAGATACATTCTCTTCATTATACGCCTTGATTAAGACAGATTCTGTTTCTGGTTGGCTTAGCCCACGTGGAATGGTGTCCTCATGCAGATTTGTCTCCCACACCAGCCGAGCAGCCATTTTCTCGTTGTACTTCTTCAGTATTTCTGGAGAGCAATTGGCAGAAAGTCCGTTTTTCCACTCGTAAAGTTTCTGGACGCAGTTTTTCCACTCGACAGCCGGATCGTCCTCTTCAGAGCTAAGAAAGTAAAGCCTGACAAGCGAAGGCGCCTTTTGCATGTCCATTTGGATTTTTTCGAGATTTTCCAACTCCGCTTCACACTTTCACTTGAGTGCACGTGGAGGTTGTACAGCTCATTATGCGTCCTAACGTTCCATCGCGAGGCGTGGCTCAATGGTGTAACTTAGCATACAGCGAACTCATCCGTAAAACTGTATTGCGTAGTCCTTGATTACTGATCTTTCTAAAATATGTGATCTTAGTATGACTACAGTGCACTGTTCCAGTGTCTGTACGTCATAAAATCATGCAAGAACAGAACCAGCATCACACGTGCTTTGGAGCCAGGACAGGAATGTAGTCTCGCAGCCCCGCCCCTTCATGCGAAGATACACCCAAATTCTGAATTTCTTTATAAAGACACATTTTTACAGTCTATTCAGCGGCAGCAGCCTTCTCCTTTTCATAGTCTTTCTTCAACTTGCCCTGTGACAGGAAACAGAGATAATTCATATGAAACACTACGGGTGTGGCTTACCATAAAGCTGGCCTTTTCCTGTGGGGTCTGGAAACGTCCATGACCAAACTTAGAAGATGTGTCAATAAACTTAAGGTCGATCTCCTCGCGATCCTTTCTCCTAAACTTAACTTGCAGACACTGTAAAGATGAGAGGACAAGTGATCATACTATCCAGCAAGATCTAGCTACTGACCTTACGCATAGTGATAACACGTTTCTTGGTACCCATTATGGAGCCTTTCATCATCAAGAAATCGTTATTGACATGTCCATAGTGATGGAATCCGCCCTATATATGAGAAGGGAAAATATGAAAAATGAGTTGAAAGGTCCAAGCGCACCATTGGAGTGATCCTCTTCTTGGTCATGTCAAACTTAGTGGAGCCGTTCTCAGTGTCAGTGCTCGACCCAATGCGGTATATCTTCTTGTTGGGCTCAGTGCGATGATGGTAGCCTTTCTGTCCAGCACGAGCAACGGAGTACTGGACCCTGCTAGGATGCCAAGCGCCAATGCAAGCAACTTTACGCAGACCCTTGTGTGTCTTACGAGGCAACTTCTTACAATGCCAACGACTGGTCACACCTATGAAGAGGAGAAAGGTCATCAAGGTCGCACATATTCAACTGCGGTCTATGCTGCTACTTGGTATTTCGTGCATGTGACAGCTTTAACTTACCTTTGAATCCCTTTCCCTTGGTGATTCCAATGATATCAAGTATTTCATTTTGTTGGAACACATCGCTAACAGGAACCTCCTTCTCCAGGTGCTCTCTGGCCCAGTCCACCTGATGGTGGAGTATGATAGAGCACATCACAGCAGGGCTATTAGACTAACCTTATCAGCGATGGTTCCACCATTAACCTGTATCTCCATGATATGAGCCTTCTTCTGAGTCAGGCTAGATATCTTGCTGACCTGCAAAAAAACATGACATTAGAAATACAATAAAGTGTAGCAGTATCATTTTTGTATCTAAAGGCTGGTTGATCAAGTGTCAGTGTCCAAGCGTCTTGATGGATGTGTGAAAACCCATCAAGATATTAAATACACTGTAGAGTAATTTTTGCAGCTGGAACGCCAACTGAGGCACAGAATCATCGCCACAACTGGAACTTTAGCGGCATAGAATACCATGTGTACTTGCATGTAGAGGTAACCCTGTTCCGTACCATACCTGAGTGTGGCAGATGACACGAATGAACTTGCAGTACTTCTTCATCTTCTGTAAGTCCATATCAATGGCGAGCTTTCCAGCGTCGTCCTTCCAGCGCTTAGCAGCCTTAGTGAATGCCCTCTGTTTGCACTTGAACCTTTAGAAGCAAAGAGGAAGAAGAGAAAGCCAGAACTCATCAGCTAGTGAGAGGAGTTCACGACTGCACAGAGTAGGGACACATCAGTCACTTGAACCAAGTATAGATTTCACAGAAAAAGTTATTTTTCTTACCAGCTCTTGTAAAAGCGACGTTTGCACTCCTCGTTCAGATGCTGGGCAAAGATGGTCTTCAGGGGTCGCAGTCCACGTGGAGTCTCCACATAGCCGACAATACCCACACACACGAGAGGAGGGGTCTCGATAATCGTAACAGCTTCAACGACCTCGGCTTTGTGAGCCTCTGAGAAAATAGAAGTTCACATAAAATTAATAAGGAGAAATTTCATTTTTATAGAACTTACTTGATCCGGGTCGATTGAGGTCCCTGACTACGTGAGTCATACCAGCTTTGTAACCAAGGAAAGCGGTCAGATGACAAGGCTTGGAAGGGTCATCTTTAGGAAAGCTCTTCACTTTACCGCGATTGCGCTTGCACCGCTTCCTGGGCAAGAATCCCAGAGACCCGTGACGAGGAGCCGAAAACTTCCTGTGAGACTGAAAAATGGGTTGTAAAGGTTTAGTTTGAGTAAAGACAGGACTACACTAGCTACTGAGAAAGACAGGATTGAGCGGATCAAACCACCTACTGCTCACCATGATGGAAAGAAAGGACGGATAAAATCACACACGTGGTAATAATACTTCGCGCATGCGTATTTGTAACACTAACAAGGCGCGGTCGAGGGCGTGGTTAAGAGTTGTAACAAAATGGCGACCAGAGGAGTGACTCTTGATGTTCCAGAAGATACGAGCTTTGTAGATAAATATCATTTGAAAGAACAAGAATATCGTGACAGGTAAATACATTTGTATGCTTTACTAGGCTAGCCTTTCCAAGTGTCTTGTTGGCTGTTCAGTCGACCATGTCCTTGTTAGTTCAAGACGATAGTTAGAAATGCCCAGTTTGTTATTGGGTCGTGTACATAGACTATGTGAATTTTATTGTCTTTATATAGACTTGTCTGTGTCGAGGTGGTCAAAATTCTGCGAGAAAGATTGCACGATTGTGTTAAGCGAGAAGAAGTGAATCACTTGCAGAACTGTCAGAAAGAGATAAAAGCTTACAACAAGGCTCTTAGACAGTACCGTCAAATAGGTGAGTAGAGCATAGAGATGTTTGATTAATGGGATATTCATGTAGAAGAACCCATTGTCCCAGTATATCGTACTATTATAAGCAGACCTCTAAACTCTCACACAAAATGCGCGAGACTCAAGCATTCGAGTCACAAATTCCCATAATTATTACACCATAATAATGAAATCTCACGCATTTTAGTTGAGACTACTGATATAAGACATAGGATACTATGCACACTCACAAGGGCTCGATGAATTGTTAATTTTAGTATTCAAATCATGCCTTTATTTATCTGTAAAACTGCATGTCTGCAAATAATAGCATTTTTATTAATAAGAGCTCATAGCCTCACAATGTCATGTACAGACATGTGCATGCATGCATGGATAAGGATAGCCTTGCCTCCAGCCCATTTTTATTTAGTGGCCTGGTACTGACTGCATTTTCCGCTAAATTAGCCCATAAAATAATTGATAAAGTTAGCAAATGGAGTAGTATACAAATCTGGTGTACGGAAACTAAAATTGAATTTTCACTGGCTAAAACTCGATTGTCAGGTTCCACCAATTCACAAAATTGCTGTTCTTGAGCAATGTTTTACCATTCCGAGTAGGAGAGAGTGCACCAGAATCCTTCTCGCATAGCTATTGGTCACTACTTCAGTAGGAAGATGAAACGGACATGTCTCAATAGTGTTCGTTAAAATGTACCAATCATATGTGATGTTTTACAAGTTACCGTGTTTTAGTGGTAATTTTGGTGCTTGCGCAAACAGTCTGGTCCATGCCATCTCCTCAGCAGGAGGAAGGTGAGGCTTGGATGAGGGACTACCACATTGTTATGTGCTGCTTGCTTACAGGCACACATAGTCTGTTAAGAGCATACTTTCCTGCAGTACTTCAATGGTCTTGAGTTGAAAAGGCGCTTTGTATTCACCTATTTTTCCTCACTGTGAAAATATAACTGCATGTGTCTAGTAATGGCCCAGCACGGTAGTAGTCTCATAACCTGTAGTTTGTTGGTACTCATGCACTTGGTTGGTAGTGCTAGTTATAGTTATTACATTACTGTCTAACTGACATGTTCTCGTGAGCAATTGAAAATACACACTCACACACTTATTTATTTACAATCGGAGACCATCTCTTGTGATAAATTGTACATGATATTACTTGTATGTCATCATTATCTTTCTATTATATCTTCAGGTTGGAATAAGCTTCAATTCCACTATGATGACGAAGACTGAACCAGCCATCATTAGTGTGTAGAACAGCTGTAGATTGATTATCATGCAAAACTTGGATAACAAAAAAATTAATGTACCGCACTATTGTGGGCGTGTCTCATTAAAATTTCGCGGGCTCATGCATGCACATGGCGGCAAGAAATGTGATACTTCTCGATGACAGCGCCAGTGACGAGGATGAGGAGCTTCCAAGAGTTAGTCACCTGATCGGTAGCTACAGGAGGAGCCCAGTGGAAAATCGAGTGAGCAACGAAGCACCAGGAGTCCGTACTAGCCGATCTACCGAACACGACCCACCAGTGGCTGCTCATGATGATTCTCCTCCACCATTGCCGCCGACGTTACCCGCTATAGCAGAGAAGCAGAAGAAAGGCCGTAAGAGGAAAGTCGGTAAAGAACCAGTGAATAAAAGAAAAGAACCAGCGAACAAAGTTAGATGATAAACTACAGTGTTGTACGCAGATCCTCTCTCTCTCTCTCTCTCTCTCTCTCTCTCTCTCTCTCTCTCTCTCTCTCTCTCTCTCTCTCTCTCTCTCTCTCTCTCTCTCTCTCTCTCTCTCTCTCTCTCTCTCTCTCTCTCTCTCTCTCTCTCTCTCTCTCTCTCTCTCTCTCTCTCTCTCAGACTAAAGTGCCCTCTAAACCATGTGACAAGCACAAGCAAATGATTGTGCTCATAGACACAGCCGTGTCAGAAAATGCAGCTATCATGTCCGAGCTAGCTCCTCAGCTGCTGGCTCTGAATGTGACCTACAGAGTCAGTGATCTTGAACCACACGGCTCGGTAAGATGGAGAAGGAAGACGCATGCAGATGACCAAGGTCCAGAAGAACCTGAGACTGAGGTGCGGTTGAGGATCTTATACCACATGAGTAATTAGTCTGGCAGCCCCGCCCCTTCGCATTATTGTGGAAGGGTCTGGCGTCAGCAGTATCAATCAGTTGTACCAGTCGCAGGGATTTCTGCGATCCAATCAGATTGCAGAAACGCACGGCAGAATCAATGAATTATGAATATTCATAAACTACGAACGTTCGCCTAGTAATCACGCAGTATTGGCTGCAGTAAACGCGCTGTACACCTGTTGTGACCATGCAAATGTCACAAACGAGCTACTGAACGTAATGGTTGTAAGTAAGAATGCTAGAGCTGGCTTGTACGCTCGACTTTGACTTAGGTTGTAAACACGGTACAGAAAGTGTCTATGCTTTGCCTGCTTCCATTGGCGCTTGAATAAGATGTCATCGTTTAATTTTTAAGCTGACCGAAGGTTGCTTCTTCCGCCGATTTTGTGAGCTAGATCGATAAAGAAAACAGCACACTGACTGCCGCCATTTTGTTACTAATTAACACGTGAAAATGTGACGTAATTTAAATTCCACTGGAACAAGTGATTGGTACTGCTGACGCCAGACCCTTCCACAATAATGCGAAGGGGCGGGGCTGCCAGACTAATGAGTAATGACAAATATCGTAGCAGTGTGAGAATTACGTTCTTCTCTTTTCTACTAGATCAGTGAGGAAGAGGTAAAGCATCTTGTAGTAGCTCTTGAAGGTGTAGGATTCTTTGCTTTAGTTCATCACACCAAACTAGTGAGGCACAACTAGCTTGCTATGGCCGCTATCTACTCTCTCTCTCTCTCTCTCTCTCTCTCTCTCTCTCTCTCTCTCTCTCTCTCTCTCTCTCTCTCTCTATCTCTCTCTATCTCTCTCTATCTTGTTCTATAGCAGAATCGAGGTGGTCCTCTGTCTCTCCCTCCTGGGGCTAAGACTCTACAAAGTTATGTCACTGAATTGCAGCAAGAGAACCCTGGCTACAAGATCACACTGGTGGTCGAGGGACTGGAGGCTGCATTCAGGTTAGACAAGAGAGAATAGTGCTGAGACAGATACCAACGTACAGTAGACACCATAAGTTACATGCATGAGGCATGCATCAACCCCTGAAAATTTGTGAACTCCTACTAATAATTACCTGTGCACAGTATGCGAGAGGGTTATGTGTTTGAGTTTTTGTCTTCGTATTTATAATTAATTTATGTGTGTTATCAAAAACACTCGCCTATTTGCGTCTTACCACTCGAAAATCACCACAAAATCACTCTTTGCAGCTTCTTCACTGAATAATTTTATCATCCTGTGAAGACATTTCAATGCTGGCAAGCCTTGCTCGAGTGTCTAATCTATAGCTTTCTAAAGCTGTGTGTCCTTGTAAGAGCACTTGCTCTTGTACCTCGTTCACACTTGCTACCCGTGTTGGCTCGCTCGGTTCAGCCCGGATTGGTGCACTAGTGTTGCACTGTTCACACTACAGCGAGCTAGCGCGCGCTATAGACTTTTCGTTTTGGTTCGTTATTGCATTACCGGTTACGTAGTATACTGAGCGTGCGCATTACTTCACGAGCGCGCGGTTGTCGCGCCCTCGTACCAAATCGCGCATGCTCAGCACGCTTGCAGCACGGTTTGCGTTCACACTACGCACGCAACCCGTGTCGACACGGGTCAGCCTGGTTGTGCAAAGCGAGCTGGGCCAGCACGGTTCGGCACGGTTCAGCTCGCATTGGATAGCGTTCACACTAGGGGCAACGCGCGTCAACCCGGGCTGAGAAGGCAAGTGTGAACGGGGTATTACTCTTACTCTTACTTATGCTCTTACTCTTACTTATGCTCTTACTGTGCTCACCCAATCTCAGGCCTATCGACGTCCTGGCCTGCACTCAATCTCACATGTACCGTACGTCAATCTGTTGAGAAGAACGATAAAGCAGTTCTTGAGGCCTTGGATCATAGGGTATCAGTCTTTCATGAGGCCTAAGGCCTTTGATGTGCTGATCAACTGTTAGTCTTTTAGTGCAATATATGAGTAGCTATGCTCATCAATTTATCTCGAGCTGTCTATGGACTGTTGCAGTAATGCTGGAGTATATGTAGTCGTGTACAAACTATGTAGATCTTAGCTCAGCGTATGGGTATGTGTTCAATAGAACTCTAACTTTGTAACAGTGAATCCGTTTGTTTTGTGTGTCATGTGACAAGTTCACTGTATTATTTCAGAGGGCGCAAAACTAAGAAGAATCGTCACTTCAGAGAAGCAGTGCGGACGGGACGGGCCACAGGTGACCTGGGAACGATAGGAGCATTCTCTGATGTGTCGAGACTAGACTGTGAGGAGGCTATGGTGGGGCTGCAGATCACTACAGGCTGCAGCATGAGACTGTGTGAGGAGCCAGCACTGGTCTCTGAGCTCATAGTGACGTACACCAAGGCATTGGCTGAAGCACCTTACAGGTTAGAGACAAAATGTAATCGTAATCATACAATCTCGCAATGTATTGCATTCCTTAGAAAAGATAACATTTTTTCGTTTTTCTCTGATCTTGGACCAGGGGCAACTAAAAAGGTAAAAGGTATCTTTATTTGATTAAGAATAGTTCTCTTGCTCAGGCACTCAAAGAGACGGAGGATAAGGTATCTCTCATCTGGCTGCACCAGTTGCTGCAGCTACCAACTGTCTCTAATCCAACTGCTACCGCCATTGTTGCTGCCTACCCTTCACCTGCTCATCTGCTCAGGGTCAGTGAGCTGTCATAGATTATTGCCTGCGTGATGTTACTAGTTTTGTTCTGTCTCATGTCTCATGCAGGCATATGAGTGTACCCATAGCAAGAAAGAAGCAGAAACGCTATTAGAAGACACTCAGGTTTGCCTTTTGATTTTGCGTGGACGTGTTTTATGTTGAGAATGCTAATAGCACTGTGGATAGGAATTGATCTAAGCTAAAATTGACAATAGCCCATCCAGCTTGTAAAAAATTATGCAGTCTTGATACTGGGCAAGAAATGCAGGCTGCTTTATCTCCAGTTAGCACTAGCACAGTATGCACATGTGTTGTGGTCAAGCTCCCTGCCAGCCACACCTCTTGTGCGTCATCGACCATTGTTCTTGTGCAAGTGGTTTAGTTTAGTTAACTCTCTTTCTCTCTCAGGTGCGTAGAGGTACTGGTGTGACTGCTTCTAATAGGAGAGTTGGTCCCTGCACATCTAGAAGAATTCATCAACTGTTGACTGTGGATGATCCTAGCGTATTACTGACATGAACAGGCACATATTATCATCACTGTATTGACAATTTATTATTCACTCTCAAGTTGTTGCTAGTTGGAGAATGCAACTAGTATAAGTATGACCTCATACCGTATAGCCGGTTATTTTAATGTGGATTTAATTTTTGAACGGCTGGTGCAGGTCGAAAATTAGATTTCGAAAAATTCTTTTTGCCTATTTAAAAAGTTCTGTGACGACAATTAGACCCAGTCAAAATTTGGCTAACGAAACATTTGACCAGCGAAAAAACTGGCTATACGGTAAGTATGTTGGTCACTACACCTGATTATCTCTTTCTCATAACTAATATTTTTGATGAGAGACAGGCATGCTCATCAAACACGTACAGCTAGCGTTGCTATAATGTCTCTTGCATCATTGGATAGCCAAGAAACAGGCACACATGTCAACCCAGTGTGTAGTGTAATCATATAACAACAACCATGATTGTGAGCTATAAAGTTTGTTCCCATTGTGCGCACTAGAGTACATTATAAATATTTTCAAAAAGGCTGTATTAATTGACAGTTGCTTTACTTAATTGTACACCGTCACGGTTGCACTATGCATTAAAAAATATTTGTTTAGCAATTTTTTTCTTTTTTCTACTGTGAACTGCATCAGCTACAGATCTCCTGTACCTTGTAGCTCTCCAAAATCGTTGAATCGTCAGCACAGCATTCAATTTCTGACAGAAAGTAGACCATGTGTGATAACTGATAAACACAATAATTACTATTATACCTTTCTAATTAGTTTCTGCCGTTGTCGAAATAACTCAATCTTTCCATCACAGCGTACCTATTAAGAAAAAGTCTTATAAATTTCTTCTTTTTGACTAACTTTGTATGCCCTATAAGCTGCCTGAATGATAGTAGCTGCCTCTTGATGCCGTAAACTATTAGAATAAGAAAAATTATTGCCAGTACTTTCAAGAAGACAGTGTATGATTCTATTTTTCACCTCAATCTCCTCATTTCATTGAGCTCCTGCAGTAAAAAAACAGCCATTAGCATGTGTTTAATTTTGATTACTATGATTGTACCTTCTTCAAGTGGCTGATCCTCTCTTCTCTCTCTTCCACATCAATGTCTCTCCTGTAAACTGCAGCTATCATACCCGAAATGGCTTTCTCTCTCATTCTCAATACTGAAATGAAAGTAAATGAAATTTTATTGTTACACAATTCTCACATTCATTAGCTGTCATGAGCTCCTCTTCACAACACTGCAATCTAGTGACCAGTTCTGCCTTGTCATTGGTCAGTCTCTCAATATCTCCCACAAGCTGGTGTTGTTCTACACAAGAACAACAACCAGTATAAATAAAATTATACCTATAAATAAGTCTTTACCAATTCTCTCATAATATGCTTGTTTCTCTGTGAACTGAGTATCAGTTGCTCCTAATGACCAATAGTACAGACACATTACTAACACACAAACCAATGCAGCTATACCTTGCTTTGATCCATTCAACCAATCACTCATATCTTCTGATAGTGTCTGCAGCTCTTTAACTGCTGACATCTTCTCCATCAGCACAGTCACTAGGTGAGGCTCTTCTTCCACTCCCAACACCTTCAGGAACGACCTGCCACTAGCCACACTGGAGCTCAACACTGCTTTCTTCTCCTCTGATAACAGACTTGTGGAATGGAGCTGAGTAGTGAGAGAGTGACATGTGTCAGGATCAGAGACTGCTTCAACCAGCTGCTGGTAGAACTCTGTGTAGAGCTGCTTCAGTTTGCTCTTCTCCTCCTTCTCACTTACACCTGATCACAGAGAATATTATAGGAACATTAGAGGGTCCATACAAGAGCTCTACTAGTATTAGGCTTTGGGTATGTAGTAGAACAACCTCAACACATGTTACCTAGCTGACACTGACCTTGTGAGCTAGCCATATCCTGCAGCAAACAGAGAGACACACATTGACATAAAGTGTGACAACATTACATCAGTTCATACTCCATACTCATGCATGACACTACTCAATGTTACTACATTAGTTGATCCTCACCTCCTGCTGAGTGCAAGGGAACACTATCCTTCCTCCTACTGTCACATTCACCACTCCATTATCCTTGAAAACAGCGGAGTTGTCATGAGCCAGTTGTTCCAACCTGCCACTCATCCTCTTGGGGAAGACCCAGGATATGATTATGGAGCCTGGTTCTGCATGTAGACGAATAAATGTCTTGTGACATTCCTCGAATCCATCCATTGCCAGTTTTTCTATGTCTTTTAATGTTCGATGAGAAGCCAATTCCTTAGATATTGTGATGGTCACTGCAGCTTTTCCACTAGCTAGAATAGGCTCCACCCTGCTGACAACAGCACGTTGAAACTCAAGTACAGTCGTCTGCTTTAGAAAGCTCTCTTTGTTCTCAATGTACGCCTCGATCACTTCATTTAACTCATCCTTACAATTTTCAAAGTTGGCCACAAGATTTTGGAGAATAGATACATTGAAGACATCAATGTGGTCCCGTTGTAGCTGCCACATAAGCTTGCCAAAATTGTCACATCTGACAAATTCTTCTGAACCAACAACAGAATCGAGAAATAACAAAGCATCAGACAAGTCACACTTGCTCAGTTGTCGTTTCACTTTTACCAGCATGTGACCATAGGAAACCTCTAACTTTTTCAAATTACTGACTACGACAATATCGGCTTTGATTTTTGCTTCAGTGATGACACCATCGGCCGCAGGAGAGCAAGAATAATCAGAAACTACAGAATAAACGGAAGGGCATTGCTTGTTTGTATGTATGCAAAAAGTTACCTTCTCCTCCGGTCTCACTTGCGGACCACAAATAGTTGCTTTTAACTCGGGCTGCCAGGGCTAGTTGGTCAGTCTTCTCCAGTGCTTGCACTACCTCGTTCCACAGAGGGAGTACACTGGTGTCAATCCAATATTGCAGCATATCGATCTTGCATCGATCCAGTTCTTTCTGACTGTATGATGACTCGATCTTCCTCAGTTGAGGTACCGGCACGCCCAGCATCACGCCAAATAGGAACCAGTTTTCTAGTGTCTTCAGCGCGCTCAACAGCTGTTGCAGTGTCGGTGTGCCTGCAAAAATGATAGTATTTTTAAGGCAAAAAAGAAGGCAGTACTTACTGTTGGACATTATTGCAATAGAGCCTATAGAGTCGATGTCTTCTGTTAGTACCGGCGGCCGGAAGCCTCTGGATCGGCGTCATGCATGTTGGCCAACAAGCTAGCTATTACATTAGTTGGGCGTGGACGACAATGAAAATTGTACTTGCATGAAGAAACCAGCATTGTAATAGAAATAATAATTATAATAATTATTACTATGACTTGGAAAAATTAATTTTTGAAACACTGCAATCTGCGCGTGCCAAATTGTGCAGTAGACCAGATTAGATGAATGTGTGAGATATGAAGTTGAACTCCAGAGGTCGGGCATAGTCAGACTAGGTCGGGCCATGCCCAACTAGATATTACACATATTGTACAACGATTTTTAATAATGAAGATCAATAACTAGCTTTTATTTTCAGCTGCGTAATCATGATTGAGTTCCTGGTTTGTTGTGTACTTTTCTCTTTGCCCTCCATCTGCTCTGAATAGCGAGTGCAGCACTCTTCTCTTTGGGATTCCAGTGAGCTCTGTACTGTCGCCATCGCCGCTGAATAATTCGGATAGCTTGAAGCTCCTATAGTCAGTGAGAAGGCAGCACAGGATGTCAGTGCAAAAATAATTTTTAAACCTTTTTAAAACCTCTCTGCCATTGTCTGAAAAGTTGGACCTCTTCTTCACAACGCACCTGACGAGAGAGAGAGAGAGAGAGAGAGAGAGAGAGAGAGAGAGAGAGAGAGAGAGAGAGAGAGAGAGATAGATAGAAGTAATAGAGTCCTTTGTTTACTTTGTATGCTCTGTAAGCAGCTTGTATGATAGTGGCAGCTTCCTCCTCTGATAGAGTTGCTGAGAGTGGTAAAGGTGGTCTGGGACTGCATAGTGCATGCATGTACTGAGTATGGATAGTTATAGTGAGTGCTCACTCACTGTTCAGCTATCCATTGCTGGACAAATGGTATATCATGCAGTGTGGTATCCTCTCGATTGCCATGATTTGGATTATGTCTATAGGGTGGTAAAATAGAGGAATGATCACTCGTACACAAAATCATGCATGCATCAAGTGCTACATCGCTCTACCTGTACAAGTACTCCACAAGGTAATCAAGTGAATTGAAGCATCTTCTTCTCTATAAAAACGTGAGTCACACGGCTCACATCAGTAGTGATCGGTTGATTTACGTACCTCTGTCTTTGTGGCAGCTCTTAGCATCTCCTCCAGAGCTGGTTCAAGGACAGGGAACACATTGCTCTCGAGATATTCTGTAGTGGGTCCTACTGAAGGGATTTAAAGCAAAGCAATCACCATAAGAGCATGGAAACGGACTAAAAATATTAACCTTGACCAACAGCAGCCATGATAATTTTTTGATCTGTTGACTAGTTGCGTAGCAACTGTATTATTAGGGCATAAAACAATACGGTAATAGAGCAGCTCCGCCCATCGCAGGTAAAAGATCAGAGAGCGATCGACCTCAGTGCCTCACTCGCACAGTCGCCTTATTAGCTATCAGCCCGGCGGCCTCTATTGCCGCTCGTTATGGCGCCCCAATCGAAGCAAAATGAACCTGAGAACGCTTACTCTAGTCCAGTACGTTCCTGTGTAGCTACTGTTTGCTTGTCAAGTAACTGAATTATCTTATCACAGGTTGCTTTTATCTACATCTTCAACCTCATTGTTGGATTTGGGATATTAACATTGCCCAAGGCATTCAGTGATGCTGGTTACGTGTTTGGAGTTGTTCTATTAGCTTGGCTGTGCTTCATGAGGTATACTGTCCTTCCATCAGTTCTCTCTCAAAGTCTCAATTTCTGCCTTTCACTCACTCACACACTCGCTCTCTCTCTCTCTCTCTCTCTCTCTCTCTCTCTCTCTCTCTCTCTCTCTCTCTCTCTCCCTCTCTCTCTCTCTCTCTCTCTCTCTCTCTCTCTCTCTCTCTCTCTCTCTCTCTCTCTCTCTCTCTCTCTCCCTCTCTCTCTGTTTCTCACCTTTCGTCAGATCTTCTCGCAACCCTCCTTCACTCACTATCTCCTTTCTCTCTCAGTTATGTCACTGCTACATATGTAGTTGAGGCAATGGCGGCAGCTAATGCATACCAGAAGCATTTAGATGACTCTAAAGAAAGCCAGGTAATGTATTCAACTGAGGATGATACTGCTAAAGAGACTATCGATGAAAAGGTACATGGTACTAGGTTGGATAATAATTATGACTTGCATGTGTCAACACGAGATACTTGCCAACCTCTGTTTGCTTTGTTGAGAATTGGAGTGTGTGTGTTAGTCACATGCATGATGTGGTGCAAACTTCCAGTTATCGACAATTAACTTGGCTACTTGGTTGGTTGGCTGACAAACCCTCATGCTCTCTCTCTCTCCCTCCCTCCCTCCCTCCCTCCCTCCCTCCCCCTCCCCCTCTCTCTCTCTCTCCCTCCCTCCTCTCTCTTCCTCTCCCTCACTCCCTCACTCTCTCTCCCTCCTAGGAAGAATTAAATGAGAAGGGTATCAACAGCAATGGAGAATCATTGCCACTGATAGGTAAGGTCACCAAATCTAACCACACTATTGCATCATCATCATCATCACATGTCCTCACAGTTCCTGATAGTGAATATACCATCATTAAGAAATTTGAACTGGTAAGAGCTATATCAGAGCTGCATGGTACAAGTTGACATTGAACACACATTAACAATTACCGTATAGCGGGAAATTTTCGCGGCAGAAAACTTTTGCGAATTACAGAAATATTATTCGCGAATGTCTCGTTTTTGTTGACAAAGAAGATAAGGCAATGGCGATGATTCGCGAAAATATTCTTTGTGAAATGTTCT
>OZ024787.1:8048053-8146909 GCA_964017065.1 Haliclona indistincta | reverse complement strand
GAAGATAAGGCAATGGCGATGATTCGCGAAAATATTCTTTGTGAAATGTTCTGTCTCACGCATTCGCAAAAGTTTCTCCCGCGAAATTTCCGCTATACGGCAGTGTGTCATTTTCGAAGTTGATCTAATGTAAAATTAATATGGAGCTCAAGTGCTCAACTGTTATTTTGTCTGAGGAGCCTACTGTGCATTGCCTGAAGGTATATGCATGCCAAGTACTTGTTGACCAGTAGCACACAATACTGTGTAAGACGATCGTAACACAACAAGTTTACTTATTGTTTGTAATCAATGGTGACCTTGATAACAACAGCCTTTTTGTACAAGTAGTTTCGTTATTTGTAATATTGTTGACCTCATCTTGGTCTCTATGGTGATTGTGTTTTCTCAACATTCTACAGGGAAATATGGCAAACATGTTTTTTCCAACTGGTAAGTACATACATACAGACCACTTCAACATCTTTATTTTATCTCTCTCTCTCTCCCTCCCTCTCTCTCTCTCTCTCTCTCTCTCTCTCTCTCTCTCTCTCTTTCCTCTCTCCCTCTCTCTCTTCCTCCCTCCCTCCCTCCCTCCCTCCCTCCCTCCCTCCCTCCCTCCCTCACTCACTCACTCACTCACTCACTCACTCCCTCCATCCCTCTCTCTCTCTCTCTCTCTCTCTCTCTCTCTCTCTCTCTCTCTCTCCCTCTCTCCCTCCCTCCCTCACTCACTCACTCACTCACTCACTCACTCACTCACTCACTCACTCACTCACTCTCTCTCTCTCTCTCTCTCTCTCTCTCTCTCTCTCCCCCCTCTCTCTCCCATCTCTTTCTCTCTTAGCTGGTATATTCATCTACTACATTATCATGTGTCTATACCTGCTCGGTGATCTGACCATCTATGCTGTGTCAGTTTCAACCTCCATCACTAAAGTAATATGGTGAGTACCTAGTACCCTCAATGGCTCTATAGCACATGCATCATTTACTGTGAGTGACTTGCTGTACAGCAGGATTTACAGTACTGTACGTATCGGGGGCTTGAAAGAGATTTTTGAGCGAATGTTTTGTTTAGTAATTGTCGGAGGCTAGCATTAGCCTGCTGTTTATGGGTAATGAACCTGGGGTCAGACATTACAGGGCTATTAGTAAAATATAGTGTTTGCATCATCTTGTGTCTTTCTCTCTTCTCTAGTGATTTGTCAGCGTATAACTACACTGCCAATGACACCAATGCTATCTCGTGTCAGTTGAATGACTCTAACATGACAAACTCCACATACAATCCGGTGTGCTTTGCCTCTATCACACGTCAACAGATCTACTACATCTTCCTGGTGAGTTGCTGCATACCGTACTGTCCCATTGTTAGATGCTGCTTGCATATAGACACACATCGTCTGTTAAGTGTATGTTTTGCTGCAGTTCTCGATAAAATTATACTTGCATTGAAAAGTGCTCTTTTGTATGGAGCATCTGGCCTAAGAGCGTATTTCTTTGGTTTGGAACAATTATAATTGCTAAACCACATGTGCCTAATGACACGCTGATATGGTAATTTGCTTGTAACCTTGGAAACATAGCAAATCTCAGATGAATACTTGTAAAGATTTCATCCACCTGTTGAGCAGGTGCTCATAGATGGTGCACAAAGTTATCTATGGTTGCATGTGTGTGGTTTTGCTTTGGAGGCATATCTGTGCTTACCCTGCAGGCGGTATTCCTGTGAGCATTGAAAATTTTTTGATCCATGGTTTCACTGCCCAACTAGTGTGTTGTATATAGTTTATATTGAATGTGTTATGTGTGTACATTATCTATGAGTGTGGTATTGTGTTTGCTGGTTATGGTATGCTACTGACTGTGTGATCATCCACTCCAGACTTTGTTTATTCTTGCGATATCACCTTTCACTTTCTTCAATATGACCAAGTCCAAGATACTACAGATCGTGACCATTGTAATGAGATACGCAGGTACACTAACTTGACTCTCACTCACTCTCAACTGACAGCTTTGACTGCAAATTTACCTAGCATGTTCTAGCTTGTAATAGAACTAACCATTTTAGTCATCATGCATAAATGAATATCTTATCTCCTCATCTCTCTCTCTCTCTCTCTCTCTCTCTCTCTCTCTCTCTCTCCCTCCCTCCCTCCCTCCCTCCCTCCCTCCCTCCCTCCCTCCCTCCCTCCCACTCTCTCTCTCTCTCTCTCTCTCTCTCTCTCTCTCTCTCTCTCTCTCTCTCTCCTCCCTCCCCCTCTCCAGCGTTCACTCTAATGATTGCTCTCTCCATCCGTCTCATTGTGCTGGGGATACCATCCAGCTCTCCGGCTATCTTCACCATCGGTGGATTCCCGAGTCTATTCGGTTCCTCTATCTACTCGTTCATGTGTCATCATTCCTTGCCAGGCATAATCACACCGATGAAAAGCAAGAAATACATCTACCCGATCATGGGAGCGGACTTTATCCTGATTCTAATCCTCTACTATCTTATTAACCTCACTGGCGTGTTCGCCATTACCCAGGACGACATGCAAGCGCTTCACTCTTTGAATTTCTTCTGCCCGGGTCTAGAGATAGTGTTGCTTATCTTAGGGGTGTATTTGGCTCTATTCCCTGTGATTTCTTTGAGCAGCAATTTCCCCATCATAGTGGTTACACTCAGAGACAATTTGAAGTCGCTGGTCAAGGTGTTCTTATCAAAGGTAACGATAAAAGAACACACCTATACTCTGCCGGTTCAAGTCGATCGTGTCGTGTTCCCGTTACTCGCTCTAATTCCGCCAACTATACTCGCATTCTCTACTCAGCAGGACTCTCTGCTGGTCAGCGTGACCGGTTCTTTCCCAGGAGTCGGCGTACAATATTTAATCCCAGTGTGCCTCGTCTTCATGGCGAGATACACTCTTAAGAAAAAGGTCAACTCTTACAACAATCCGCACAAGTCACCTTTTAGTCATTACATATTCCAAGGACTAGTTCTGTTGTGGTCTTTTGTCTCTGTTATTCTGATTATTGTAGACTTGGCTCTCGATCCTCCCAAAGTACAAGCTCACCCAGTATGAACCACACTGGTTATAATAATTATGTTAACATTAATTTTTGTCGTTTATAAACTAAAAATTTAATAACCACTGTATGTATTCAAATTTTTTGAAATAATAATATTTGAGAGACTTCAAATTTTAATGAGCACAGTCTGTTATGCAGAAGAGTGAATAATATTTAAATGTACATCCGTCATGCCAGCACTCTCAGCAGCTCTACTGCTCTCTTGTACTGATATCGTGACACCTCTCCTCCCTCTTCTTGCTGTGGCTGGTAGCTCTCTACTCTATCAGTAGCCTCTTCTACTAGTCTACTTCTCTGTGCTCCTTGGAGTCCCTCCAAGTAACTGACCAGAAGTTTGAAGTTCTTCTTGTCTACCTGCACATACAGCAACAGTACATACCAGTGACTACAGAATGCATTGATATAAACCTCAAGACATAATTTTAAAATGCCTGATCCCTCAACACCATGTTAAAACCACCAACTGTTCCGTTCCTTGCGTATGCAACACACGCAACTGATCAATGATAGCTACCTACATGCATGAATTATTAGAACCTAGCACATTCACAACCTACTGCAAGTTCTTATAAAAAAAAACTCAATGGTGTTTCAAACTCTTACTTATAATCATTGGGGATACGTTGGTCTATTTGCTTTACAATACTGACTATGAAATGAGGATATATCACGTACCAACAAGAGTGTATCAGAGAAATGCAAAAACTGACTTTATTTTTTCGATATTACTATGGGAATTTACGAAGTTGAACACTCCTTCCCTTATATGGTACATGTACACACAGCATACTCTAGTCACAATTTCCTCACCTGTGACTTGTCATACACGTTCTGTAGCAGCCACAGCTGTTGTTTCTTCTTGAAGGACCAGCTGGTTCTATCTGTGTGCCATTGCTGAAGATAGCTGAGTGCAGCATCTCGCTTTGACATGAGAGAGGATGAGTCCGTCAACTTGACACTGACAGCTGAGCTCTTTTTTCTTCTGCCTTTCTTTCTCTTTGGTGAGGATTTGTCGATAGCAGTAGATTCAAGTGCTTGTGAAACTAGCTCAGAATCATTGTCTCTTGTTTCATCGGTGCCCAGAAAAGTGAATGAAACTCGCTTCTGCTTTTTGACAATCTTCCTTTCTAGACTATTGTAGTCTATACTAGTCAAACTTTTCAGCATAATTTTCGTCTATCAATCATCTACTCTAATGTCTCGAAATTCAGTTTATTCTGATTTCTATCACTTGCTCTCCTTCAGCTCTAGTTGAAGGAAAGCTTTCATAACAGGGTCTTCTATACGCGAAAGAACGTCCTCGCTCGCTTTGTGCGTGTCCTTGTAGTAGTTAGTCAGTTCTTCAGCGTACCTCAGCCACACGCACCTTGGGCAACCTTTACCACAGCAGTTTGTTGGAGGAACAGGAGGTTGGTTGGTGACTCCACTGGCTGCCCGTGAGTTTGGAGAAATACGGTGAACAAATCGGCCCTTTCCCGGCCGTCTTGTATTGGCTAGTACGATTCTGCAGAGGGAACCGAGACAGTACTGACAGGAATTCATGACGCACAGCAACAGCTTACCAACGTGCTGGTGCGCTTTAGTTAGAAACAAATTACAACCCCGCCCATTCCGCCCAACTTATAAGCTAACAGCATGGTGGGCGACTGAGTCGAGGACTGAGTACTGCTGTCTGCTGCCCTCCCCCAACACTAATGCTAACCTGGCTTCGGTCTCTATAATTATCACGTCATTATCTTCTCTCATTACTTAGCTCAATAATGATGTTTTCCTCTTCTTGCCAGCACTCCAATAGCAGCTCGGATCACGCGTCTCACTCACCTCAGGATGCTGATGTTCAATACTCGGTTCGATACCTAACTTGGTGATAAAAGCCAAATAATAAGCTCGAATAAGTTCCAGTAGTCTGACCACACCCACTAGTATCTCAAGAAATAGAACTCTGTCGTCGGTCATGCTGTTAACTCTCATTCTTCTTCTCTGCTTGGTGTTTTAATGCCTCTTCGATGAACTCAATGAAAGATTGCCTTTAGACCACTAGCCTGAGCTTCACGATGATTGTGTATAGGGCAACACTTTGAATTAGGATGCAGAGCTATTCTCATGTCTTGACTCACTTCCAAATCGAGAGTCACTTGTTAATCGTGATAAACTTGCTGTCACCTTATTCTTGTGCCTTTGTGCAGGTAAAGTACTGTGGTATAATTTCACTGTGGTTATTGTTTTTTTCTTTATAGTTTCGTTCATTGTCAGAGAGTTGGTAAGCTGTGGCTAGCTATGTTACAAGAAGATATCACGCTCAGAGTCTTTAACCTCACGGTACGAGCTGGCTAGGATCATACTATTCTTACTCATGATGTTGTATGTGACTTGCAACAGTACTGCAATATTGTACAATGCGTTGTATTTGATGTTTGTTTTAAATTCTTCCACTGCATGGTTGGGTTATGCATGTGTACTATACCCTCTATGCTGTGATACAGTCACTTCTCTTGCCTCTAAAAAGCTTAAACCATAATTTTTTCAAAAGAGTAAGCCATCATAATCAAAATTATGTACATAATATTAGTGGGTCATGATAATATCAAAATTATAGAGCTGCTTACTATAGTACAGTACATTTCACACTTCTGGAGTTAATATTCAGTTTGATCGTGTGGTTAGTTTGTCAGCAAGATCCATAGCCAATCCACTCATGGCGCAAGTTGGACTCCAGGATGCACCTGTCGGCCAAAGCGCTCCGCCTGTCAGATATACATTTTCAACACCACGGAATCGATAGTCCAGATCAACCGGAGCCGTCTCATCATCACCGATCCACATGGTGGAGGCTTCGTGTACTAACCCAGACCATCTTATCTCACCTGGTAAAGGTCGTTCTCCTGCCGGATGCCAATCGTTCTTTTGTTTGCTCCAGTATTGGATAATTTCCTTTGTCGGACTCAAGTAGTTCTCGAGAATCTCAAATGTAGTTTTGTCCATTTCATCCCAAAGTTGACGATCTGTTTCATTAGTCACACACTGCAGATCGGCATTGCATGTGATGTCACCGCCTTCATTTCGCTGATACCAGTTTCGTGGATTTTTATGGTCAAGCTGACCAAGGCAGGCACAGGTAATGAGGACGTAGCCTTTACAAGATATTAGTTGATCTTCAGTAGGAGCTGCTGATGCATCTGGTAGATGACGCTTTGTGTCGTGAACATTATCACTCGGCCGTTCATCGATGAATGCATTCATCTGAATGTGGTATTGATGCCTCGAAATCGGGTGCTTCCCAGCAACATACACAGCCGCCATTTGTAGTTGTCCAATTTTCTGTGCTTCACGGTACGAGTCAACAGGCACTCGAGCTATGATAGAGCTGATAAAGTGTGCGGTGAAGCGCTTTCCAATGTTTTCCAGACTTGGAAAGGAGTTCAGCATAAGAGTAGTAGGAGGTAAAGTACCCATAGCTAGAATGAGTTTAGCCTTTCCCAGTGTGAATTCACCTCTACTGGTCTCAAGCTTTTCTGCTACACCGTTTGTCTCGAGTATCTTCTCCACAGTGCAGTTCAATATTACTTGTAGTGCTGGTGTTTCAGTGGTTCCCTTGACCTTGTTTTTAGCACTCGCAATATGTTCCATTAGATAACTTGATGCAGCATACTTCCGATAGTCTTCCTTCCTGCATAAACGATTAAACATCTTTTAACCATCATGGTGTTGAATTATAGTTCTAAAACACACTACTAATGTATTGCATGTACAACGTACATTGTGCATTATCTTCAAGTAATGACTCCAACTTTGTAATTCTAGTTATTGAGCTTTAGTGCATAACATTCAAACTACTAAGCAGCTGGTTCAGTTACTAGCCTCACATCAGTGCCAAGGTAAACAGCAGATCCCTTGAAATAATTAAATTGGCACTTCCTGGGTTTCAAATATAGGGGGAGGCCCTGGGACTAACCCAACTATTTGTTTGTTGAAAGGTCAATAAAGAAAACAGTGCTTACAGTGGTTTTATTACTCCTTGCAACAGCTGCAAAAGTGTAAAGCGTGATTTGGAAGGTTTATTACATTGCGTGATTCAGATTGAACACGGTTTACGCTCTATGGTTGACGCTTTTTGATTGCAAGAAGTAGTGAAACCGCTGTATCAACTGGCAAGGGCAATAGTACATGTGTCAAGAGGCTACTACTCAGATCCCAGCTGTGCATTATATCTATGAAACCATGGCAACTGGGAATCCTCTGATTCAACTTGAAAATAAATCTCAAACTAGCTTCTGCTAATTTTCTACTAGGACAAGTTAGATATAGTATAACTGACCTGTACATATCTGCTCTGACAGCCATGGAAGCATGTTCAACTCGTGCGAGTCCTTCTATTTGACTGGGAGCACTCTGCAGTTTAGCGTAAACAAGATCTTGCAGCTTTCCAAATATGGCATCTTTCTCTGATGAGATCTCATTAGCTGGAACCACATTCAACAAGGACTTGGCTTCGGGAAAATATTTATGGACTTTTCCAATCACCTCATTCGGCCACTCATCCATCTCGTCTTCTGTTGGCTCAGGGCACCATCCGCTCCAGAATATTGAGCGACCACCGAAGAAGTTGTGCATTCCATGTTGAAATTTGATGTACTCTCCGTTGTGAGTGTCATCGGTAATTGACCAATGAAAGGTTTCCGATGCTCGAACAGAAGGAACGTATACTTTAGGAAGTGTTTGAAAGTGATCGGGATGAAAATATTCACCACGCTCTATTATGACAATTTTAGCATCTGGTTGTTTTTCTCGGACCTTCTTTAGGAAGCTTAAGCAGCAGATAGAAGACCCAATAACAATGTAGTCAAACAGCCCAGTGGTGCGGCATTCATCCCACTGTTTCTTTGTCATGAAACCTAGAATGTCATCCTTAGATATCCGCTGTGGTCCAGGATTTGGGTAGCCTTTATCGGGAACCCTTGTGGGAGTAGCCATGGGTGGTTCTGTAGCCTTCACAGTAGTCTCTGCAGAGAAATGAAGATCGTATTTCTTCCAAGTAAACCGTGGTTAGCAAGGCACACAGCAGTGCCGTGGCTGACAAACATCGCTAGACTCTGCTTAAATACCAATGTATTCATTGGTAACACTATATAAACACATTCATTCACTATACATTAGTGAGAATTTAAATTTCAAAGTCCTTCATTACATCACAATGATATTCACGTGATGTGAATATCATTAATATCCAGGAATCATCGAACCATCAGCAGGCATGTGACAAAGATGAATTCACACTTAACTACAGTGCCAATTCTCCTAAAGTAGACTTACCAAGAGAGCTACTATGAACCAGAAAGACGAAGAATGACCTTCCCTAGAATCACATTTACACAGGTAGTGATAATAAAGATCACCTGGTTAGTTAGTCTGCTTATAAAGCTATGGATATAATCTAAAAATAGCACAGTTGCTATGACATAGGAGATGTTTACACGTAATATAATATGTACACTATGTTTAATGCTCACGTGCTACTCAACGATTTGAATGCTGGGTCTATTAATAGCAATATTCAGCTGATGTCAATGACGTATTGTCATGTTCATGGTAATGCGTACCAGAAACAAACAGGGTTTCTACCTAAATTGTAAAGCATAACAAACTGACAATCTTGAAACAACACATTTGCATAGAGCATCCATGTGGTTTCCAGCCTTCATGGTTTGCACCCTGGTACGAATATTGGAATACGTAAGCTCCTTGAGGACGTATTAAATCCATCACTTATCACACACCATTAGTGATGACATGAGAGTGAGTGCATGTTTTCAAATGAAGTGATGAATATGCAACCAGCTACTCTGGACACTATTGAGCGTCCAGAGTGGTCTACTATACTTATGGGCATTACAGTTAACCGTAAATCAACACACTACTGAGCTTGGTCTCTGATAACCAGTAGCAGTATGGATCAGCATGCACCATCAGTATGCTGTATGTATGCAGTATTAGCCATTTGAAAGCAGGACCTAATCTATGCTTGTGAGACAATAATTATTTAGCACATATTGAACTGTAATATGTAGCAGACATTTACAGTTATATAGAGCTGTTTTATTACTTTTTGCAAGTAAGATTTGAGTCACTTTACAGTCTTAAGTCACTTCATTCAGTATGATCAAAGACTTAACACATTAGTGTAAGTGCATACACACTTGACTGTCTATGAACTCTTGCTACTACACTTTACTTGCAAGAAGTATAAAAACCACTCTATCATGTTGTCATTCCCAGAGCTATTATGTTTACTACAAACTCAGTGGATAGTAATCATGATCAGCTAAGGGGAACACCTGCATTCCACAGGAGACAGTGCATTTTTGGAAAGATCTTAGTGGTTATTGGACTGGTTCTTAGTAGTCAGAGAAGATCAAGAATATGTTGACAGTTAACCACATTCACAGTTACATAGCAACCACAACACCACATTTATTCACATGATGGTCACTGTATACCTGATGATCTGACTGCAGACACAGCCTCCAGCTCAGTATGGATAGTGCAGTTAGAGCCACAGGCCTAGGCACTAAGGACCTTTTGAGTTTGCAAGAGGCATTGCAAGGAAGATTTGAGTGTGAAGCGTCACCTTGCAGTCACTAATGTGTCAAGTCACTGGTATTCATTCAGCATGATCAAGGAATTTTAATGCATTACTGCGCCTCGGTTTACGCTATGTACAGATCTTGTGGGCGGGGTCAACACACACGTGTTATTAGACCACACCTACTAAATCAGTCATGGGTAGAGTGAGAAAGTACAAGAAGATCAAGTCTTGTGATCCGTTTTACAAGGGACAAAAAAAGGCCGATCTCAAGTAATTAACTTACATGTCTTTAGTCTTGTTAGCATACTTTGACTTTCGATTGTCTGTGTAGAAATGACCTTCCACCGTCAGCCAAAGATTTTGACCAGCCACTTCCAAAGAGATTTCTTCGAGATATGGCGATACCTACGAAAAAGCCAACCTGTAGTAAAGCTGATCAAGTCAGTTTCGTTAACAACAAATCTGGAAAATGTCTGCCAGCCAAAGAAAAGAAAATGAAGAGAGCTGGCAAGCGACAAAGGCACGAACATGAAGTTGAGGAAGAATTTGTGAAGCAGCCGAAGTTTAAGAAAAAGCACGGAGAGTCCGAAAGAGAGTTTTTATCGCGAGTAGATCAGGAAACGAACGATAGACTTGCAGCAGCTCAGAGAAAGCAAAAGACAATCAGCGAAAAGAGGAAAAAGTAAGAATGAGTTTAGCTAGCTTAAAAAATCTTAATTCATGGTATATTTTATTTCAGGTACTATCAAGTGAAGAAATTGAAACATCAGCTTCGTAAGCAAGGAGTAAGTCTCGATGACTATGAGGGAGTCCCTCAATTAGACTTTAATGACCTCAAAGGTATCTGTGCAACAACAATGATAGTACTCTTATTTAAACTTTTCAGATCATGTCAAATTTGGCGAAGTTGCTCAAGCACCTCCAAAATTAGCTCCCGGAAAGCATAGAAAAGGGCACTCTTCACATAACAAAAAGGTATGATATTGTCTGTAATGGACAAGTGTTTACTGTCCGTTATATGGAGGTATCTCTTATATGGAGGTTCAATCTGTACAAAATTGTTTTGTACATCTGCAAAATGTCTGTTATAATTTATTATGAAGGTGTCTGTTATTGGGAATGTGCGAGGTTCCACTGTACTCTGTAATAACTTAGAGTATAGCTCAATGTTATTGACCAATCAGATTTATTAGATCCGAGGATCTATTTGCTGTAGAGACCATCCGCGAACGGATAGAGTCCATCCGCGAACAGATAGAGTCCTTCCGCGAACAGATAGACCACAGTTTGCTTAGTGAGAGTGCATTCATAACAAGCCATAAAAATTGTTATTGCAAGAATAACGTGATGTGAGGCTTGTACACGTGTGAGCGTGAGTGAGTTCCAGAAACTAACTTTTTGTTGCGTCAGAAAGCCACTAGCAGACGCTAAAGCGATGGCGGAAGGACGGTAGGAGACGAGACAGAGTACCAGCAAGGTGTAACAAGACATGGAAAGCCGTTTAGCGACGTACTCTAGCTAAACTCGCTTGTGTTTTCCCATCGCTGAAGTAAGGCCGTGTTCTTTACAAAACATTTGTGCAGCGTCGAAAATTCCTTATTGGATAGCAACGGTTGCTATACTCTAAGCCGGTTAGAGACCTCGGCCAACGGGATCTACGCGGTATAGAAACCCTCGCGTCGCCATAGAACCCTCGCGCTACGCGCTCGGGTTCTATATGGCTTCCTCGGGTTTCTATACCGCGTAGATCCCTTGGCCTCGGTCTCTAACCTATACATAATTTGTTGTCTACAGGTTAGTGAGTTGTTGTTGGCAGCTGGTGGATTGAAGATGGGAGATGAGAAAAAGAAAGAAAAAGAGGTGGTTGGATTACGCCACCAACAGCTGGTAGAGGAAGAGAGAGTGAGAGTGATAGCAATGTACAGAGACATCAAGAAAAGCAGACATCACCAGAACGATGTGAGACTGAAATAATAATATATATTATTATTGATAAATGATTTCAAGATCATTCACTTATAGTCATGTACTTTTATCATAGATATAACAACATACCCTCTTGCATAGGCTCCAATTGTCCCGAAATGTCCGAACAGTCCTAAATTTACAGGCCCTGTCCGGTGCTTTTGTCCCGGAAATAATTTTGCCTAGCTCAAACAGGTTACTAACACAGTTGTCATTAGGGCAAGGAAGATTTGCTATAGAGCAAAGTGAACAGTAAATTAAAGCTAATAGCAGCATGCTACTCCATTTTGTGTGCAGGACATTTAATAGTGAATGTGTGTCTTTAGTATAATTATCTACAATGAGTCAATGATGTCATTTGTATTTTTATGACATCATTAATTGTCACTTGGAGGCTATGCTCTGAGTCAGGAGTGTATGACGAGAGTGAGCGTGCTAAGAAGGCAGGAGCGGGACACTCCAACTCATTTGATTTAAAATTGCAACTCCACACACGATGGACGTGTTTCTAAAGATAGAATAGAGATGGTTGACGGCAACGAGTACATCATTTTCGTATTGGCTGCAACTTGGCAGTTTTAAGGTCCTGGAGGTAAGCAAGAGCTTTCTATACCCACAGTGACTCACAGAAGATCTTCACGTGCATGTATATCAGCTGTAGAGGACCAACGAGATGGTCCATGATCACAGATTCTACTCGTTTCTTGCTTTAGCAGTGTTTACTTGAATTAGCAGACAAGGACGATATCATTTTTGCGATAGTGGAAAGCTGCTGCTTACCTTCTAGAAGCCCAGTTCCAGCTGATACGGAACTTGCGTACGCATAATCGTCAGCCAACACTAGTCTATCTTTGGAAACACGTCCATCATGTGTGGAATGAAATGTGTGGGAGTGTCCCACTCCTGCCTTCTTAGCACGCTCACTCTCATTATGTGTTCCTGTCCGGGGTGTTCCTGTCTGAGTTTATTTACACTGACATCCAAATTAGCAACAGTATACAGGTTAAAATTATTCTCGTTGACAATTTTGTTTTCTTATTACTTTGCAATTTTTATTTAAATTCAAATTTTTCCTATTCGTGTTGAATTTATTACCTAGAGTACTCTTACTTACATACCGAGTTGTATACATGATTAACTCGTTTTCAGTCTAGTGTAGTTCTGTGGTTTTGTCCATTGTATCCCATAGCTCATTATCTGTTTGATTGGCCACACACTGCAGAGTAGCATTGCATGTAATATCAATTTCGTCGAAACCAGTTCTGCATTTGTTTTTATCCCCACCCTATATAATTATACTGTGTGCCGAATAATAATCAACTTGTTTTAGAGGTATAATTAAAAAAGGAATCACACAAAATTAATAAATCACTCGCTAGTCAAAATATCACCTGCACACTGTATACGGTTTCAGTTATTATTGTTTGCTAGCTAACTTCTCAGTGTGTCCAGTTAGTTTGTCAGCAAGATCCATAGCCAATGCACTCATGGCGCAAGTTGGATTCCAAGATGCACCAGTTGGCCAAAGCGCTCCGCCTGTCAGATATACATTTTCAACACCACGGAATCGATAGTCCAGATCAACCGGAGCCGTCTCATCATCACCGATCCACATGGTGGACGCTCCGTGTACTAACCCGTTTTTTCTTATCTCACCTGGTGAAGGTCGTTCTCCTGCCGGATGCCAATCGTTCTTTTGTTTGCTCCAATATTGGATAATTTCCTTTGTCGGACTCAAGTATTTCTCGAGAATTTCAAATGTGGTTTTGTCCATTTCATCCCAAAGTTGACGATCTGTTTCATTAGTCACACACTGCAGATCGGCATTGCATGTGATGTCATCATCTTCATTTCGGTGATACCAGTTTTGTGGGTTGTTATGGTCAAGCTGACCAAGGCAGGCACCGGTAATGAGGACGTAGCCTTTACAGGACTTTAGTTGATCTTCAGTAGGAACTGCTGATGCATCTGGTAGATGGCGCTTTGTGTCGTGAACAATATCACTCGGCCGTTC
This sequence comes from Haliclona indistincta, assembly GCA_964017065.1. Lineage (NCBI taxonomy): Eukaryota > Metazoa > Porifera > Demospongiae > Haplosclerida > Chalinidae > Haliclona > Haliclona indistincta. The sequence goes on along the minus strand of OZ024787.1, from coordinate 8,133,284 downwards.
ATCGATGAATGCATTCATCTGAATGTGGTATTGATGCCTCGAAGTCGGGTGCTTTCCAGCAACGTACATAGCCGCCATTTGTAGTTCTCCAATTTTCTGTGCTTCACGGTACGAGTCGACTGGCACTCGTGCTATAACAGAGCTGACGAAGTGTGCGGTGTAGCGTTTCCCAATGTTTTGCAGACTTGGGAAAGAGTTCAGCATAAGAGTCGTAGGGGGTAAAGCACCCATAGCTAGAATGAGTTTTGCCTTTCCCAGTGTGAATTCACCTCTACTGGTCTCAAGCTTTTCTGCTACACCGTTTGTCTCGAGTATCTTCTCCACAGTGCAGTTCAATATTACTTGTAGTGCTGGTGTTTCAGTGGTTCCCTTGACCTTGTGTTTAGCACTCGCAATATGTTCCATTAGAATACTTGATACAGCATACTTGTGATAGTCTTCCTTCCTGCATAAACGAATAAACATATTTTATCTGTCATGGTGTTGAATTATAGTTCTAAAACACACTACTAATTAGGCAGGCACGGTAGTGACTCCCTATGTAGGGATGAATGGAAAAACAAAATGGCGGCTGCATACAATGTATTAGCGTTCAAACGCTGATATTTCTCCTGGTTATGAATTTTATACGTCCGAAGACACTTAGATCTGCTCTCTGGCGTTGCCCCGTCTTACAGTAGGCAAGGAAATTGTTCTTAAAGTGACGAACCTGGAAACGGTAAAAATCGAGTTTCGTCATCTTCGTTTTCTTCTTCTTTCTTTCTTTCTTCAGCGCGCCTAGCGCCTTTATACGCGAGCAGTGCCGAGACCAAAACACCCACGAACAGTCGTGAAATTATTCTGGCAGGTGCCTTTTGAACTTTGTTTTTAGCGAAACGACAATATAAATTTGACGAGTTCACGATCACTAACAGTTGTCAGCTAAGTGTTCGACGACATATTGTGATTACGCAATACGCACGTTACCGATCACATGAATTCTAGAAGTGCGTATGGAGATCGCATATTGGCGTCTGGAGTCTTCGAAGAACAGCTCACCGAGTAAGCTCGTGTAGTATCACCGTTCTGCTGCTTGCCAGATAGTATCACAGCCGTACAGAATTTCTAAACCAGAGTGGGCCGGCTCGTATGCTGTGCAGCATGCATGAATGCATGAACTAGTTTCAGTATCTAGGAATAATATGAGCTACAAGTTAAAAGCTCTTAAATTATAAAGAAATTATCAACAACAGCAAACCAAACTAACGATGTAAACAAAGAAATGCATGATTTTGCCGAACCACCAAAAATTTGAAACTCAAAAAAGGACACAAACAAGAAAATAAAAAGATTTCTATCGAAATCAAAAGGATGTAGGGATAAAGACATCTACCGCTGGTTCACAATGTAAACCAACAAGGAACAATCATGGAATGGTAACACGATTGACTTGCTGATGTAGGGACCATAGGTCCCTACATCAGTGGGCGGTACATAAGATCTCACAAGCTGAATTCATTCAATGCACTTCAGGTGTCAGTCAACGGCAACTACAGTGTTCCACACGAAGAGGAGCAAAAATCTTTTTTTTTTTACATTTTGGTTCATATCTCAGGAACCAAGTGTCCTATGATCATGTTGCATGTACCATTATGATCCTCTATCCTTACTGAACACCCTGGTTCATATGGCTTCGCGTCACGTGACATGGGCGTGTCACAATATGGCTGCGTATCACACCCACTAGAATGACAGTTTTAGGTTAGGATTTCCAGAACTACTGCTAGTTAAGATTTCTTAAAGCTGTATTACAACTATCACCTAGGGCTCTAACCTTTGGGCAAGTGTCCAGCTTGAACTAGCATTAGTTCGGCAACGGTAACCTAAAGATGGATTTCGCTACAAGCCAAAACTTTAGGTACGGGAAATCCGATTCCGTGGGAGTTAAGCTCCAATACTTGGAGACTGCACAGCCAATACATTCATCCACACTTTGCCGCACACTAAGCGTCCCTAGAAATGTTCACAGCGACAAACGAGACTCTTTTCTGCACGAGTGCTGTTTTCTTGCCGCCATCTTGCGATTTTAATGGATTTTGTGATGTCACACGTTGGTTATGAGCATGTGTTGCATCATAACTATTACATTGATTCAATGTGTTTTCAATAGTTATGACGTTTTACACAGCCAACAATTATTATGCGTGACATCACAAAAATCCATTAAAATCGCAAGATGGCGGCAAGAAAACAGCACTCGTGCAGAAAAGAGTCTCGTTTGTCGCTGTGAAAATTTCTAGGGACGCGTAGTGTGCGGCAAAGTGTGGATGAATGTATTCCAGCTGATACGGAACTTGCGTACGCATATCGTCAGCCAACACTAGTCTATCTTTGGAAACACGTCCATCATGTGTGGAATGAAATGCGTGGGAGTGTCCCTCTCCTGCCTTCTTAGCACGCTCACTCTCATTATGCGCTCCTGTCTGAGTTTATTTACACTGGCATCCAAATTAGCAATAGTATACAGGTTAAAATTATTCTCGTTGACAATTTTGTCCTCTTATTAGCAATTTTTCCTATTTGTGTTGAATTTATTACCTAGAGTACTCTTACTTACATACAGAGTTGTATACATGATTAACTCGTTTTCAGTCTAGTGTAATTCTGTGGTTTTGTCCATTGTATCCCATAGCTCATTATCTGTTTGATTGGCCACACACTGCAGAGTAGCATTGCATGTGTTATCATTACCATAATTTCGTCGAAACCAGTTCTGCATTTGTTTTTATCCCCACCCTATATAATTATACTGCTTGCCGAATAATAATCAACTTGTTTTAGAGTTGTAATTCAAAAAGGAATCACACAAAATTAAAAAAATCACTCGCTAGTCAAAATATCACCTGCACACTGTACGGTTTCAGTTATTATAGTTTGCTAGCTAACTTCTCAGTGTGTCCAGTTAGTTTGTCAGCAAGATCCATAGCCAATGCACTCATGGCACAAGTTGGATTCCAAGATGCACCAGTTGGCCAAAGCGCTCCGCCTGTCAGATATACATTTTCAACACCACGGAATCGATAGTCCAGATCAACCGGAGCCGTCTCATCATCACCGATCCACATGGTGGACGCTCCGTGTACTAACGCGTTTTTTCTTGTCTCACCTGGTGAAGGTCGTTTCCCTGTTAGATCCCAATCGTTCTTTTGTTTGCTCCAATACTGGATAGTCTGATTTTTCGGACTCAAGTAGTTCTCGAGAATCTCAAATGTAGTTTTGTCCATTTCATCCCAAAGTTGACGATCTGTTTCATTAGTCACACACTGCAGAGTAGCATTGCATGTGATGTCGCTGTCTTCATTTCGCTGATACCAGTTTCGTGGGTTTTTATGGTCAAGCTGACCAAGGCAGGCACAGGTAATGAGGACGTAGTCTTTACAGGACTTTAGTTGATCTTCAGTAGGAACTGCTGATGCATCTGGTAGATGACGCTTTGTGTTGTGAACAATATCACTCGGCCGTTCATCTATGATTGCATTCATCTGAATGTGGTATTGATGCCTCGAAATCGGGTGCTTTCCAGCAACGTACATAGCCGCCATTTGTAGTTCTCCAATTTTCTGTGCTTCACAGTACGAGTCGACTGGCACTCGTGCTATAACAGAGCTGACGAAGTGTGCGGTGTAGCGTTTCCCAATGTTTTCCAGACTTGGGAAAGAGTTCAGCATAAGAGTCGTAGGGGGTAAAGCACCCATAGCTAGAATGAGTTTTGCCTTTCCCAGTGTGAATTCACCTCTACTGGTCTCAAGCTTTTCTGCTACACCGTTTGTCTCGAGTATCTTCTCTACAGTGCAGTTCAATATTACTTGTAGTGCTGGTGTTTCAGTGGTTCCCTTGACCTTGTGTTTAGCACTCGCAATATGTTCGATTAGAATGCTTGATGTAGCATACTTGATATAGTCTTCCTTCCTGCATAAACGATTAAACATCTTTTATCCGTCATGGTGTTGAATTATAGTTCTAAAACACACTACTAATTAGGCAGGCACGGTAGTGACTCCCTATGTAGGGATGAATGGGAAAACAAAATGGCGGCTGCATACAATGTATTAGCGTTCAAACGCTGATATTTCTCCTGGTGATGAATTTTATACGTCCGAAGACACTTAGATCTGCCCTCTGGCGTTGCCCCATCTTACAGTAGGCAAGGAAATTGCTCGAAATTTTTCTTAAAGTGACGAACCTGGAAACGGTAAAAATCGAGTTTCGTCATCTTCGTTTTCTTCTTCTTTCTTTCTTTCTTTCTTTCTTTCTTTCTTTCTTTCTTTCTTTCTTTCTTTCTTTCTTTCTTTCTTTCTTTCTTTCTTTCTTTCTTTCTTTCTTTCTTTCTTTCTTTCTTTCTAATTTCTTTCTTTCTAATTTCTTTCTTTCTTCAGCGCGCCTAGCGCCTTTACGCGAACAGTGCCGAGACCAAAACACCCACGAACGGTCGTGAAATTATTCTGGCAGGTGCCTTTTGAACTTTGTTTTTAGCGAAACGACGATATAAATTTGACGAGTTCACGATCACTAACAGTTGTCAGCTAAGTTTTAGACGCCATATTGTGATTACGCAATACGCACGTTACCAATCACATGAATTCTAGAAGTGCGTATGGAGATCGCATATTGGCGTCTGGAGTCTTCGAAGAACAGCTCACCGAGTAAGCTCGTGTAGTATCATCGTTCTGCTGCTTGCCAGATAGTATCACAGCCGTACAGAATTTCTAAACCAGAGTGGGCGGGCCTTGTATGCTGTGCAGCATGCATGAATGCATGAACTAGTTTCAGTATCTAGGAATAATATGAGCTACAAGTTAAAAGCTCTTAAATTATAAAGAAATTATCAACAACAGCAAACCAAACTAACGATGTAAACAAAGAAATGCATGATTTTGCCGAACCACCAAAAATTTGAACTCAAAAAAGGACACAAACAAGAAAATAAAAGGATTTCTATCGAAATCTAAAGGATGTAGGGATAAAGACATCTACCGCTGGTTCACAATGTAAACCAACAAGGAACAATCATGGAATGGTAACATGATTGACTTGCTGACTTGCTGATGTAGGGACCAATAAGATCAATATTATGTCACAAGCTGAATTCAATTCAATGCACTTCAGGTGTCAGTCAACGACAACTAGCTGAACTAGCTATAATAGTCTGCCACAGTAGCCACTGATGTAGGGATCTATGGTCTGTTAGCAAGTCAATTGTGTTACCATTCCATGATTGTTCCTTGTTGGTTTACATTGTAAACCAGCGGTAGATTCTTTATCCAGAAATCTTTTTTATTTTCTTTGTAATGTATGCTCAACCTACATTGTGCATTATCTTCAAGTCATGACTCCAACTTTGTACTTCTAGTTATTGAGCTTTAGTGCATAACATTCAAACTACTAAGCAGCTGGTTCAGTTACTAGCCTCACATCAGTGCCAAGCTGCTAACAACAAATCTCTTGTCATTATGTTGAAATAATTAAATTGGCACTTCAAACAGAGGGAGGAGGGCCACATGTTGGTTATTAGCCAGTGATTAGCCAGTGATAACTATATTAGTTATGACTCTTTGCATGATAATATTTATTATGCGTGACTTCACGAAATCCATTAAACTAGCAAGATGGCGGTCAGAAAACAGCTCTCTAGCAGAGAACAGTCGCGTTTGTTGATGTGCGTATTTCTACAGACTCTGCGCAAGTTCTAAAGTAAAGATGAATGTATTGGCAATGCAATTTCCTAATCTTGGACCTTAACTCACAAAGAATCGGATTTCCCGTGCTAAAGCTTTTGGTCAGTCAAGGACGCTATTATTTGCTCCCTGATGCCGAACTAATGAAAGTTAAGGCAAAAACACTTAGCCCACAGGTAGGCGCGCTGGGTTTAATGCAGCGTTAAGAAATCTTAACTACCATTAATTCAGAAGTTCTCTGCTTAACCTTGTCCTTCCAGAGGGTGCGATATATATCCCGCCATTTTATGCCACGCCCTTCTCACGTGACTTGAAGCCATATGAATCAGGGTGTTCAGTAATACCCCGTTCACACTGCACGTTGGAACCGGGCCGAACCGAACCGTGCCACACTTTATGATCAAAGTTCTGACACAACCGAACCGTGCTGGAAGCGGCCCACCTATGGTTGGTGTGCCGCGATGGTGCAGTTCAGTTGTAGCTCAGTTCAGTTGCGTTCACATTGTCAGAGATTTGTAACCGGGCCGGCCCGGTTCAGTTCCGTTTTAGCGCGTAGTATGAACGCGGTATAAGGATAGAGGATCATTATGATACATGCAAAATGCCAGTAGGATCATTAGTTACTGAGATATGAAGCAAAATGTGCACAAATTATTTTTTACTCTCTTCGTGTGGAACACTGTAGCTTCTGCTAATTTTCTACTAGGACAACTTAGATATATAACTGACCTGTACATATCTGCTTGGATAGCCATGGCAGCATGTTCAACTCGTGTGAGTCCTTCTATTTCACTGCGAGCACTCTGCAGTTTAGCGTAAACAAGATCTTGCAAATTTCCAAATATGGCATCTTTGTCCGATGATATCTCATTAGCTGGAACCACATTCAACAAGGACTTGGCTTCGGGAAAATACTTGCGGACTTTTTCAATCACCTCATTTGGCCACTCATCCATCTCGTCTTCTGTTGGCTCAGGGCACCATCCTCTCCAGAATATTGAGCGACCACCGAAAAAGTTCTGCATTCCATGTTGAAATTTGATGTACTCTCCGTTGTGAGTGTCTTCCGTAATTGACCAATGAAAGGTTTCCGATGCTCGAACAGAAGGAGCGTATACTTTAGGAAGTGTTTGATAGTGATCAGGAAGAAAGTATTCACCACGCTCTATTATGAGAATTTTAGCATCTGGTCGATTTTCTTGGACCTTCTTTATGAAGCTTAAGCAGCAGATAGAAGACCCAATAACAATGTAGTCAAACAGCCCAGTGGTGCAGCATTCATCCCACTGTTTCTCTGTCATGAAACCTAGAATGTCCTCCACAGAAATCCGCTGTGGCCCAGGATTTGGGTAGCCTTTATCGGAAACCCTTGTGGGAGTAGCCATGGGTGGTTCTGTAGCCTTCACGGTAGTCTCTGCAGAGAAATGGAGATCGTATTTCTTCCAAGTAAACCGTGGTTAGCAAAGCACACAGCAGTGCCGTGGCGTGGCTACTAGACTCTGCTTATATGCCAATGTATTCATTGGTAACACTATATAAACACATTCATTCACTATAGCATTAGTGAGAATTTAAATTTCAAAGTCCTTCATTACATCACAATGATATTCACATGATGTGAATATCATTAATATCCAGGAATCATCGAACCATCAGCAGGCATGTGACAAAGAGGAATTCACGCTTACTACAGTGCCAATTCTCCTATAGTAGACTTACCCAGAGAACCACTATGAACCATGAAGACGAATTATGACCTTCCCTAGAATGACAGTAGCTATAAAGATCGCCTGGTTAGTTAGACTGCTTATAAAGCTTTGGATATAATCTAAAAATAGCACAGTTGCTATGACATAAGGATATGGTAACACGTAGTAATGGGTACATTCTTTTTATGCTCACATGCTACTCAACGATTTGAATGCTGGGTCTATTAATAGCAATATTCAGCTAATGTCAATGACGTAATTGTTTATGTAGTAGTTATTCCATGCCTACCAGGTATGTATACCATATACACGAGGTATTGTGTTAATAAACCCGAGGGTTTATTAGCACAATACCAAGTGTAAATGGTATACATACCAGGTGGGCATGGAATAGGTGACTTGTATCATAGCAACCATTGACATAATTAATGAGGTCAATCATTTATGAGGTCCCATTAGTATCAGTAAGAAAGCTGTGTATAAGAAGCGAGCATACCTAGGCTTGCCTTACCTTTGGTATGGGTGAACCACTCCCAACCGAAGCTTCTTCCGCCGTCAATACTGTTTACTGTGTGGAGTGAGTCATCTGACTCTATTAGTGGCTTTACCACTGGCGATTTCCCTGTATACACACCCAGTGAATATACAGGGAAAATCCCCATTGAGGCTACTACCATACAAGGTATAATACATAACAAGGGATTCAACCTAAATTAGAGCATAACAAACAAACACTGACAATCTTGAGACAATACACTTGCATAGAGCATCCATGTGCATGAGGTCCAGCCTTCATGGTTTGTAGTGGGCTATCCTGCTACGAATATTGGAATGCGTAAGCTCCTTGAAGACGTATTACATCCATCACTTAGCACACGCCATTAGTGATGACACGGGATTGAGTGCATGTCTTCAACTGAAGTGATGAACATGCAACCAGCTACTCTGGACACTATTGAGCTTGGTCTCTCAGATAACCAGTAGCAGTATGGATCAGCAAGCACCTTCAGTATGCTGTATGTATGCTGCAGTATTAAGGCGCGTTCACATGGAATCCACTTTTGATGCGCATTCAATCCCCAAACTCGCCAAAGCGAATTCAATGCGCATCGCGAGCGTTCACATATAGCGAATTGGATGCGAAATACGAATGTAGCGAATGTAGTTCACATGTACGAATGTAGTTCATATGTAGCGAATTACGAATTACGAATGTAGTTCACATGTACGAATGTAGTTCATATGTAGCGAATTACGAATTACGAATGTAGTTCACATGTAGCGAATTGGATGCTATTCGATTTTTAAAAAGTCTACATCACGCTCTTCTTAGCCTTCAACGATGCTTTTGTAACTTTAAACGTCCATTACAAAGCGTTTAGTCCACCAAGCGCCTTGATCTACTCGCGTCTGCCCACGCACTAAACGCAATTCGCTTCCAATCCACTTTCAATCCACCTCCGGAGGTGGATTGAACGCAATGCGCATTGAATTCGCATCGAGCAGAAGCGGATTCATATGAACGCTAACGAACCGGATTGAATGCGCATTCAATCCACTTTGCAGGGTCCATGTGAACGCGCCTTTAGTCATCTGAAAGCAGGACCTAATCTAGCCTTGCGAGACAATGTTTAGCGCATTGAATTGTAATATGAAATAGACAGTTACAGAGCTGTTTTATTACCTTTTGCAAATAAGATTAGAGTCACTTTACAATCTTAAGTTACAGGTATTTTTTCATTCAGTGTGATCAAAGACTCAACACATTAGTGTACACACCCTTGACAGTCTACACTACACGTCACGCTATAATTTTGTCATTCCTCAATTTATTTGTTTAGCTACAAAGTATTAATCATGATCAGCTAAGGGGAACACCTGCATTCCACAGGAGACAGTGCATATGTGTAGGTTATATCCTGCATTAGCGGGATATACGACCCGTTATATCCCGCGGGAAAGGGCTCGCTCAAGTGAAGTCGAGGAAGCGCCGAGGGCGAAGGCCGAGGCGCTTCCGAGACTTCACGAGAGCGCTAGCCCTTTCCCGATGAATATGTTGACAGTTAACCACATTCACTGTTACATAGAAACCACAACACCACATTTATTCACATGATGGTCACTGTATACCTGATGATCTGACTGCAGACAGCCTCTAGCTCAGTATGGAAAGTGCAGTCAGAGCCACAGACCCAGGCACTATGGACCTTTCGAGTTTGCAAGTCTATGCAGAGGTTTTATTACTTCAGATTTGAGTGTAAATTGCAGTCACTAATGTGTCAAGTCACTGGTATTCATCACACAATGGAGCATGGGTGATGATCAAAGACTTAATGGAATTTTAATGCATTTGTGCGCCACGCTTTACGGTCTACGGTTTACGCTTGCAAGACCGCTGATCTTGTGGGAGGGCTCAACCCACAAGATCAATTTGATCTTGGCGATTTGAGGGTCCTGGAGGTAAGCAAGAGCTTGTAGAAGCTTCTATACCCACAATGACTCGCAGATGATCGTCACGTGCATGTATATCAGCTGTGGAGGACCAACGAGATGGTCCATGATCACAGATTCTACTCGTTTCTTGCTTTAGCAGTGTTTACTTGAATTAGCAGACAAGGACGATATCATTTTTGCGATAGTGGAAAGCTGCTGCTTACCTTCTAGAAGCCCAGTTCCAGCTGATACGGAACTTGCGTATGCATATCGTCAGCCAACACTAGTCTATCTTTGGAAACACGTCCATCATGTGTGGAATGAAATGCGTGGGAGTGTCCCTCTCCTGCCTTCTTAGCACGCTCACTCTCATTATGCGCTCCTGTCTGAGTTTATTTACACTGGCATCCAAATTAGCAATAGTATACAGGTTAAAATTATTCTCGTTGACAATTTTGTCCTCTTATTACTTTGCAATTTTATTTAAATTCAAATTTTTCCTATTTGTGTTGAATTTATTGCCTAGAGTACTCTTACTTACATACCGAGTTATATTATACGTGATTAACTCGTTTTAGTCTAGTGTACTTCTGTGGTTTTCCGTTACATCCCATAGCTCATTATCTGTTTGATTAGCCACACACTGCAGAGTAGCATTGCATGTGTTATCATTACCATAATTTCGTCGAAACTGCTGCATTTTGTTTTTATCCCCACCCTATATAATTATACTGCTTGCCGAATAATAATCAACTTGTTTTAGAGTTATAATTAAAATAGGAATCACACAATATTAATAAATCACTTGCTAGTCAAAATGGCACCTGCACACTGTACGGTTTCAGTTATTATAGTTTGCTAGCTAACTTCTCAGTGTGTCCAGTTAGTTTGTCAGCAAGATCCATAGCCAATGCACTCATGGCGCAAGTTGGATTCCAAGATGCACCAGTTGGCCAAAGCGCTCCGCCTGTCAGATATACATTTTCAACACCACGGAATCGATAGTCTAGATCAACCGGAGCTGTCTGATCATCACCGATCCACATGGTGGAGGCTTCGTGTACTAACCCGGGTGCTCTTATCTCACCTGGTGAAGGTCGTTCTCCTGCCGGATGCCAATCGTTCTTTTGTTTGGTCCAATATTGAATAGTCTGATTTGTTGGACTCAAGTTCTCGAGAATCTCAAATGTGGTTTTGTCCATTTCATCCCAAAGTTGACGATCTGTTTCATTAGTCACACACTGCAGATCAGCGTTGCATGTGATGTCGCCGCCTTTATTTCGCTGATACCAGTTTCGTGGATTTTTATGGTCAAGCTGACCAAGGCAGGCACAGGTAATGAGGACGTAGCCTTTACAGGACTTTAGTAGATCTTCAGTTGGAGCTGCTGATGCATCTGGTAGATAACGCTTTGTGTTGTGAACATCATCACTCGGCCGTTCATCGATGAATGCATTCATCTGAATATGGTATTGATGCCTCGAAATCGGGTGCTTCCCAGCAACGTACACTGCCGCCATTTGTAGTTGTCCAATTTTCTGTGCTTCACGGTACGAGTCGATTGGCACTCGAGCTATAATAGAGCTAATGAAGTGTGCGGTGAAGCGTTTCCCAATGTTTTCCAGACTTGGAAAGGAGTTCAGCATAAGAGTGGTAGGGGGTAAAGTACCCATAGCTAGAATGAGTTTAGCCTTTCCCAGTGTGAATTCACCTCTACTGGTCTGAAGCTTTTCTGCTACGCCGTTTGTCTCGAGTATCTTCTCCACAGTGCAGTTCACTATTGCTTGTAGTACTGGTGTTTCAGTGGTTCCTTTGACCTTGTGTTTAGCACTCGCAATATGTTCGATTAGATAACTTGATGCAGCATACTTGCGATGGTCTTCCTTCCTGCATAAATGATTAAACATGTTTTAACCATCATGGTGTTGAATTATAGTTCTAAACACACTACTAATGTATTGCATGTACAACGTACATTGTGCATTAGCTTCAAGCAACTTTGTACTTCTAGTTATTGAGCTTTAGTGCATAACATTCAAACTACTAAGCAGCTGGTTCAGTTACTAGCCTCATGCATATCAGTGCCAAGGTAACAACAGAACCCTTGCTGTGATGTTGAAATAATTATGCCTCGGTGGGTGGAGCCACGGGGCATACAGCTACAGTAGGGGAGGTGGTAAAACCAGGATCGGGGAAATGAGAAACAGAAACGAGGAAATGAAGAAATGGCGCCATTGTTGCACTAGAAACTACTAAACCCTAAATCCAAGACCCTAAAAACCTTCACCTAACTGTGCAAAGTTGGGAGGGTCATCCTAAACCGGGCCTTCGGCCCTTGGTGAGCCTAAGGATCGTTGGGAGGGTTGTCCTAAACCGGGACTTCGGCCCTAGCTAAAGATCGTCGGGAAAATTTCTTGTTTCTTCATTTCCTTGTTTCCGTTTCTCATTTCCCCATTCCTGGTTTTACCACGTCCCACACAGGGGTCGTGTTGTGTATGTATCTGTCTGTCTGTCGGCAGGATTTCTCGTCGCTCGCTGAAACTAAGTGCTGAAACGTGCAACACAAGCTAAAGTTGATATTTTCTTGAAAATGAATTGTAAGGATTTTAGTCATAAGGCTCTGTTCGTGAGTTAGCGCGTCACCTGGTTCAGTTTTGTAGCGTACGCTGAAAGTTAAGCCCTGAAACTAGCAATGCAAGTAGAACACGGTATTATCTTGCTTTCGACCATGCGAAAATTTTATACGAAGCTTAGTTCGTGAGTTATGGCGCTATTTGCTCACTCGCGATTGATCATGGCTGTTGCTGGCGATCTGGAGTTATTCAAACGCAAAGCTATCCACAGTTGACTACCTAGAAGCTGATAGGTTAGAATTTCACTTCAGGATAGCAGCGCAGGTCCAGAGAAATTGTGTAAGCATGCTATTATAGAAGCTGTTTCGCTCGTTTTTAGTATGCGTGCAGTGCTGAACATTGTAGACACGCCCAGTTGAATTGTGGTTAGCACTGATTGGCTTCTGATTGCATACACTAAATCACTGCACTGTACAGAAATCCTGTATACATGCATCTGCAGTTGTTGTGTTTTGTGAAATAGTGGATGGTTGTGTTTGTGGATATAGTGTCATTATTTTCTTTTCTCTAGATCTCATCTCACTACATCTCACTAGGTCCTGTATAATTATGTAAAATAATCCTTGCCATTATTGAATACCATGTCAGATTTAATGTCTCTCACATGAGGTGCAAAATTAAGCACGATAAACTTTAGTTTGTGAACTTCGTAATGATTTTATAAGTTGTCAGCCACTAACATAGTGTTCAACTAGCAACAGCAGACTTTCATTACTGCTTGTGTATTTCACTTCAGCGTATTTAGTCAGACAGGCATGTATGCATAACATTCCACCGAGGCATAAGCACCTTCCGTGCCTAGTTAAATTGGCACTTCAAACAGAGGGGGAGGGCCCTGGGACTTACCCAACTTTTTCCCAGCCATTAACCCTTTAAGCCCCAATGACGCCATTTGGCGTCATACATACTTCAGACAGTATAAATTCATGAAAAAGTGCTAAAATATCCCAAAATTAAGCCAAATTGAAGAATACAAATAACCGCCCGAAATTGACTGGTTTTCGGCGCGCTCCCTGCGCTAAACGTATCGGCTTCGGCATTTCTATGGCTTCAAGGCAAATTCCACAACATTTTAGAAAAAACAAAATTGCTGCCAAGAAAATTTGGGCATTTTATGGCTTCGGGTGCTCGGAAAACACATTTTTGCGCATTCTCTATGATCTGGGCTACATTTTACACTCACCAAAACCACTGCTATTTGTATGTACTTTTCAGTAGCCCGCCCCAAAGTACTAACTTTGAGCTAAATTTGACGAGGTCGCTGCACTTTATCGGCTTCACTTTCGAAGTGGGAGGGGCATATCGACCGACTTGAGTGTGGGCAATTGCGGCTACTCACTGGCGTTAAAGGACGCAAATTTGAGACCAGTAGCACAAAAGACACACGAGATATTCACGATAGAAGTGGTCAGCATTTACGAGGTTAAAATTTCAGCAAGATAATTTGGTAATTAAAGGGTTAAAAGGTCAATAAAGACAACTATAATTTACAGTGCTTATCAACTGGCAAGGGCAATACAGCGCTTTGCAGGTAGGTTGTCAGAAGCAAGCACTGAGACAGAGTCAAGCTTGTGGTTTTGATATGTACAGTTTACATGATGTACCACAAACAGGCAGTGCCAAACAGTGCACTGTGGTACATTGTTTAAACTGTGTCAAACCACAAGCTTGCCTCTGCTTCTGACAACCTACCTGCAAACCGGGTGTATCTATTCGCTGGACTGGACTACTGGACTGGATTACTGGACTGGACTACTGGACTGACCTTTCAGTGAACATTCAGGAAACTGCGCCCATAATTACTATACTACTAAACCCAAGACCCTAAAAACCTTCGCCTAACGGCGCCCAGTATGGACCTAACGGCGCCCAGTATTCGCCTAACAGCGCCCAGTATTCGCCTAACAGTGCCCAGTATGGACCTAACGGCGCCCAATACTATTCTGGCACGTTAGGCGTGAATACTGGGCGCCGTTAGGTCCATACTGGGCGCTGTTAGGCGAATACTGGGCGCCGTTAGGTCCATACTGGGCAAAGGTTTTTAGGGTCTTGGGTTTAGTAGTATAGTAATTATGGGCGCAGTTTCCTGAATGTTCACTGAAAGGTCAGTCCAGTAGTCCAGTCCAGTAATCCAGTCCAGTAATCCAGTCCAGTAGTCCAGTCCAGCGAATAGATACACCCCTGCAAATCGCTGTAGTACATGTGTCTAGAGGCTACTACCCAGATCCCAGCTGTGCATTATATCTATGAAACCATGGCAACTGGGAATCCTCTGATTCAACTAGAAATTTAAACTAGCTTCTGCTAATTTTCTACTAGGACAACTTAGATATATTTATAACTGACCTGTACATATCTGCTTGGACAGCCATGGCAGCATGTTCAACTCGTGTGAGTCCTTCTATTTCACTGGGAGCACTCTGTAGTTTAGCGTAAACAAGATCTTGCAGCTTTCCAAATATGGCATCTTTGTCCGATGAGATCTCATTAGCTGGAACCACATTCAGCAAGGACTTGGCTTTGGGAAAATACTTGCGGACGTTTTCAATCACCTCATTCGGCCACTCATCCATCTCGTCTTCTGTTGGCTCAGGGCACCATCCTCTCCAGAATATTGAGCGACCACCGAAAAAGTTCTGCATTCCATGTTGAAATTTGATGTACTCTCCGTTGTGAGTGTCTTCCGTAATTGACCAATGAAAGGTTTTTGATGCTCGAACAGAAGGACCGTATACTTTAGGAAGTGTTTGAAAGTGATCAGGATGAAAGTATTCACCACGCTCTATTATCAGAAATTTAGCATCTGGTTCTTTTTCTTGCACCCTCTTTACAAAGCTTAAGCAGCAGATAGAAGACCCAATAACAATGTAGTCAAACAGCCCAGTGGTGCGGCATTCATCCCACTGTTTCTCTGTCATGAAACCTAGAATGTCCTCCACAGAAATCCGCTGTGGCCCAGGGTTTGGGTAGCCTTTATCAGGAACCCTTGTGGGAGTAGCCATGGGTGGTTCTGTAGCCTTCACAGTAGTCTCTGCAGAGAAATGAAGATCGTATTTCTTCCAAGTAAACCGTGGTTAGCAAAGTACTGTGGCTGGCGTGGCTAACAGACTCTGCTTATATACCAATGTATTCATTGGTAACACTATATAAACACATTCATTCACTATAGCATTAGTGAGAATTTAAATTTGAAAGTCCTTCATTACATCACAATGATATTCACATGATGTGAATATCATTAATATCCAGGAACTCATCGAACCATCAGCAGGCATGTGACAAAGAGGAATTCACACATAAGGTGCCGGTTACCAGTCTGAGCTAATTAATATTCACAGAATATAACCGTCTGTAGCAGCAAAAGGAAGCATGCTATAACGTTGTGCAGACCATCATTCGATGCGCCAAAGTCAGCTGTTCTCCAAAAGTAAAATAAGCAAGCAGCAGATCGAACGCGCCGTCTGGTAGCGAGCAAAACGAATCCGACTAAAAACGCATTTCCTTGCGCCAAAATTCTCTCAAACGGCTCGATAGTATAGCTAGCGAAGTAGTATTTAGTAGTGCTCTAGCCTCCAGGAGCTCCTCAAGGGACGTACGGCGTGATATTTGTTAGAAAAGTATCCGTTCACTAGTTATGCAGTGAAATGTCCAAACTCGCCGTGATTTTATGTCGTCCTCGTGGACATTACTCAAACGATTTGAATGCTGTGTCTATTAATAGCAATATTCAGCTGATGTCAATGACGTAATTGTCATGTTCATGGTAATACATGTACATGTACTAGTTTTCTGTGTCTTTTTTTCTATGTTGGTGCTATAATTAGTATTGAAAATAATGTAAATGAAAGAGTTAAAATTATCTCAAACTTACCATTTTTCTTGTTAGGTGGTTGACCTTTTCTCTTTCGCTTTGTAGTTGGTGAAGGGACACCACCATCTGAGGTTGGTGATTCACCAGATAAAAATGTTGGTGTCCAATCACCAACTACAAAGCGACCTTCCAGCACTTCCATCTCTGATTTTGTACCTTTAAAATATTGTTTTGAAATAATCACTATTCTATAACAATAGTTATTAAACTGACCTAGTGCTGCAAGCTGACAACTGTAGTCTTTTCCTCTAAATTTTAGAGTGAATGTCTTTCCTAGTACTGGAGTGTCACTGCCAAGACTGGTTGTTTTAATGGCAGTGACACTCCGCTCTAGGTCCCAGTAGACCAAACCATATTCAGGTAGCTCTAACACAAAAAGTACATTATGAATAAAGTCTGTTGTCTATACCAAGTGTAGAAGCCGTGTAATCAAAACAAACAAACCACCAGCTGTTCTACAATACAAGCTAGTGCTAAAGCTACAAAATGCGTAGAAGCTCACCATTTGATTGCTGTTCCCTGTACTTCGACGCTGTCTTTCTTGAACAAGTAGCCTCCATGAGCAGCAGAAAGTCAGAAACTTTGAATAATCTAGCAGCCGCAGCTAGCTAATTTGCGCACGATGTATTTGCAGTACGCGAGCGCGCTAACATATTTTGCATTAAACGATCCGATCGCGCACGATCCAAACACACACAATCACAACAGTTCGTTTGTACGTTTCTTGTAGTTTTTTTTTTAACAACGCGTACTTATAAAACGGTTGTTAAACGCAGACAAAACGGGAAGTTTATTTTGAGGCCTACTGTACGTACCAGAAACAAACAAGGGTTTCAACCTAACAAACTCTGAAAAATTAGTAGAACAAAACAAACTCTAACAAATTGACAAACTGACAATCTTGAGACAACACACTTGCATAGAGCATCCATGTGAGGTCCAGCCTTCATGGTTTGTACCCTGCTACGAATATTGGAATGCTTAAGCTCCTTGAGGACGTATTAAATCCATCACTTATCACACACCATTAGTGATGACACGGGATTGAGTGCATGTTTTCAAATGAAGTGATTAGCATGTAACCAGCTACTCTGGGCATTACAGTTAACCTTAACACACTACTGAGCTTGGTCTCTCAGATAACCAGTAGCAGTATGGATCAGCATGCACCTTCAGTATGCTGTATGCTGCAGTATTAGTCACCTGAAAGCAGGACCTAATCTCAGTAGGCTTGTAAGACAATATTTAGTACATTTAATTATGTAATAGACAGTTATATAGAGCTGTTTATTACTTTTTGCAAGAAAGATTCGTGTCACTTTACAGTCTTAAGTTACAGGTATTTGACTTAACCCTTTAACCCCTAATGACGCATTTAGGCGTCATAATTGACCCCACCTACTCTAGACGTCATAAGTAGTGTGAAAAGTGCTCTAGAAAGGTCAAATCAAGTTTATTGCAAATACCTGAAAAAAACCACTTTTTTTCGCCGCGCCCTCCCCACTAAACTATATAGAACGGGGGACGGGGGGATTTTTAAAGGGGGGTGTCCCCCCTTTAACCCGGGGTTCGAAGGGGCGGAGCCCCTCGCCATTTTTGGGGCTTCAGGATGCCCGGAAATGCATACTTTGGCAAAGAATATTGTCTGAACTGTGCTGTTTGCTCACCCAGGTTTTTGTATCAGTCACCAGGGCTGAATGAAGACCAAAATTAACAGAAAATTGACGAGGTCGCAGCACTTAAGTGGCTTCAGTTCCGAAGTGTGAGTGGCCAACTCAGACTTTAGTACATGGTCGTAAACCTTGACATGCCAGGAGAAAAGGGTGCTAGTTTGGAATAGCTAGCGTACTGCATTTTGTAGAAAATTGTGAAACAAACTGCCAGTTTAGAGCAAGTCAAATTTCTAACGAAATAACTTAGCAACTAAAGGGTTATGGTGGCGGTATACCGGTTTTTATGAATATTAATGAGCTACTTTCTTCTATCTGCAGCTCGTGACAGAGCAACGCTAGCAGCGTGAAACTCGCTCTGATGCATCAATGAGTGTGTCTCAATGTATAATGCAGCTTGAAACGTTGAACAATATTCTACACCAAGGAATAATTTAGGAATAAGCGACATCGTACGGATACGCATTTTTCTAGCCAAAAATCTCTCCTGGCTAACCGTGCAGCAAAGGTTACCAGCTGAAATTCGACTCTTATAAACCATTTCTAGGTGCTGACGAAGAGTTTTCTGCATTTAAGTTTTCAGATTTTAAGAAAAACACGTTTACATTCTAAATCATGGCTGATTTGGCAGTGACGTCCATGTTTGTCGATGCATAGAATAGCTATGTTCAGCGTGGGTCAACAAAACTCTTCGTCAGCACCTAGAAATGGTTTATAAGAGTCGAATTTCAGCTGGTAACCTTTGCTGCACGGTTAGCCAGGAGAGATTTTTGGCTAGAAAAATGCGTATCTGTACGATGTCAATTGTTCCTACATTATTCCTTGGTGTAGAATATTGTGCAACGTTTCAAGCTGCATTATACATTGAGACATACTCATTGATGCATCAGAGCGAGTTTCACGCTGCTAGCGTTGCTCTGTAACGAGCTGCAGATAAAAGAAAGTCGCTCATTAATATTCATAAAAACAAGTATACCGCCACCTTAACACATTAGTGTACACACCCTTGACAGTCTACACTACACTTTACGCTTTAATTTTGTCATTCCTCAATTTATTTGTTTAGCTACAAACTATTAATCATGATCAGCTAAGGGGAACACCTGCATTCCACAGGAGACAGTGCATTTTTTGGAAAAATCATTTTAGTGGTTATTGCACTGGTTCTTAGTAGTCTGGGAAGATCATGAATATTTTGACAGTTAACCACATTCACAGTTACATAGTAACCACAACACCACATTTATATTCACATGATGGTCACTGTATACCTGATGATCTGACTGCAGACAGCCTCTAGCTCAGTATGGATAGTGCAGTCAGAGCCACAGACCCAGGCACTATGGACCTTTCGAGTTTGCAAGTCTATGCAGAGGTTTTATTGCTTCAGATTTGAGTGTAAATTGCAGTCACTAATGTGTCAAGTCACTGGTATTCATCACACAATGGAGCATGGGTGATGATCAAAGACTTAATGGAATTTTAATGCATTTGTGCGCCACGCTTTACGGTCTACGGTTTACGCTTGCAAGACCGCTGATCTTGTGGGAGGGCTCAACCCACGTGTTGTGAGACCACACCTACTTAAATCAGTCATGGGGAAAGTGAGAAAGTACAGGAAGATCAAGTCTTGTGATCCGTTCTACAAGGGACAAAGAAAGGCTGATCTCAAGTAACTTTCACGTCTATAGTCTTCTTAGCATACTTTTACTTTGTGTAGAAATGACCTTCCACCGTCAGCCAAAGATTTTGACCAGCCACTTCCAAAGAGATTCCTTCAAGATATGGCTATACCTATGAAAAAGCCAACCTGTAGTAAAGCTGATCAAGTCAGTGTCGTTAACGACAAATCTGGAAAATGTCTGCCTGCCATGGAGAAGAAAAAGAGAGCTGGCAAGCGACAAAGGCACGAACATGAAGTTGAGGAAGAATTTGTGAAGCAGCCTGAGTTTAAGAAAAAGCACGGAGAGTCGGAAAGAGAGTTTTTATCGCAAGTAGATCAGGAAACGAACAATAGGCTTGCAGCGGCTCAGAGAAAGCAAAAGACAATCAGCGGAAAGAGGAAAAAGTAAGAATGAGTTTATCTAGCTTATTAAAAAATTCTTAATTCACGGCAGGTGTGATTCACGGTATAATTATTTTATTTCAGGTACTATCAAGTGAAGAAATTGAAACATCAGCTTTGTAAACACGGAGTGAGTCTCAATGACTACGAGGGAGTCCCTCAATTAGACTTTAATGATCTTAAAGGTATCTGTGCAACAACAATGATAGTACTTACTCTTATTTAAATGTTCAGATCATGTCAATTTTGGCGAAGTTGCTCAAGCACCTCCAAAATTAGCTCCCGGAAAGCAGAGAAAAGGACACTCTTCACATAACAAAAGGTATGATATTGAAAAAGCAGAACCTATCTACAGTGGACAAGTTGGGCAAGTGTTTACTGTCCGTTATATGGAGGTGTCTCTTACATGGACGTTCAATCTGTACAAAATTATTTTGTACTGACAGGGCTTCAAATTAACTTTTATTGCTTCTAGCCCACCGGGCTAGTAAGGTCAAATTATAACTAGCCCAGCACATGTTCTACTAGCCCAAGAACGAAATTGTTAACAGTATTTATAATGACAAGTAGCAATTTCACAGAACAATTTCAAGTATCTCCACATACTCTTGCCAAGCAAAAATATCTATTGCCAAACCACTGATTTTACAACCTGTGCTGTGGGTTTGTATTGCACATGCTTTACATAAACCATAAACCAATGTGTGACCATAACCCCGCCTGCCTGGTGCGCATTAATTCGTGTTCTTTGCAACGCTATTGTTCTTTGCAACGTACGCTCGCGTTCATCCAGTAAACTTTTGTGGTAAAGTAAGTCTATAGTTTAACTAGCCAGCCGGGCGATAACCTTGCGAATTTTACTAGCCCGAGCTATATTTTACTCGCCTCGGGCGTGCGGGCGAGTGCTAATTTGAAGCCCTGTTTGTACATCTGCAAAATGTCTGTTATAGTTTATTATGGAGGTGTCTGTTATTGGCCATGGGAGTGTCCGAGGTTCCACTGTACTCTGTGATAACGGCAGTAGCGTAACTACCAGAGCCAGAGGAGGCGCTGCTTGCCTCCTCGCTTTTGCCCAACCAAATTGTTTATGAACGTATATACCACCTTCCCTAGTACAGCTGTCTTGCCTGACACAGCTGTCTCTATCTTGCTCTTCACTCCAGGCAACGTTCAGCGAATGCACTATATTGTAGCTATGGCTACGAGGAGTAAAATGACGTGATTATGATGAATTGCAATTAATTTTTCAATATTGTGAGTGTACCTCCTCACTTCCGATTTTCTACGTCCCTGTAACATAATTTTGTTGCCTACAGGTTAGTGAGTTGTTGTTGGCAGCTGGTGGATTGAAGACGGGAGAGTAGAAAAAGAAAGAAAAGTGGTGGTTGGATTACGCCACCAACAGCTGGTAGAAGAAGAGAGAGTGAGAGTGATAGCAATGTACATAGATATCAAGAAAAGCAGACATCACCAGAACGATTGATGTGAGACTAAAATAATAATATATATTATTGATAAATGATTTCAAGATCACTCACTTATAGTCATGTACTTTCATCAGATAATTATAATTATAATTTTATAAAAAAACATCCCATCTTGTCTTGGCATGGGCTCCAATTGTCCCGAAATGTCCGAACAGTCCCAAATTTACAGGCCCTGTCCCGCATGGGAGGTACTTTGTCCTGGAAATAATTGCTACCTAGTTGCTTACACAATTGTTAGGGCAAGGAAGATTTGCTATAGAGTGAACAGTAAATTAAAGCTAATAGCAGCATGCTACTCCATTTTGTGTGCAGGACATTATAAATGTGTGTCTTTGGCTAATAAATTTCATTAAGATTAATTAATTATTGTCATTTGTATTTTTATAATAAATTAATAATTTAATTAATGTCACTTATGATAAAACTTGGAGGCTATGCTCTGAGTCAGGAGCGCATAGTGAGAGTGAGCGTGCTAAGAAGGCAGGAGATGGACACTCCCGTGCATTTTATTAAAAATTGCAAATCCACACACGATGGACGTGTTTCTAAAGATAGAAAAGAGATGGCTGATGGCAACGCGTACATCAGTGTATTGGCTGCAACTTGGCAGTTTTAGGGTCATGGAGGTAAGCAAGAGCTTATAGAAGCTTTCTATACCCACAATGACTCACAGATGATCTTCACGTGCACGTATATCAGCTGTAGAGGACCAGCGAGATGGTCTATGATCACAGATTCTATTCGTTTCTTGCTTTAGCAGTGTTTACTTGAATTAGCAGACAAGGACGATATCATTTTGGGATAGTGGAAAGCTGCTGCTTACCTTCTAGAAGCTCAGTTCTAGCTAATACGAAACGTATGTACGCATACCGTCAGCTAACACTATCTTTGGAAACACGTCCATCATGTGTGGAGTGAAAAAGGAAATGCGTGGGAGTGTCCCACTCCTGCCTTCTAGCAGGGGCATGATTATATACATGATTAACTCATTTTCACTTTTTCAGTCTAGTGTAGTTCTGTGGTTTTCCGTTACATCCCATAGTTCATTATCTGTTTGATTAGCCACACACTGCAGAGTAGCATTGCATTAACATAATTTCGTCGGAACCACTTCTGCATTTTGTTTTTATCCCCAGCCTATATAATTATACTGTGTGCTGAATAATAAGCAACTTGTTTTAGAGTTATAATTCAAACAGGAATCACACAAAATTAATAAATCACTCGCTAGTCAAAAAAGCACCTGCACACTGTATACGGTTTCAGTTATTATAGTTTGCTAGCTAACTTCTCAGTGTGTCCAGTTAGTTTGTCAGCAAGATCCATAGCCAATGCACTCATGGCGCAAGTTGGATTCCAAGATGCACCAGTTGGCCAAAGCGCTCCGCCTGTCAGATATACATTTTCAACACCACGGAATCGATAGTCCAGATCAACCGGAGCCGTCTCATCATCACCGATCCACATGGTGGAGGCTTCGTGTACTAACCCGGGTACTCTTATCTCAGCTGGTGAAGGTCGTTTCCCTGTTAGATCCCAATCGTTCTTGTCATTGCTCCAATACTGGATGGTCTGTCCTGCCAGAGTAAAGTTGTTCTCGAGACACTCAAATGTAGTTTTGTCCATCGTATCCCATAGCTCATTATCTGTTTGATTGGCCACACACTGCAGAGTAGCATTGCATGTGATATTATTACCGTCATTTCGTCGAAACCAGTTCTGTGAGTTATTATGGTCAAGCTGGCCAAGGCAGGCACAGACAAAAAGGGTATAGCCTTTGGAAGTTTCTAACTGACGTCGAGAAGGAGCAGCTACTACATCTGGTAGATGACGCATTGTATCATAAATGTTGGCAATAGGTGTTTCATCAATTACTGCAGTAAGTTGAATATGGTACTGATGCTTGGATTTTGGTTGTTTGCCTGCAATATACACAGCCGCCATTTGTAGTTTCCCCATTTCTCTACATTGATTATAGAGCGATCTTGTTGAAAAGTCATAAGATTCAGGTTTTGGCACTCGAGCTATGATTGAGCTGATGAAGTGCGAGGTAAATCTTGTTCCAATTCTATCAAGCCTTGGAAAGGAATTGAGCATAAGAGTAGTAGGAGGTAAAGTACCCATGGCCAGAATGAGTTTAGCCTTTCCAAGAATAAAGACACCTCTGCTTGTTTCAAGCATTGTTGCTGCTCCACTGCAAGTCTCGAGTATCTTCTGCACAGTACAGTTCAAAACTACTTGCAATGCTGGAATTTGGGAAGTATTCTTAGCTTTTTCCTGAGCTATCAGAAGAAGACTAAGCAGAGGACCTGACACAGCATACTTGCGATAGTCTACATTCCTGCATGTAGAAAACAGCCCATTACATGGTTGCTTTGGATAATGTCATATTACTGGTATTATAGCTTTATGGAAAACACATTCATTTAGAGACAATAACATTTTTTTCAAGTTAAAGCCTTTTCATATGTCAACCCGGCAGTGAAAATTTTGAACAATTATTGTCCTCAACGTATGTGAACACTGAATGCACAACTTGATCGAGTACATTTCCTTATATTATTTTACTTCAGGCTCCTTGCACGCACATGGGCGAGCTTGAATAATTGGACGTTAACATCCTAAACCACCATAAAATTATCATTGTAACGTTGTCGGACTGTCTACTCTTAGCAGTCAAAATTTTGTTGTGGGTTTTAATAAAGTAAAGTTGTCAGTGTTTATAACTATTAGAAGTGTGAAGGAATGTTTGCGCTGAATTCAATGTGAGTTGATGTGTTGTGACATGCTACACACCTATGCTCTGGCTATTCCCGATGCCTGCAATTATATTTCTCTGACAACAGCACATACAAACCAAAAAAGCAAACTTAAGGCAACCAGAGCATTCATTGTGAGTACATGCACATGCATCTTCACAAATACAAACTATGGTAGTGCTTATTCTTTAGAACAGCGCCCACGAATTAGCAAAATTTGCCTTCGTAAAAAAGCAGGCCCAAGTTGAATATATCTGTCCTTTGATGCCAGTTTTATGCTGTTGGTGATGCCATAATCTTGAGCATGCGGTCACCTGAGGTGGTTACTGCCAAGTGTTTTTCTAGGTGTCCCGGCACTGTTTGTGATTCAATTAATATTCGGCAATAAGCACTTCATTGCACTGGTCGCTTCTGTGTTTCCTATTTGCTGCTAACTATGTTCTAGCTAAGTGCAGCGACTGTTTATGTAGCCGCTAATCACTGTTTTTGCTCGGTCTAAGTAAAATTAAACTTTGCCGTAGGTGACAAGTTCTATATCAACTAGTCTTTGATCCAGTGGAATAGTCCTAATTGTGAACCCAATTAACAGAGAAAATTCTGACAAATGCACAAAGACTATCTCTTGTATAATAGTGATATCCAGCATTCAAGTACTATAACTAACCTGTACATATCTGCTCTGACGGCCAAGGGAGCATTGTCAACTCGTGTGAGTTCAGGTATTTCATTGGGAGCATTCTTCAGTCGATTGTAAACAACATGTTGGAGCTTTCCAAATATTTTACTTTCATCATTTTTCGGTGAAATCTCATTAGCTGGAATCACATTCAGCAACGACTTGGCGTCAGGAAAATATTTGTGTACCTTCTCTATCACCTCAGCTGGCCACTCTGCCATCTCGTCTGCTGTTGGTTCAGGACACCACCCACTCCAGAAAGATGATCGACCGCCAAAGAAATTGTTCATTCCATGCTGGTATTTGATGTACTCACCGTTGTGAGTTTCTTCGGTAATTTTCCAGTGGAAGGTTTCTGATTTTCCACCTACTGTGCGTGAATATGCAGGAGGAAGATTTTGAAAATGTTCTGGATGGAAGTAAACACCACGATCAATTATGAGAATCTTAGCCTCTGGTTGTCTTTGCAGGACTCTCGTGGTGAAGCTTAATCCACAAAAAGAAGACCCGATTACAATGTAGTCAAAGTCTCCTGTATATCGACAATCATTCCACTGCTTTTCAGTCATGAAATAAAGATTATTCATGATACCTTCCACTGGAATAAACTGCGGCCCAGGGTTTGGGTAGCCTTCTTTCGAACCATTTGCGCAAGTCGCCATGATCACCTTGCAATTTTGCAAAACCTAGTCCTTGCTCAAACAATGATACGTAGTTGTTGTGTAAGTGAAACTCATGTCTTTTATACTGCACATGTGAGCACATACAAATTCATACTATATAAGGAGGATTTCTAGAAGTGCTATATATAGCTTGGTCATATTTAGCACAGTAATATCAGGATACGTACTATATCTCATTTGTACTACTATGCACCACAGCATGATAAGAGTGCACTACAGGTCATGTTGTAAACATCCGTCACATGCATTAGTCACACTTAATAATAAAATACTCAAACTTTATTTTGTGGGTAATCAAAACAGGATGCTTCTTGTAAATTAATCTCTATACATCTCTACCGTAAATAGCTGCTGGGAAAGTGCTGGGAAATCCTACCTTTTGGCAATGTTCAAGAGAATTGACTAGTTGGTTTCTGGATCTAAATTAGAGATTATTGTTGAAATCGCTGGTTCTTCACGCTCTCATATAAATTTCATCTCGAAAGTGTTAAATTATTTTTTGATACCAAAAGCCAGACAAGCTTTCTAATGTCGTTGGTTTTTACGATAGCCCCGCAATTGTTAATTGTGGTAACTCACTAGAGGTTAAGCCTCAGAGTACTAAGCTCCCCTCATAATGATACTATCATCAGACTACTTCAACCCTTCATATTGCATTCTTTTTCTTGAACAACACTTTGGTCTCAGTGATGCGAACCAGAGAAAAGTATTTATTACATGTGATGATGTTACATGTACCAAAATATACTCTGAAAAACGATGTTGTATGGTGTTCCTAGTGCATGGCAGCAGCCATGTTTTTATGGTTGCCCGCAGCCCCGCACACAGATAGACAAATCAATACTGCCTCAATAAAATCGAAGAGCATACATGTATCATTGTTCAATGATAGTTACGTAGTTGTGTCCTTCTGGATGAGAGGGATAACACACTCACACACACAATAATTTGTACTCACAACTTACTATCAGTCGTGGATCCTGTCAGCTGTCTCCTGCTCTCCCATACTCTTCAGTGCATCTCTCAACACACACCATGAAGGGATTCCTTTCTGCAACACATTGTCTTGTTGCTGTAGCCATGCGTAAAGCATGCCCATTATGCAAAATGTAATCCTGCCCCGATGCTCAAGGTCTATCCTCTCCAGTGAGGGGTAGAGCAGGCCTAGATGCAGTCCAAGCTCTTTCCAATTGTTGATATCACGAATCACAACTAACACATCTACTAGATCTCCAGTACCTAATCAGTGTAATAGTAATTAAGGCTTTATTGTCAATACATGGTTTAACTCACTGAGTGTTCTTGAAAGGTCTCCACTAACACCAGCAATAGCTGTGCGTAGCTTACCACTGATGATATCCTCCTCCTTTAGCTCAGCCATATCCTGTACACACCAAAGAAACACACCATCACGTTACAGTACACTGCGTACACTATAATACTGCTCACCAGAGGGTTTCTGCCAGCAAATAAGCTGTAGTTATTGACATGCTTCCGTAGTTCATTGTAATATTGTGGCTTTTTGTGGGGCAGCTGGCAGTACCTAAGTACCTCCTCGAGAAGGGAATCAGGAACAACCTGACTAGCCATGCTTTCATTGAAGAGCTGGCACACAGAGGATGGTTGCAAGAGGTAGTAAGGCTCACACGATAGGGCCTCATCTGTTGATAACATTTCTGTTCCTTTGCTATGGTCCAAGAGAAATTGGCGATGAAGAAGCATCGACCTAGCTATTGTAATTAGATCGAATAGGTCAGTGTCGGGCAAGGCATCAAAGGGATAGTGGCCAAGTAGAGAGGGAGAGATGAGACATTCACATGTGGTGACTTTATTACACAGCTGGTGTTGGAGGTCGAAGATCATCCTGATGACACTGCTGCAGGTCTGTGCTGCTTCTCTGGTCTTCTCAGACACCAGCACAATGACCCAGCGATTGAGGTCTACAATCTCAACTATAGTGGACACTCCAGAGTCATTTTTTCCAGCAGATTCCCTTTTGCCACACACTGCACTTTCGCTCAAGACCATGAAGAGAGGCGGAGAGTGAACGATTCCTGCTGGCTAGGGAGAATTTGAATGCAAGTCGAAGAAATAGAATATGCAAGAATCGATTGCTGAAAAACTGGTGAGGGTCGCTGCACCCCAGACACCAACCAAACTTTGGGGAGGGGAGGTCACTAGGTCGATGCTCTTTAACAAGACTAGGGAAGAAGAGATGGCTGTTACCTGATGTAGGGGATGATAAAGTAGCTTTGAGGTTAGTGGCTTGAAGTGTAGTGATGTCTACTGGATGACAGAATTCCATATTCTCAAGACAACCAACTAGCATCTCTGAGCTGTACTGTGGGAACAACTCCTCGAGTACTGCAATGGGCACTATGCCAGTGTTACTGGCAACTTGACGATACTGCTTGAAATGTCCTGGAGCAAATAATGTTCCATTGACCTCTCTCAGTAAGGCCTCTTTCTTCACCACTACCCAGGGACACTCCTGGTTCTGTACAAATAGGATAAGGCCTTTGTCGCTAAGGAGGGTCAGTGATTCTGTGAGTAATGCTGAGTCAGGAGAGAAATTTTCTGCTGAAGCCAGTGCATAGGTTAGTTCTTGCAGTGTGCAGCCTGTCTTCTCAAGCTTTGTACGAAGAAAAGCGTATAACACATGACAGTACAAGTTCATGCTGGGCTGGGATGAGAGTATAGCTTGTTGACTGGTTGAGAGGAGGGAGCGGAAATAATGTGCTTCTTTAGTTTTAGACTCTCGGCAGTCCATCCTTACAAATCCTTTATACATCAATTGTTGTTTCACTCTACTCTTTGCTATGCTCTCCACTAACGAACTCTTCTCCTTTAGCTCTTGTGATGAATTTATCCAATCAGCATGACTGCCAACAATGATGACGTGTGATGATCCCTGATGGGCTGAGCTGCAGGCATTCTCTATGAAACTGATCCAGTAGTGTATGGACTCACTGATCTCATCCATACACTGCCTCAGGTCTACCATACAAACAAAGATAGCGGCAGAATTCCTCATGATGTGTTCCAGTACAGCAGCATGACTAGAGTAGTACTCTCGTTGTCCTGCGAAATCGTATATCACCATGTTGCCAACCTCGTTGACCTTGCTCTCGACATGGATAGGTATGATTCCAGCAGTGAGGCATTCTACATCAGGAACACGACCTGATGCTAGCCAAGAGAAGAACCCAGTTTTGTTAGCTAAGAGGAAGATGAGTTGAGATATCGTGGTCTTGCCTGCTCCACTGTATCCAGTTAGGATAAGTTTTGTATAAGTGTGCACAGGAAAATCTTTCTCACATTGTGGAAATGATTTGAACAGTTTTAGTAGATCATACCTGTTTATTTGAGTAGCAATGTCTACTGGAGTCTCTTTGTTATTGTTCTCAGCCAGTAGGTCAACTTTACCAGTGGAGAGTAAATATTGCACAACATTGGCATTGCCATAGCGACAAGCAATGTGAAGTGGTGTGTTGCCGTCAATGTCTCTAGTCATTGGATCACAGTGTTGTTCATTAATAAGGTACCTCACAACCTCCAGGTGATTGCCAATGGTAGCAGAATGTAGTGGAAGGTGCCCATGACTATTGCTACAGTTGGAATCACATTTGTACTTTTTTGTTAGGACACTAACTACATCCATCCAGCCCTGGGAAGCTGCCAAGTGGAGTAGGGAGATTCTGTTTGTAGAACCTTGTTTATATATTGGATTCTCGTCATTCTTGTTCTTAGCCAGTGGGTCCACTTTACCTGTGGATAGTAAGTATCGCACAATTTGAGCATGTCCACTGTTGCAAGCATAGTGAAGTAGTGTATTGCCATCATTGTCTCTAGCCATTGGATCACAGTGTTGTTCATTGACAAAGTACTTTACCACCTCCAGGTGATCGTTGCTGACAGCATAGTGTAGTGGAGTGCGTTCACGAGAGTCTTTAGCGTTGATGTCACACTTGTACTTTGTTATTAGGTCAATAGTGATATTCATCCAGCCCTGGGCAGCTGCCAAGTGGAGTAGAGAGATTCTGTTTTTATAACCTTGTTTGTATATTGGATTCTCGTCATTCTTGTTCTTAGCCAGTGGGTCCACTTTACCTGTGGATAGTAAGTATCGCACAATTTGAGCTTGTCCACAGTTGCAAGCATAGTGAAGTGGTGTATTGCCATATTTGTCTCTAGTCATTGGGTCACAGTGTTGTTCATTGATGAAGTACTTTACCACCTCCAGGTGATCGTTGCTGACAGCATAGTGTAGTGGAGTGTGTCCATAAAGGTTTCTACAGTTGGTGTCGCACAGGTACTTTTTTATTAGGTCTATGATGATATTCATCCAGCCATGGGCTGCTGCTATGTGGAGTAGATGTAGTCTAGCAACCCCTTGAAAAAGCTTTCTCCGACTCTTATCTCTAAGACTAACTGTGTACATTGGTGTCTCATTACTATCATTCTTAGCCAGTGGGTTCACGATACCAGTGGATAGTAAGTATCTGATGATGTGGATATGACTATAGTCACTAGCATAGTGAAGCGGTGTATCGTGATACTTGTTCTCGCATGATGGGTTACATTGTGCCTCGGTGATGAGGTACTGGACGATTTCGAGGTAACCATAGCGACAAGCAATATGAAGTGGTGTATCACCATTATTGGCTCTAGCCATTGGGTCACGGTGTTGTTCATTAATAAAGTACCTTACCACCTCCAGGTAATTGCTGCTTACAGCATAGTGTAGTGGGGTGCTACCTTCAGAGTCCTTACAGCTAGTGTCGCACTTGTACTTTGTTATTAGGTCAATGATGATATCCATCCAGCCATGAGCTGCTGCTACATGGAGCAGAGAGGTCTCAGACACACCTGGTACATAGTCTGTTGTTCTGATGTCAGCAGGTTGTTCTATTTGTGGTAGCAGTCGCTCAGCCTCTTGTTGATTCTTTTGTTTGAATGCCTGCACGCACTCACTCTTCAATTGCTCTTGTTCTGACATCTTTGCTGTATGTTGCACTACTCTAACACTACAATATCATCTACGATGCTGAGGGGGTGATGTCCGGAATTTTGTATTAATACTACTGATTGTATCTATAAAAACATTTCATCACTAGTATGTAGGGCGTGTTCATGTCATCAAAACTAAAGCTATCCAACTAATAATTGAAAATCACTTGCTAGGAGAGGATACGAGAAATGGTTTCACAGAATTGCCTGCAAAATTATTTTATTGGAATGCGTTCTTTCTGTGTATACTACTATCTCTACCAAACATACAAAATGATCACTATTTCTTTAGGTCGATGAGGCTCTCAGAAAATAATTATATTCAACACTCCATTATGAATATTTCACCAGTAGTGGCAGTCAAAGACTTCTAATCATGAATAGCTGTTGAAATTCCAGTTCAGATCAATGACTTTGTTATTATAGCTAGCTCGCGGCTGTGTACCATATCATAATGTGTGATCATTTATCATGGACAAGCATTATATACACTGTGAAATCTTGACATTATGTACATTACACTCTATGCTCATTGCTGATTTACATGTTTTTCTGTGAACATAATGCTCAATAAAGGATATAGAATTCAGCAACGTTCTAGCCTTGTCTCTAAGCTCCTGAACAGGGTACGAGGCTGGTGAGTTGCATGGTTGGATACATGAGTGAAAAGGTGTATGTATACATATTATAGAGTGTTGATTTTCAAGCTGTATAAAGGCATTAGAAGGGTCATAAATACTGAAAACAGTGCATTCATTGATTGTGTCAAGCATAAAGAGACAATGCTTGTGTTGCTATTCCACACATGTTCATTCTATCTCTTGCAAGCAAGAAATATCCATCCATGCCCCACATCTGACCTACACATGAAGAGAATCACATTAGGGCATTGCACATGTGATCAGTAAATCCTTACCCCAACTGTTCTTACAGATCCAGTACTTGTTCCCACCTTGCTCTCCAAAACCAACCACAAGTATAGCATGATTAAGTTGAGTTGAGGAGCACATTGGGTCAGAGTATATTCCAGAGCTATATAGCTGTAGAAATACACAACTGAGTGACAGTACATAGGTCAACTTAACTCAGAAACTACATACTCAAACTAGGTATCACAATCCTTTTATTCAATTTAGAGTCTAACTCACTTGGAGTGACGTATGACTTGCATCTATCACAGCCATCACTGGACTGACAAGTATAGCATGTGCCAGAGTTCTTTCTTTTCCTGATGGAATGCTCTTTGCACCTTTTATATGAAAATCACATGCTGGTGCATCAATGCACTTGCATTGAGAATCAGGTTGGCTAGGGTACAAAGGTGAAGCACACAGATTGGTTGAGGTTAGACAGTCGTAGTTAGCAAGCTGTGCAGAGCAATTACAATGCCAGCAACAGTCAATTAGTTGTTGGGAATTGAACGTATACAAGTTGTGGGACAGAATGGCGTGCAAGCTGCTCACAGCATCTGACAACACTTGAGCTTTGCCACAAACTTCTTGTTGATTTTTAACAGGAGTCACTACACCGCGGTCACGCCAGTCAAACGACTTTGGAAGATGAGAAACAATTTCTGTGAGAATGTTCTGAGACAAGGTTTTGCTCTCAACTTTGAACAGTGGTGGGATCTTGGATATCTGATCAGGAGTCAAGAAAAGGATAATAAAAACAATATCATGCTATGTTTCACTCTTTGGAACTCTGAGAAGTCTACTTATACTTACCAGATGAGCAAATTTGTTGAGAGTCATGGAAAACTGGGTGTTCTGCTGGTTGTGAGCAAATACTAGCTCAGCATTCTTCTTCCACGTTGAATAAATGGCGTCCAACTCATCCTGAGTAGCATCAGGTAAGTATAACGAGCTCCACTGCTTGAAATCAGGTTGATCAGAGCCTTGGGACAAGGAGAAAAGAGCCAAAACGTACAGCAGCGATGATAGTACTGCTAGCTCCATTACGGGCGTGGTCGATGACGTCACCATACATGCTACGCCCACGCATACGGATACAGTACTATAAATAAATCACACATAGAGATACGAGGCTTGTGCTGCTATTCCACACATGTTGTCTTGATCTCTAGCAAGTAAGAAATATCCATCCATGCCCCAGTCAACTCCTGCATAACCAAGTAACTCAGCCACTATTATTTGACACCTTATAGCTTACCCCAACTGTTCTTACAAATCCAGTACTTTCCTTGTTCATTTTCCCCATAACCCACCAGGAAGACAGTGTGGTCAACATGGGTGGATGAGCATATTTTACTCGAGTATATCCCAGATTTGTATAACTGTGAAAAAGATCAAAATGTAAGTTCTACAATATAGTACTATCATCTATACTAGCCTGGAATGATGGGAGACTGGCATCGATAGTTGCCATTATTGGGCTAATGAGTACAGCAGTCACTAGCCCAACTTCTCCTCCTGGAGGAATGATCCATGCTCTTGCAATATGAAAATCACACTCGCTCTCATGAAGGCACTTGCACTGAGAGGCAGGCTGGCTAGGATACTGAGCTGCAGTGCATAGGTTCAACTTAGTGATACAGTGATAACTGATATTGACTAGTCCAGAACAGTTACAATGCCAGCAACAATCAAGAAGCTGTTCGTAGCTGAACTGGACTAGATCTTTTGATACAAATGCATGCAAGCTACTGATAGCGTCAGAGAGAACCAGAGGATCGCTGCAGCTCAGAGTTCCTTGATCATGTACTGGAGTGATCACATTGTGGTCTCGCCAGTCAAATGATTCTGGAGGAGGTGTGCTTTCTGGAAGTCTATTATAAAAATACGGCTTCAGACTCTGGATTGAATCGAGGAGGAATCTTGGGTACTTGATCAGATGTCTAAAAACAGACACCAAACAATCATTTTCATCTGCCCATTTCTATCTCACCAAATGAGCAAATTTGTTGAGTGTCATGGTAAACTGCTGTTCTGCTGGTTGTGAGTAGATACTAGCTCAGCATTCTTCTTCCACGTTGGATAAATGTCGTCCAGCTCATCCTGAGTAGCATCGGGTAGATACACTGAGCTCCATTGCAGCTGTTTTATTGCACACGCATGTAGCTGCAGATCAAGTTGCTGGAAGGAACGAAACAATGTGTTTTCAACTTGTTACCAATACTAATCTTCATGGCCATGTTCTCTTTAGAACTTGTAGGCAGTGGTATGAAAGCATCCTCCTTCTCTCCTGTATCATGGTTCGAATGAGCCGACAAGTACATTACTTGCATGCATTGCGTGTAGTTCTGTAAATACATTCTTGAAATACAAACAACTCCGATTTTACGGCCTTGTCTCTGCTGTTTGTCGCTTCTTTTTTGATGACCGATAGGAACCATTACGGCAGCACACATAATAGTAACGCATGCACCTTCGGATCTCAGTATAATAATGATGCACTCATGATAATGTGGCATGTACCATCTTATAGTTTATAATCACCGTTTGGACATTTACATGAGGAAAGCCTGTGTGGCTTATCATGAAGCGTGTATATGTGTGTGTACTCACCTCTTCTTGGTCTTTCCAGTCCATGAACTCTTTCAGTGAGTTAAAGTCATGATTTTGAATGCCTAGTATAGTATTGTATATTGATAGTCATTCGAGAACAAAATTATACTGTTCATATACCCAGGGTTGAGTCCAAGTACATTGGTACTTGTACTCAAGTACAATAAGTACAGCTCTCTTGGGTACTTGTACTTTACTAAGTACTCATTTTCCAAACTTTATAGTACTTGTGCTTGTACTTGACTCATGGTGTGTACTTGTGTGTACTTTAAAAATTTAATACTTAAAACTTGTCTTATGCTGCTAGGAAAAACTACATGTACTGACTCAAAAATATCTTTTTGCAGGATAAAACTATAGTTGTTTGTAATTGTAACTACATGGTGTAAAAATATAACATGCATTCCTGTAAAATGTAACAATTGTGTTGTTAAGATTTTCAAATTTTGTACTTAAAATTGTACTTAAGTACATAAACAAAGTACTTGTACTTGACTTAAGTACTCCTCCATAGTTCGAAGGCATACTTATACATGTACTTGCAATAAATTCTGAGTACTTCTAATGTACTTAAGTACTTTTAAATGTACTTGGACCCAACCCTGCATATACCGAATTCAACTTGGTGACACTCATTACAATGTGCCATCATAGCAGTGAGCGTTCTGAAGGGTTTCCTCTCACTACACTGAGGGCATTAGAATCTCCAAAGCTGTTGACTTTGACTCCATGAGCTTCTTCCATGTGGCAGTTAAGTTTTGTCTTTCTGCTGTAGCCTTTAGAGCACATGGTACAGTTAAACTGCTTTGGACCACTCTGACTGGTACTAGACTGCTTGAGAGATTTGTTGATTTGTTGTTACAATTGCATGCACAGTAATACCTCTAGTATTTCTTGATCTTTGCATTGTTCTGTCTCTGAAAGCGATTCTGGCTCATTTATTCCAGAATTCAGCGGAGGAGTAGTGATTAGCAATTTATTGCTAAAAACTCTGAATCTAAGGCAGTGAGTTCCATAGTCTGAACTGCATGCAGTACAGTATTGCTCGCGTATACGTTCGTTCACATTACGCGGCGCGTTTTATTTGAAATCATATTTGTGCAGCCTAATGTACGGGTTCTTGCAAACTGGTTCTGGGGTGGAAGATATGAGAAGTCAGGCTTCCTGGACGTTACAATCCTCATGCATGCCTCCTCGATCCAACCGTCAATCTTCACTCGACAAGTGTTTTAAAAAGCACGAATTGGAAAAAAGAACTTGTGGCCCAAGAGGCAGGGATGTGGAGCACGCCTCTTTTAGTTCACTGGGTTTTTTTCTCGGCCAGTTGCCAGAGAAGCAACAACCTCAGGCTTCTACAAAAGACTCGCTGCTCTCCTTGCCGACAAATAGGATAAATCCTATGGTCTGACCTTCCACTGGCTGAGATGCAAAATCACATTCTGCCTTCTAAGATCTTCGATTCAGTGTTTAAGAGGAGCTCGTTCCTCTCGCGGCCATTATGTAAGATCGGCATCCACCCCGATCGACCTCGTGATGACTGAGAGAATCTAAACTTTAACTGTATCAGCTTTTCCTCACCTATAATATTACTATTATTATAAGACTACTCATTATTCATTCTCTTGATTGATCATGCA
The DNA here is from genome assembly GCA_964017065.1 of Haliclona indistincta. Lineage (NCBI taxonomy): Eukaryota > Metazoa > Porifera > Demospongiae > Haplosclerida > Chalinidae > Haliclona > Haliclona indistincta. The sequence continues at coordinate 8,097,413 of OZ024787.1, read as the reverse complement.
TATTAGACCACAGCTAAGCGATGTTGACTCAACCAGGTTGCGTAGCGGTAGCAGGTCTATAAGAAACTAGAAGCTTCAAGCCAAGGACGTTACCGAGGGCTGGACCGAGCGTTTTTTCGCTATCATCCTCGTGTCGCCGCGAGTTATCGTCGATGAACGGAAATTTTTGTGTAGTGACCCGCTTTTTAACAGTCATAAAATACCTCAGTATAGGAGCAAACCTTCAAAAAGCGCTCCAGCCCTCCGCAAGTTGTTCAGCTACTAAAATCAGTTTGCTACACAGCATGAAAATCTTGTGCGAAAATTCTGAATTTTATCTCCTCCATTGACATGTATTGCGTTGTACTGTGAGCCCTGCCCTTATAATGATATTCACAACGCGTGGGCGAAAGCCGAAAGGGTACCCGCCACCTTAAGAAGGGTGCAGTGTATGAGCTCTGCCAGGTACGAAAGTGGAGAAGACAAAGTTTGTCACTAAACCTCTTTATAGATATCGAAAGGGGAGAATTAGACTTTGTCGACTAGTTTCTTTTTATGTTTTATGTGCCAGTTATATTTTGTCATTATTAATTGTAATTAATGTGTTTTCTTGAATGCAAACCACTAATTAATGACATCACTAGTACATAACAAGGTGCCACGGTTTGTACAGTGAAGCGGTGCACAAACTATTGGCTACTTGCTTCTTTTAAATTTAGTACATGTATCTAAGGATTGGTTGCAGCTAACGACTTACTTTTTGATTAATGATATAAAACAACAATAATATTGTAGAATTTTTGGAAACTTTAACTACCTAGTAAAAAGCAAAAAATTCCTTGGCATCGCTACTGACGGTACAGTAAATCTTACATAGCGGAAGCGAAAGATATATTTTGTGTCGTTTTACGAAGTAATTAGACGGAAAATATGCTCCCGACAATGCATGACGTAGCATGATGTCATTGTGTGGTAAGGTATTTAAGGTGTGGATTAGTTAATGTAGTCATTCTAGGGTTGTGCATTTCGCCACTCTGTTAATTTATCTGCAAATTCACTTATACGATTTTATCGAGTACTACTTCATTTTCATGATGTCGGAGGCAATAGAAAAGATGATGCAGAAGCTGGATGAGAAATTGGAGGAATTCAGGAAAGAGTTGTGAGAAGGTCAGGATAAGGTGGCTGCAACAGCGGCTAGAAGAGCTCGGCAGGAGCCTAGATACGTATTTAAAAAGAAGTCCCACGAGCAGACTAGTAAGGTCAATGAGAATGTCACAGTAGACGACGCAATGCGAGAAGCGGAAGTCGAGTTGCAGTCTGGAGGTTCCAGCGCCACTATACCATCAGCAAGTAACATCAAGTCAGCGCTAGAGTCTCTAAAGAAAGGTAGAGAAGTTATAGCGATGAGAAAAGAATGGAGAAGGCTGCGGAGCGAAAGGCTGCTCGCAAAAGGAAGGCACCTGCCGAGAAGAGCAAGGCGTCGAAGCGCTCAGCCAGTGCTATGGAGACCTTTCTGCCACACCCGTCAGCGCTGCCCTTCGTGAGGCGTGCTCCAGCTCAGCCATCCACGCCCAAGATGCCGGGACCTTGTTTCACTTGCGGACAGATGGAGAACTACTGCCCAAAGACACAAGCCTCCAGCAGTAAGACTGTCTGGTATCCTCCCCTGAAGGTCCATAGTGATACTGGGTTTGTGTGTAGTATGGAGTCAGAGCATGTAGACAATGTGTGTACACGTATTAGTGAGAAAGCAGGTATATGCATATGCCTGCAGTAGATGAGTCAGAGGCACCTTCAGAGGTGCATAGTGAAGTGGAGTCGTATGTATTGAGCCCTTGTGATCAGGCACTTGGTGCAGCTGGTGGGGCAAATGGGTTATCTCACCAACATGGTACACATGTACAAGGGATTATACATGGGGGGATGGTCGGTGTGCCTGGTAGTTGTAAACAAGTATTGTCAGATGGGTGTGCAGCTGATATTGGTGTTGATAGCAATGTTGTTGACAGTGTTGTTGTTGCTGCTGAGGGTGACCTAGAGGAGGTAACTTTGCTTTCACATGACATTATGTGTGCCGCAGAGGTGACCTCTGAGGCTGTTAGTAATGTAATACCTACAGTGAAAGGTAGACTTAAAGAACATATTTCATTTTGGAAGGAAGAGCTTGTTGCACCGCAGTCAGTTTTATCTATCATTGAGTCAGGTTATGTGTTGCCGCTGAAATCGGAACCACCAGTGCGATCGCAGAAAAATCAGCCGTCGGCTTATTTCAGATCTGAATTTGTCCAAACTAGTATAGAGGAATTACTGGTAGGTGGGTGCATCAAGCAAATAGAGCTGAAGCCTCACATATGTAGTCCTCTGTCTGTGGTAGAGAATAGCTCCGGTAAGCTGAGGTTAGTGGTCAATCTTCGGTATCTGAACAAATATTTGTGGAAGCAAAAATTCAAATACGAGGATCTGCGAACAGCTATGTTACTGTTGGAACGTAATGATTACATGTTTTCGTTTGATTTAAAGTCAGGGTATCATCATGTCAATGTAGCAGAAGCCCACCAAAGGTTTCTTGACATTGAATGGGGTGGGGCTTATTACATGTTCACTGTGTTGCCCTTTGGGTTGTCGACTGCTTGCTATGCTTTTACTAAGCTATTGCGTCCTTTGGTTCGATATTGGCGTGCTAGTGGCATTAGAATTGTTCTCTATTTGGATGACGGCCTGGCAGTCGCTGCTGATAAGCATTCAGCACTCGCAGCTAGCGATTTTGTTCGCAGCAGTGCAGGGTTTGTTACCCATTCTGTTAAATCGCAATGGTCACCTGTACAGAGGTTGTCGTGGTTAGGATTTGTGATTGATACATCAGTAGGGCACCGCGAGGTCCCTGCCGAGAAGATAACTTTGTTAAAACGCCAGTTAAAACAGACCATTGGCATGAGATGGGTCCCAGCTAGATTGCTAGCTAGTGTGGTGGGTAAAATAATAGTCATGGGCTTAGTGATTGGCCCTCTAACTCGCTTCATGACTCGCAGCTTGTATGCAATGATCGAAGCTAGGTGTAGTTGGTGTGATCGTTTACAGCTCTCTCCTGAAGCAGAGTATGAGCTCATTTTTTTTGGGAGAAAAGAGTATCTGACTTTAATGCTCATCCATTTTGGAGAGCTCCATCTGCTGTTAGAGTAGTGTACTCTGATGCCAGTGACACAGGTTTTGGTGGGTACATGGTAGAGCATGCATGGTCCAAGCACAGCTTTCGGGCAATGGTCGCCAGAGGAAGCGGCACAGAGCTCAACCTGGCGTGAGCTGACTGCTGTTTATCGAGTGCTGCACTCGATGGCAGCTAAGTTGCGTGATTCACGTGTGAGATGGTTTACAGACAACCAAAATGTGGTGCGTATACTACAGGTGGGTAGTAGAAAGGAGCACCTTCAGAAGGTGGCTCTAGAGGTGTTTTCTCTGTCTATGATCAACCATATCCACTTAGAGCCAGAGTGGATTCCACGAGAGCTCAATGACCGAGCTGACTACTTAAGTAGAATTCTAGATTATGATGATTGGAAACTTAACCCAGCAGTTTTTAGTGTGTTACAACAAGTGTGGGGACCACATACAGTAGACCGATTTGCTAGTTGTAACAACACCCGAGCACAGAAGCAATAGATGCATTCACATCCCACTGGGGTGGCGAGAATAACTGGTGGTGCCCACCTATCTCACTGGTTCCAAGAGTAATTAGACATGCTCAGGCGTGTGGTGCTATAGGCACCCTTGTAGTCCCATGCTGGTTCTCAGCTCCATTTTGGCCCATGTTGTGTCCAGATAGCAATTTTTCGCAGACTTTGTAGTTGATGTTCGGGAGCTACCTAGAATTCAGCATCTATTTTTGCCAGGATTGTCTGGGTCAGTATTGTTTAATGGGGAGTTGCCTAATACTCCAGTGCTTGCTTTTCGGTGCAATTTTTCTTCCTAGGCAGCAACAGTATGCATGGACAGTTAGTTGCGTCGCTATAACCCAAAAGTAAATAAGCACATGGTAGTTGGTGGGTGTTCATTGTGGTAGCTAGCAGATGATTGGACTGCAATCATGATCTTAGCTATGTATTATGACTAGTGCGACTAGTGTGACTAGTGTGTCACATGACTAGTGTGACTAGTGTGTCACATGACTAGTGCGACTAGTGTGACTAGTGTGTCACATGACTAGTGCGACTAGTGTGACCAGTGTGTCACATGACTAGTGCGACTAGTGTGACTAGTGTGTCACATGACTAGTGTGACTAGTGTGTCACATGACTAGTGTGTAGCCATCCGATGGCTGGTACGTAGCCATCTGATGGCTTGTGTATACTGTATAGCCATCCGATGGCTGGTGTGTAGCTGTAGCCATTCTGATGGCTGGTGCGTAGCCATCTGATGGCTTGTGTATACTGTATAGCCATCCGGTGGCTGGTGTGTAGCTGTAGCCATCTGATGGCTGGTGTGTAGCTATCTGGTGACTGGTGTATACTGCATAGCCATCCGATGGCTGGTGTGTAGCTGTAGCCATCTGATGGCTGGTGTGTAGCCATCCGATGGCTTGTACGTAGCCACCCAGTGGCTGGAGTGTAGCCATCTGATGGCCGTCACATGGGTATATGCTGGGGTCCTATCTGTTATAACATTCCGGCTGACTAGTCAGAGTTGTAGTGCAGCTAGAGTCGAGTATAGTATCTGGTAAAGTGTGTACAGTTATCTTAGCAAGCAAAATGTATTATGTAATGGAGCAGTAATGCCTTTTTTCAGATATAATATTGTCTGGGCCAGGAGTATGAGAGACAATGCTAGCTCGTCCAAAAGTTCGAAAAGAGCCAATGATCATGGAGATGCTGAACAGCATGGTAGAAAGCTTAGAGTCCTCCCCTAACTGTCTGATATCCGTTTGGCAGCGAGCGCGTTGCTGGCTTTTGCAGCATTCCTCCGCATCGACAAATTAGCTAAGCTGAGATGCTGCAACATAACATTCACGGAATCAGCCATGTCCGTCCACGTTGTATCGAGTAAAATGGACCAGTACAGACAAGGAGACATCGTTCTAGTCGCTAGGACAAGTAGCGACACTTGCCCAGTGGCTATGCTAAAGAGATATGTGACTGCTGCAAACAGTCCTCCGAGCTCCACCTCTTTAGGGGTGTGACCACTCTGGAAAAGGGGAACGCCTACGTCCCTCAGGCGGTCTCTTAGCTACAAATGCGCGAGGTTTTCCTCGCTAAACTAGACCAGCTTGGTTACGACCGTAGTCAGTTCGGGCTACATAGCCTGAGAGCAGGGGGAGCTACTGCTGCAGCTGCAGCGGGTGTTCCGGACAGGCTGTTTAAGCACCACGGCAGGTGGAAACCGGAGACTGCTCAAGAACTGGGCCACGTAGAGGACTCAGTTGGAGCATGCCTAGCAGTGTCCAAAGATCTTAAATTGTAGCAAACCCGCTCTTTGTTAGTCTCTAGTGTGATGATTATATGCGTTACAGTGGCGTGCACAGCAGCCCTGACACACTATGAGTGAAGTGCATGTGCTGGGTGCATGTTGGGTGTGTGCATGCTTAGTTGCATGGCGGGAGATATATTTTGTGTCGTTTTACGAAGTAATTAGACGGAAAATATGCTCCCGACAATGCATGACGTAGCATGATGTCATTGTGTGGTAAGGTATTTAAGGTGTGGATTAGTTAATGTAGTCATTCTAGGGTTGTGCATTTCGCCACTCTGTTAATTCCCACCCACCCGCCCCTTCTGAAGTTATCGTTCCAGGATGAAGAGACTGAGAACGGATGTTTTGTAGTAGTACTGTAGTGTAGTAGTGTTGGTGTTTGTTGTCCAATATGTTATTTATATCTATCCAGATTGGTTCCAGAGAAGCAACAAAGAGAATCTTGAACTTGTTGAGTAGTTCACTTATGTTTTTCTTGAGCTGACGTCAGTAATGGGTTTTCCCAGAGTTTTTCTCAAAAAGCTTAGGTCTCTCTGGGTTTTTCCCTTGATTAGCGTTGGGCCGCGCTAATCATAAATTTTATTTGTGCGTTTAGGTGGCCCCAGCTCATTGGTGTCATTGCGATTGTGTGGTTGGTTGTAAAGTGTTGTGATGATTATATGCGTTACAGTGGCGTGCACAGCAGCCCTGACACACTATGAGTGAAGTGCATGTGCTGGGTGCATGTTGGGTGTGTGCATGCTTAGTTGCATGGCGGGAGCGGGAGTATGACGTTGTCCAATCAAACGCACGTAGGCGTGACTAACTGAAGCTGTACACGTGACGAAAAGTGAATCAGAGCGCTGTTTGTCTGAATCCAAAACAATGGCTGAATTGAAGATTCGCAAGGTGACTTCGGTCGAGGAGTTTGCTCATTTTACAGAAATGTCCGCAAAGCACGGTTTGCGGCCAGGAATAGATGATGGCAAGAGCTTCTTAGCTGCCGATCCTGATGGATTCTTTATAGGCGAACTGGACGGGAAGAAGATAGCATCGATTTCTGCTGTCGTGTATAAGAACAAATTGGCATTTGTTGGATTATTAATTGTGGATAAGGCATTCAGAGGGAAGGGATACGGAGGGAAGATGCTTAGGGAGGGATTAGCACGTGTGCCGCAGGAATGGAATGCCGGGCTTGATGCTGAAGAAGGAACCACCCCTATTTACGAGAAGAAAGGATTCAAAACGATGTGGACAAATACTCGATTTGAGCTTGACCCTTCTGTGATAGTTACTAAACAGTCTCTGTCAGATGGGATCATCAAATCAACAGCAGAGGTCAATTTCAATCAGCTTGCTGACTACGATGCAGTCATGTTTGGTGCCCCCCGTGACTCCTTTCTCAAAGAATGGATAGCTGCTCCTCATGCAAGAGGCTTTGCTGCTGTGAATAGCAGTGGAGAGCTACTGGGATACACTGTCATCAGGAAGGTGATAGTAGATGGTGAAGGCTACAGGGTAGGCCCGTTATTTGCGAATAATCTAGACACAGCTCGTAACTTGCTCGCTGCTGCTGCCAAGTTTGCTTCTGATACAACACCTGATGATAAATATGTCTATATTGATGTTCCTGATCGCAATCCTCAAGCAGTTGGACTTGTTCAAGAAATGAGTGGAGTTGACATTAATTATCCTACCTATCGTATGTACACAAAGGGTGACCCAAACTTACCTATGACCAAGATTTATGGAATGACTTCTATAGAGCTAGGCTAGTGTGTTTGATTGCTTACATGGTGTGTGACTTTTATGCCTCAGTGGGCAGAGCCACCAGGCATACAGTAGTTCATAGATGATACCGTACAAGTGTTGAATATAATTAATTATGATCTTGTATTTAATCCTCAGTGATTTGATGTACAGTATGTAAATTTCAGCAACACGCAGTGTTAGCCATCGCGGCGCGACGAGCTCGCCCTGTGAAGTTTTGAGCACGATCGTTTGTAAACACTCTTTCTTTAGTTGTGCTCGGTAATTTTTGTACAAGACAACATTCTTTTCAGTTTTTGATTACAAGTGTGCTGTTCATGCAGGTAGCCTTGGATGCGTTAACAAGACATTAATAAATTCACTGTCAATTGAAGCAGCTGAATGCTTACTAGCTATAGAGAGCTATAGCTACCAGGGCAGTCTAGATCTCATTTAAAGGAAAACAAACAACAGCGCTACTCTTAATGCTCCTAATACAATCTGACTATCTCTACCTGTATTGATAGACTCACCAGTTCTACTCAGATATTATGTGCAGGTGCTCAGGACTTATAATTCATAAACAAGCTACATGTGTATCACATCATTTAGCGGATCATGCGCATTGAACGGAGAAACGGTCCACTTGGCTTGCAGTAGAATAGAATGCTAGAAAGCTGCTCGTCTTCAGTGGATTTCAATCACCTATACTGTAGACAGCAGCCATCTACTAAATTAGGAGTGTGCTGGTTGATCCCTAGCTAATGAGCATGTAATGAAAACCCTAGCCATCACCAGTGAAGCAAATACAGAAAACTTTTTCTATCATATTTGATGGGCAGGGTTTCCGAATCGGGCGCAGCAGAGTTGCAAATCATGATACAGTACTGTAAATCACACGTAGAGATATGAGGCTTGTGCTGCTATTCCACACATGTTGTCTTGATCTCTAGCAAGTAAGAAATAACCATCCATGCCCCAGTCAACTCCTGCACAATCAAGTAACTCAGCCACTATTATTTGACACCTTATAGCTTACCCCAACTGTTCTTACAAATCCAGTACTTTCCTTGTTCATTTTCCCCATAACCCACCAGGAAGACAGTGTGGTTAACATGGGTGGATGAGCATATTTTACTCGAGTATATCCCAGATTTGTATAACTGTGAAAAAGATCAAAATGTAAGTTCTACAATATAGTACTATCATCTATACTAGCCTGGAATGATGGGAGACTGGCATCGATAGTTGCCATTATTGGGCTAATGAGTACAGCAGTCACTAGCCCAACTTCTCCTCCTGGAGGAATGATCCATGCTCCTGCAATATGAAAATCACACTCGCTCTCATGAAGGCACTTACACTGAGAGGCAGGCTGGCTAGGATACTGAGCAGCAGTGCATAGGTTCAACTTAGTGATGCAGTGATAACTGATATTGACTAGTCCAGAGCAGTTACAATGCCAGCAACAATCAAGAAGCTGTTCGTAGCTGAACTGGACTAGATCTTTTGATACGAATGCATGCAAACTGCTGATAGCGTCAGAGAGAACAAGAGGATCGCTGCAGCTCAGAGTTCCCTGATCGTGCACCGGAGTGATCATATTGTGGTCTCGCCAGTCAAATGATTCTGGAGATGTGCTTTCTGGAAGTCTATTATATAAATACGCTTTAGACTCTGGATTGAATCGAGGAGGAATCTTGGGTACTTGATCAGATGTCTAAAAACAGACACCAAACAATCATTTTGATAGAAACATCGAGCCTTTCTATCTCACCAAATGAGCAAATTTGTTGAGTGTCATGGTAAACTGGCTGTTCTGTTGGTTGTGATCGGATACTAGCTCAGCATTCTTCTTCCACGTTGGATAAATGTCGTCCAGCTCATCCTGAGTAGCATCGGGTAGATACACTGAGCTCCATTGTTTGAAATCAAGCTGATCAGAGCCATGGGACCAGGAAAAAAGAGCTAACAGCAACACTAAAACGTGCATTGCGGGAGTGGTTGCCTAGCCTTGAGACACGCCTATCATGTGCGCACTGCATCGTTTCAGCCCCACCCCATCTAAGCAATGGCTTGTGAAAAGGCAAACAAGCCATTTGCAACAGGAATGTAGAAGGAGCCAAACAACACATTCATGAGTTGCAGCTTTCCACAAGCTGTGAAAAGATACAACTTCAGCTGTTTTATTGCACGTGTAGCTGCAGATCAAGCCTTTCTTGTTTCTGGAAGGAACGAAACATTAATGTGATGACAAATCTTCAATATGAAAAATTAAATTTTGAAGAAGAGCCTACACATCATGACATCTACAATGACAAGCTGAATATAATTAGTATACTCTTGATGTCAAGCATAAAGGTATGAGGCTTGTGCTGCTATTCCACACATGTTATTCTGATCTCTAGCAAGCAAGAAATATCCATCCATGCCCCAGTCAACTCCTGCAGAAGTATGTCAGTAATCACTCAGTTAGTACACTTCAGCTTACCCCAGCTGTTCTTGCAGATCCAGTACTTTTCACCACTGTCATTCTCTCCATAACCAACCACTAAGATCATGTGATTAAGTTGAGTAGAGGAGCAATTTTTACTTGAAAATATCCCCGACTTGTAGAGCTGTACAATATTGTAACTGAATAAACACTGTGCAAAGTAAAGGTGTGCACACACCAAACAAAGTTGGAGGAGGTTCAAAATTATTACGGGCAATTTGCCCAAATTAATTTTGTGTTTTAAGTTTTGGTATTTTTTGATTCATACTGAATCACCTACTATAATGGTTAGTGCTTCAAGTGATCTCTTACTCCTTGCTAACCTGCATTGATACAGGCACATCAATAGTCGCCATTACTGGACTGATCAATACTGCAGACTGCAGAGCAGATTCTTGACCTGCAGGAACAGCTCGCATCCCTTTTACGTGAAAAGTGCACTCTTTTTCATCGAAGCAGTTGCATTGAAAAGATGGTTGACTAGGATAAAGCGACATGGGGCACAGGTTCAGCTTAGTGATGCAGTCGATGTTAGCAGATCCAAAACAATTACAATACCAACAACAGACTTCAAGTTGTAGATAGCTGAACTGAACTAGCGGATCTTTAGATAGTATTGCATGCAAGCTACTTATAGCGTCAGAGAGAACCAGAGAATTGCTGCAGTCTATCTGTCCTTGGTCATGCACTGGAGTTATCATATTGTGGTCTCGCCAGTCAAACGAATCTGTGAGAGAAGCATTTTCTGAAAGAATTTTGGTTTCAGTTGGTTCCGGCAGAGGTGAAATAAATCGAGAAGGGATCTTGGGGACTTGATCAAGAGTCTAAAAGACAGAGAAATTAGTTTCTTATAAGCTAGCTGAGATCTGTCTCACCAAATGAGCAAATTTGTTGAGTGTCATGGTAAACTGGCTGTTCTGCTGGTTGTGATGATCAGATACTAGCTCAGCATTCTTCTTCCACGTTGGATAAATAGCGTCCAGCTCTTCACGAGTCGCATCAGGTAGAAACACTGAGCTCCATCGTCTGAAATCAAGCTGATCAGATCCATGGGTCAGGGACCAGGAGAAAAGAGCTAACAGCAATACTAAAACGTGCATTGCGGGAGTGGTTACCTAGCCTTGAGACACGCCTACGTTTGCTGCAGCAATTGAGCCCCGCCTCCAGAAAAAGTCCTATGTACATGAACAGTATTTGCGAATAATCAATAGCGAGAATGTTTTCAACTGTTGGCATCTGCCTAGTCATGATTAGTAGGCGCCAACTGTTATAATTTAAAAGATAACATGATAGCAAATGCATGAATGTAGTAAAAATCAAGGGCAGACAGTCACTGAGGGTAGACAAAATTTAGCAAAAAAGGCACAGCACGTTCATATCAGAGATTCAGAGTATGTCCACTTTCAAGCCAAGAGGTATGAGGCTTGTGTTGCTATTCCACACATGTTATCTTGATCTTTAGCAAGCAAGAAATATCCATTCATGCCCCAGTCAACTCCTGCAGAGGGATGTCAGTAATCACTCAGTTAGCACACTTCGCTTACCCCAGCTGTTCTTGCAGATCCAGTACTTTTCACCACTGTCATTCTCTCCATAACCAACCACTAAGATCATGTGATTAAGTTGAGTAGAGGAACAATTTTTACTTGAAAATATCCCAGACCTGTAGGCCTGTACAAGATTGAATAAAACACCACACAAAGTAACGAGGCATGCACATGACAAACTCTCTAGTATACCATATAGCAAAACAACATGGAGGGTCAAAATTTTGACAATTGGTCCAAATTTGTGTTTAATTTCGGCACTTGATTTACAGTAAAGGAAAATTTGGAATTGCCGAATGCTAAACGATTTACCAATATCAAAATCACCAGCTATACAGTATTATTTAAGTGATCTCACTCTTTGCTAACCTGCATTGATACAGGCACGTCAATAGCTGCCATTATTGGACTGATCAATATTGCAGACTGTAGCGCAGATTCTTCCCTAACAACGTCCATCGCCCCTTTTACTTGAAAGGTACATTTATCTTCATTGAAGCACAGGCATTTCGAGGAAGGGCGAGTAGGATAGAGCGATTCAGGGCACAGATTTAGACCAGGACTGCAGCCATTACCAGTATGGACTAGTCCAGAGCAGTTACAATGCCAGCAACAATCAAGAAGCTGTCGATAACTGAACTGCACGAGATCTTTGGATATAATTGCATGCAAGCTGCTGATAGCGTCAGAGAGAACCAGAGGATCGCTGCAGCCCATCTCTTCCTGATTATGAACTGGGGTTATTGCATTGTGGTCTCGCCAATCAAACGACTTCGGAGGAGACAGCGCATTTTCTGTAAACTTATTAGCTTTGCTTTCAAATGAGTGAGCAAATCGAGGTGAAATTTTGGGAACTTGATCAGGAGTCTATAAAACCAGACATCACATGACGACATGAGTGATAGATATTATTGTTAGTAGAATATATACATTCTTCATCTCACCAGATGAGCAAATTTGTTGAATGTCATGGTAAACTGGCTGTTCTCCTGGTTGTGCTCAGATACTAACTCAGCATTCTTCTTCCACGTCGGATAAATGGCGTCCAGTCTTTCTTGAGTCGCATCAGGTAGATACACTGAGCTCCACTGTTTGAAATCAAGCTGATCAGAGCCGTGGGACCAGGAGAAAAGAGCCAAAAAAGAAAGCAGCACTAAAACGTTCATTGCGGGAGGAGGAGTTATTTAGTTATGAGACACGCCCATTCTGCTAATTTCAGCCCCGCCTTCCACAAAGCAATAGCTGCCCAAAATGAAGTTATATAATACACTATACACGTTACACGACAGGAGTTCATAGCTCTTGCCAATGGGGAGACAAATTTAAGCTGCTAGTTCTGAATTTGAACAAAAATACATAATCACAGCATATAATTATGTCTTTCTGAGAGAGAGTCAACAGTCAACCATAGAGGTACGAAGCTTGTGTTGCTATTCCACACATGTTATTCTGATCCCTAGCAAGCAAGAAATATCCATTCATGCCCCAGTCTGGCCCTACAGAAGGATAGAGCAATATAATTTTTATGATTTTTTTTAAATATTTTGTTACCCCAGCTGTTCTTGCAGATCCAGTACTTTTCACCATCCTCATTCTCTCCATAACCAACCACAAAGACCATGTGATTAAGCTGAGTAGTGGAGCAATCGTCACTTGAATATATTCCAGATTGGTAGACCTGTTCAAACAAACAAACAAACAAAAGCACTGGGATGATTCTAGCATAAAAAGTATCTATAACACAAGACAATGAAAAAAACACATTTTCTCAGCTGCACATCTGCGTATTGGGTTATTCTTCATTTGCTAACCTGCAGTGATTCAGGTACATCTATAGCAGCCATCACTGGGCTGATCAATACTGCAGACAGCAGGTCTGTCTCTTTTCCAGAATGAATAGACTGCACTCCTTTCACACGGAAGGTACACTCCTTCTCGTTGAAGCACTGGCACTGTGAGGGCGGCTGCTGTGGATATTCATCAGTTGGACACAGGTTTAACTTAGTGATGCAGTCACCAATGTCATACGATGCAGTGCAGTCACAGCGCCAGCAGCATTCAAAAACTTGCCGGTAGCTGAACTGGACGAGATCTTTAGATACAGCTGCGCTCAAGCTACTGATAGCGTCAGAGACAACTAGAGAACTAGTGCAGTTAGTCTTTGCATCTATTAGTAGGTCATGTACTTGAGTAATCACATTGTGTTCACGCCAGTCGAATGACTTTGGAGGAGCACCATTTACTGCATCAAACTGAGCTTTGCTCTCCAATGATGATAGAGGACGAACCTTGGGCACTTGATCAGGAGTCTGCAGTACAAAAAAAAAACGGAACATGATACTAGACACTGCTTAAATTTTATCTCACCAAATGAGCAAATTTGTTGAGTGTCATGGTAAACTGGCTGTTCTGCTGGTTGTGAGCAGATACTAGCTCAGCATTTTTCTTCCAAGTTGGATAAATCGCGTTCAGGTCTTCCTGAGTTGCATCAGGTAAGTACAATGAGCTCCATTGCTTGAAATCAGGCTGATCAGAGCCTTGGGACAAGGAGAAAAGAGCCAAAAGGCAAAAGAAGACAGCAGACATCACTATCACTAGTGCTATGCGTGTGCTTGCGTGTGCAATGCTCGCGCGCATTGCTAAGTCATCATCGACTCATTGTTAATAACTATGGGCGTGTCGTATTTATAATACGACGCGCCCATTTGCAGCAATGTTGTCGAGGTACGAGCAGTTGTTGTGTCTTTCCGATGTATTCTAGCTAGTACATCTGCTACGCTTTCTCTCTCCACTAACAGCGCTTTAGGGTGATGGGGAACTCGGCCGCCTCAATGAACGGGTCAGTAAACAGTACGAACGTGAACATGACGTGTATCCCGTATCTCTGGGTCCACCATCCGGCCGCTTTATCGGTGGCTGCCGTGTTTGTGTGGGTCGCCCTTGTGATGACATCTTTTCAAGTGAGTTAGTTAGGCTACTGTAAGATGAATAGACCGTTGTTATTTTCTTTGTGTAGATTTTTCAGCATTTGCGTTACTACTCGGTTCCCGAGCAACAGTTGTGGATAGTCCGTATACTATTTATTGTACCGATATACGGGTTTTGTTCCTGGATGGGACTTTTACTACCAATAGCCTCCGTATACTTTGATGCTGTGAGAAGCTGTTATGAAGGTGAGCGATTCAATTTTATGATGACGCCGATCGTAACTTGTGTTCTATCTATAGCGTTTGTCATTTACAACTTTTTAAGACTGTGTATGGCGTATCTTGGCGGTGAGTCGGGGATTTTAGCAGAAATCAATGGAAAGCCGATACCGTAAGTGCTACACACACGTGAGTCTGTTCATGCTGAAAAGCCAGCAGCTGTTATTAGAGGTGTGAAAATTGTAGTCAATCAACATTTTGTGGAGTAATCTGAAAAGTGTTGTGAGGAACTAGAGTGCTTTGTAATCTTATTTCTCTCTCTCTCTCTCTCTCTCTCTCTCTCTCACACACACTCTTTCTCTCTCTCTCTATTCTTCCCCTTCTTCCTTCCTCTCTCCCTTCCTTCCTTCCTCATCTCTCTTTCCATTTCTCTCTCTCTATTCTTCCCCTTCTTCCTTCCTCTCTCCCTTCCTTCCTCATCTCTCTTTCCATTTCTCTCTCTCTCTATTCTTCCCCTTCCTCTTTTCCTTCCTTCCTCATCTCTCTTTCCATTTCTCTCTCTCTCTCTGTTCTTCCCTTCTTCCTTCCTCTCTCTCCCTTCCTTCCTCCTCTCTCTTTCCATTTCTCTCTCTCTATATTCTTCCCCTTCTTCCTTTCTCTCTTCCTTCCTTCCTCCTCTCTCTTTCCATTTCTCTCTCTCTGTTCTTCTCTCTCTTACTTCCATTTCTCTCTCTCTGTTCTTCTCTCTCTTACTTCCCATCTGCCCTTCCTCTCTCCCTCCTCTCTCTTTCCATTTCTCTCTCTCAGGCGCAGTTTTCTTGCTGGTACATGTTGTTTCCCGCGATGGTCCTATTCCATTCGGTTCCTCAGATTCTGTATGCAGGCTACGCTACAGTTTTGCATCATCAAACCATTGGTTGCTATAGTAACCATTGTACTAGAGGCAGTTGACCGATATCATGAAGGCGACTGGAGGTAAGATGGTGATACGGTTGCTATAGTAACCATTGTACTAGCGGCAGTTGACCGATATCATGTAGGAGACTAGAGTTAAGATGGTGATACAGCACAACGATGAAACTAGCCAACAACCTGTGTTTAGATTTTACAATAATTCACTCATCTTGTATCGAACAACATTTGATGTGAAGTGCGTGACAGTGCTAGGTATCTCCAGTAGTCTGTTGGAAAGATGGACAAGCTTTTGATTAGAAATCGCTCCATGAATTAAGAGCAGGACAAATTTTTTATTTTTGCTGTTAGCGATTCATTGTGCCTGGTATTGTATTGGTATGGTACATGTAAGACTCAATTGGAAGAGTAGATCAAGTGTAGCAAGCTGCCCTTTGCTCTCTCCCCATGCTTGAATGGTGTCTAGTTCTTATCGAGCATCAGAATGTGCTTTGTGAGACGTAACAATAGTTCAGCATAATAGAGCTGACTAGTCTATTGTGATGTTTTGCTGTACTTGCGAAGTTTTGCAAAGCCAGCATAGCTCACGTAAGGTACTAGATAGAGCCGTGTCAAACTGAGCTGAAAAAGCTGGTGTGAACAAGGGGGAAATAAAATTCCCTTTGGGGGTCTCATCATTTTTGTCACCTTTCTCTTTCTCCCTCTCTCTTTCTCCCTCCCTCTCTCTTTCTTTCTCTCTCTCTCTCCCTCCCTCTTTCTCTCTCTCCCTCTCCCTCCCTCCCTCCCTCCTTCTTTCTCTCTCTCCCTCTCCCTCCCTCCCTCCCCCTCCCTCCCCCTCCCTCTCTCTCTCTCTCCCTCCCTCCCTCCCCTCCCTCCCTCTCCCTCCCTCCCTCCCTCCCCCTCCCTCCCTCCCCCTCCCTTCCTTCCTTCCTCCCTCCCTCCCTCCCTCCCTCTCCCGCCCTCCCTCCCTTCCCCTCCCTCCCTCCCTCTCCCTCCCTTCCCCTCCATCCCTCCCTCCCTCTCCTTCCCTCTAGCCCTCAGTATGGCTACATATACTGCACTGTGATCTACAATATTTCGGTCTCTTTGGCAATTTATGGTCTAGTATTATTTTACTCTGCTACTAAAGAAATGCTTGGCAAGTATAATCCTGTACTTAAGTTCTTCTGCATCAAATCAGTCATATTCCTCAGCTTCTGGCAAGGTATGTTACACATCTGACCAACCACACCACACGAGTCTCATGATCTTACTGCATGCTATTTTCTGGTTGTTTTTTTTTCAAGCTAAGCAGTGGAAGGCTTCCTTCCCCCTTGCTATCTTATGTGTGTGTTTCAAATAATTGCTTTAGTTCTAGTACTATAACAGATTGGTGCTACACTCTAGAATAAATCCCTCCCTCTCTCCCTCATTCCCTCCCTCCCTGCCTCTCCCCTTCCTCCCCCTCTCCCTCTCTCACTCTCCCTCCCCTCTCTCTCTTTCTCTCCCTCTCTCTCTCTCCAGGACTATTACTTGCTCTTCTTCACTGGGTTGGTCTAATCTGTACTGCTCGTGAATCAGCAGCTTATCAAAACTTTCTCATAACCATTGAAATGTTCTTAGCTGCCGTCCTTCTTAAATATGCTTTCTCTTACAAACCCTACCAAAGCTTGCGCAAGGACAGTGAAGGTCGTGGAATACCGATGCAAAAAGTTTCCAGCAATTTTAAAGACACTCTAAATCCTCAAGATGTCGTCACTGACGCAATTCACAATTTTTCTCGAGTTTATCAGCAGTATGCGCAGCAAGGGGACCTCACCGACGAGGAAGATAGAAATGTCTCCAAGAGCTATGGCAGTAAATCACCAAATGGACGTGTGACTACTTTTACACCACTAAAGCCCAGTAGATCTGTTATCAATGCACCCACACAGCTCGAGTCCGATGATGAACGAGTGATCTTGTTAGTTCAAACGGACGAGGAAGAAGTATACATTCCAGATTAGTTTATTTACCAGTATTTTAAGTCTCTGTTTTGTTTCGTCATTTCTCTCTGTCTACATCATTCCTCAACATTTCAATCTATAGTTGTATATCTCTTGATAAAGATTTTGTTTTATGCACAAACGGGTGGGATTGTTCAAGTCATAAGAGGGCTTGGTCGTAACCTCGTTCCCAGGATCTCGATAGAAAGCCTGGGAACGAGGCTAGGCTGGGTCGATGAAAATGGCGATTGGTGGTGGTCTATTGCCAGCAGTACCAGAGGCTCTGAAACACGCGTTCAGTTACTTAGTGAACAGATGTGATACTGCGATCTGAAAGGAGATCTGTTCTTCAGTCATGTCAATGATCTCATCTATGGTCATCTTCACTTCAGCGAGCAGTGAACACATTACTACATTTTGTTCAGATTCTACAGGCCTTGCAAAAATAGTACACATAGCAGTATTCCATAGTCCAAAAGTAAAATTCCTAAGTATCAGTGGCTTAATTGCTGCGATGACCTGCAACAAATACGGAATCCTCTTCCGGTATTGCCATTGGTGATGGTACAGCACTTTGTTGTCAAAAGATAGTCTAGCTTGTGCTTTTGATACAGTTTACACAATGTACCACAAACTGACACATTCCAAAACTGAGTTTTTGTTAACATTACATGTAAGTATGTACACATCCTACAGTGCTGAAAGATTGATTGCCTGTGTAGTCTAAAGTGGCTAGATCATTTCCATCAATGGTCAATGTAAGGTTTTGTTAACAGCTGTACTGTGAGTTGATGTCCACGGCAAGTTTGAGGCATAAATGCACATTTTTAGTGAGTTAAGAAAAATCTCTTGCACAACTGATAGCCAGACACCTGCTATGTATGTTGCTTAGATTCAGCATTGTAGCTGCGCAGCAAAGTGATCGTCAAGAACGAGCTGCGCTTAGCATCGATGACTATTGCTGGAAACGATCTAGACTCTTCAGACTCACCATGGGCAAGGTTTCAATATTTTATACTTTTGTATATACAAAACACACAGTTTGGAATGTGTCAGTTTGTAAACTGTATCAAGACCACAAGCTAGACCCTGTCTGCTTGCTTCTGACAACCTACCTACAAAGCGCAATAGTGGTAGGACATCAATTATTTGCATAGATAATAAAGGTCACAGTGACCTCCTTCAGTGGTCTTTCACTGGTACCAGCAGCTTTGAACTCCTCGACTGGCTGGAAGACAAGGGACACTACAAGGGGATGCTTCAAATTTATGCGAATGCTGAAGAGGAGAATGGAAAGAATCTTGGTTATCAACAGTTCATCTCCCATTCTAAATCTAATTGCACAAGTAGACGCCAAATTTTCCTCTGACAAGCTCACTTAATACAAACTTTGCTTTTCTTATGTCACAATGTTTTTCAATCTACATCCAGTAAAAAATCATTGAGTAGCTATTATAGATGTGTGTATGCGTGAGATTCAACATCCGTGATGAGGTTAGTGTGCTACACTGCTGAACAAAATATCATCATGCAATGCTCACTCACGAACCCTCACAATACGTAAACCAACATACCTAATAAGGAATTAGAAAACTATTATGAATACTTACCGCTAGGACTCAAGCTAGTCTGTGTTGAATATGGAGTTTAGCTACTCGGTAACACTTGTGCTTTTATCAATACTGGCACCCCTCTTAAGCACATGTAAGTCTATAAGTTGATGTCATGATTATGATGTTTTGTTGATAATAGGTCAATCAATTGTAACATCGATGAACCCGGTTGGTGAGGGAAGTGACTTTATGGGTAACTGTACTATACAAACAGGAACTGGACTTATTGATGTTCATGTCAATGGTGTTGCAGGACTAGCCATAGTGGATGATACAACACAGACACTATCTTTGACTTCTTTTACTTATCCAAATGTGACAAGAGGAGATAATGGAGCAGTTTTTACTTGTGTAATACAGCCTTCTTCCATTGTGATTGCGAGTCTCACCTTACATGTGCTATGTGAGCAAGCCACGAGGCATACAGCGCTACAGTAGTCTGTTCGTGTGTGTGTGTGTGTGTGTGTGTGTGTGTGTGTGTGTGTGTGTGTGTGTGTGTGTGTGTATGTTCGCAATGCGTATCTCAGCAACCGCTTGCTACTAAGCGCTGAAACTTGCAATACAGGTAGATCTCGATAGTTTATGAAAATCAAATTTGACAGCTTTGCTATTAAAGCCTTTGTTTTGAAGTTATGGCGTGATTTGCTAACCTAAACAGCCGTCTTGAGCGCTCGGGCCTACTTCATAGACAAAACTGTCTACAGATGGCTACAGTGCAACTTGAAGGCTTGATCTGTGATAGTACAGCTCGCGACTCCATTGGCAGCAGTGAAACTAGCGAGCGAAAGCGTGTTTGAGTTCACTTAGCTGCTCGACATGTGAGCCGGAGCGAGCAGAGCAGTTTACAGTCACGCCCAGCTACATCATTCTGTTTGGCTTCAATACAACTTTTGTACAACAGCTTGTACAGCTGCTGGATAGCTGCCACTAGCCTGCCCTTCCATAGAACTGATGCTATGATCTGCTGCTGCTGCTGCTGCTGCTGCTGCTGGATAGCTGCTACTAGCCTGTGCTTCCATAGCACTGTTGCTACGATCTGCTGCTGCTGCTGAATAGCTGCCACTAGCCTGCGCTTCCATAGCACTGTTGCTATGATCTGCTGCCTGCTGCTGGATAAGCTAGCTGTCACTAGCCTGCACTTCCATAGCACTGTTGCTATGATCTGCTGCCTGCTGCTGGATAGCTGCCACTAGCCTGTGCTTCCATAGCACTGTTGCTATGATCTGCTGCTTGCCTGCATGTTCCAACTTCCATGGATCTGCTGGTCACTTCTACTGTAGCTTGCATTGCATGCTTCTATGATACTGTTTTGATGCTTCCATGGATCTACTGCATTCATGCATACGTGCTGTCATATGCATCTGCTAATTGCATGCTAGCATACATGCTACTGCACCGAGGCATCTGCTCCTTTGGTGCTTTATTATTTACAGTTTCAAAAGTATGATGGTTATGATCTCAACAGATTTGTTGCCGTTATACATGTTACATGTACTGTAAAGAGTATTGTACAAATAATCTATAAATTATAGTTTCACCAAACTACACTGCTGGCTACTTTGATGAAAATGTGAAGCTAAGAATGCCATTTTTCCGGAGCTTGTCTTTAGAGGCAAACCCTGATGTTGGCAACAACTTCACCTGGACCAGGAATGGAATGGTCTATACTGGGAATGTGTCTGCAACCTCAATATACATTCCTGTCTTCACAAAGGATGACGCAGGAATATACACTGTCACTGCTACAAATATTCTTGGTTCTGCTATAGCTTCATTTGTTGTGAATTATGGTGAGTCATGTAACTTTAATGCATGCGTGTCATAATTGTGATGTGGCTCCTGGTCCTGATGTTGCATTTTAATTAGAAACGATTTGTTTCTCCTTGCATTACAGAACCTGAATTGAAACATGCTAATGGTAAACTCAGTGTAACATGGGGTTTCGGCCTCACTATCATAGTGGTGAAATGTTGCGATGAAGAGGAGATTAGTAGTGAATTATTCTTGATCTGTGGTAGTTCCAACACATGCAGCAATGGTACGATTGTTTTACCAACTGCGCCGGAGAACGTGACCGCTGGAACAAACTACTCATGTACTGTCATTACAACTAACAAGTTTAATGATGTGCAACACCAAAAAACAAATTATGAATTGGTTACATCAGGTTAGTGTAAAGGACTCTATGTCAAAACCTTACTCTAGACTTAGCTTACGATCCCATTTTCTTAAATTTCTGTAGGTGTTCCATCTGTACCAATCATCACTGATGTTATTGCAGGAATACTGCAATTTGCTGTAAAAGTGTTCTTGTACGGTGGTCATACGTCTTTGAATTTCAATGTATCTATCATCAGTGAACAGAATGCTGTAACATATGTACCAGTCACACTGACTAATATCTCATCAGGTCTAATGAACTACACCATTGCCGTCCCCTTTAATAAACCAGGACGACATCGGTTTGCAGTCAGTGCTAGTAATCTATTTGGTAAAAGTGCAATGAAATCTGATGTTTATCCGCCTGCAGATATTAATGGACTTGAAGGTAATACAAATTATTCTGAATCTTATGGTATTATTTTTAATTATTAGTGATAATGCTTTCATCAACAACACCTACCTTTCCGACTAGTATCGCAAGTGAGTCAATAATAGTTACTTTAATTCAGACAGTGAATTGAGCCCCTCAAAAATTCTCCATTAACAACTCTCAATACAGGGCCAGGTCCCCCCCCTATTTTAATCATCATTGGTAGTATTATTGGACTGATAGCACTAATCAGTTGTTTGGTGATCGTGTCAATTGTGGTGATCGTAAAGATAAGAAGGAAGAAAAGTAAGTATCATACCAATATCGACATTTAGCTAGAAGAAAATTATCACTGTAATAGTCTTCTTGAAAATATCTATCATTATGTACATGTATACAATAAGCAGAGCACAATGCCTTTGCACTGAGCATTTCACATGACAGTATGTAAACAACTTCAGTGTATGCTGGCGGAGATAGTAAACACAGCATGTGTATATAGACAAACTAGCTATTTACTTTAACTGTAGCTTTTGCATTGTAATAATTTATATAATTACATATAGAATGCAAAACTGATAACATCCAGTCAGTTGCGAATGAGTCATATGGAGTAGTAAGAGTTGAACTGCAGGACAATGTAACCTGCTCTCTACGAGGACTTGTCGATAAGCCAAAATCAGCTACTCATCAAACTCTTGATCTGTCAAGTAGAATTGAAGAATTGGAGATGGTGTTACCAGAAAAAAACAACTTCTGTTGACGATGTTCCAGCAATACATAATTAACTTCAACCATTGTATAATTAACTTTTACGTTGCCATAAATTATAATTATACAGGAAACTCAAATGACACAGTAAAATACAGTTTCATAATCAGAAGCAGAACTATTGTGCACATTCATGTTATTGTTTTCATAAAGTAAACATTATTTTGATCTGAAGTACGTGTTTTTGTTCTTATAGGCTTACCCAACAAAATTGGCTGAATTTGTAGTTTTTATAGTTGACCTACGAATTAAATTATGGCTTAATTATAACAGAGCTTGTAAAAATAATAGCATGCCTAGAAGTGATGCTAAAAGAACCACCTAGCTATAAGTGTACTGAATTGGAAAGAAATTCCGCTCATTTGTATAATCAGTACTTGCATGATTGATTGTTGCACTTCTCAGTAGGGAAACATAGTACGACAAGAAAGATAAGTATTATTAGGACTGAGAAATTAATTTCTCACGCTATGCATATGCATAATCATAATTATTTCCTCAAATAAATCAGTTATATCATCCCGTATACTCGTCATAGGAAGATACAACTATAACATAAATTTGATTTAAAGTGAATAAACCCAGGGGCGTAGGCAGGATTTTTGAAATGAGGGGGCAAATTATAAAAAAGTGGGGGGTCTGGGGTCCTCCCCCAGAAAAAGTTTGAAATTGAACTGCTGCAATTTTTAGCAGTTTAATTTCAATGCCTATCTAGTGTAGACATCATAGCTGGCAGTTGGCTTGGTGTAAACAGAGATAAAATAGCTAGTTTACATGTGGCTTGCACTAAATCAACCACGTGGCCAACATAGCCCTGTATGAATTAATTCATCTACCAAGTCAGCAAAAAAGGGGCAATTGCCCCCCTGGCCCCCTTCCTACGCCACTGAAACCCATGCATGTTCAAAATAGAAAGTGGATTTTGATAATAATCATGTACACATGATGTAATATTGTGATAAACAAGTTCCATTTCAAATACACTCATGAGAGCAAAGTGTAAACTGATCTAAAGTTGAACAAACAAGTGTACTAACTGCTAAAAAATATACTTTTACTTTCAGTACAGTACTACAACAATAGATGGTGCAGCTACGTAGACTCCAAATTTGTATTTTTTGGATAACTATAATAATGCTTATGCTCAACTAGTAATTCTTCAACCAAGGTATCCATTATGATAATTACAATAATTTTAAGTTCATTTATCACCTTTAGGTTGTATTTCAATGGCTACTAACAGCATCGTTCTTCCTCTATTGTTCTCTATCTCATGTCTATGCTCAGCAAGAGATGTCTACATTCAGCCGTTTGAAAGTAGGCACTGTCCTGGTACTCCTTGTTACAACATCACTACATTTGGCAAGATGGCTGACAGCTTCTCCAACTCTTCTGGCTTGGTTGTTCATTTCTTGGAGGGAACTCACTTGTTGGATCTTCAGGAACTAGTGGTGTTCACAAACATAACTAATGCTGTGTTTGAAGGTAATGGGAGAATGGAGCAGGCGGCTTTCATGAGACTGTCTGGCAGTCTACAGTGGTCATCAAGTGTACTAAACACTCCAGTACTGGTATCGCTTTTGTTAATAGCTCCAACATCACCTTCAGGTACGTCACCATCACTAACTGTGGAGCTATTATGAAAAGTTTCTGTAAGTTGAGGGGTTTTTGTCAAGGCAGTCTAGGCTATTTTAAAACTGTCCACAATATTACAATTGATCATGTTTCTATTCAGAATGGGACAGGTTCTGGTCTTTTGGTTGAAACCGATGGAGTTGATCTGATAATCACTGATTCTTCGTTTACAAAATGTTACCTTAATGGTAACTTTGAAGGAGGTAACATTGTGATCATGTATAATGATCCACTTGCTTGTGATCCTCAAACTTTTGTTTACGATTTACTCATTATCAATACAAATGTGTCACTTGGAGACAGTCAGTCAAAACAAAGCACAGGCATTACAATATTATTGTTACAAAGAACTTTTAGTCTTGCAATTTTACTTGATTCAGTTATAGCATTCGGAAACATAGGTTTTGGAAATATTGTAATTGCTGCTGCTGAACATGATGTGCCCATTTATAATCTGACTATCAGCAATTCACTTAGTTATGGTGCCACTGGTCATGCTTTGATAGTTCTGTCTTTACAGAATCCGGACAAACAATGTGAATTTTTTCAAAATAATCCAGCTGATTTTACTGTGAATATTTTCAACAGTAAATTCACTAATAACATCAAAACTGATCATGCAGTTGTATCCATTAATATTTTTGATGTAAAATTCCCAACAAGAATAAAGATAAAATCATCTGAAATCTCTCACAATATTGGTTGTGGGTTAGAGTTAAACTTCTTTTCCTACCAATATCAAAATCTGTTTTTTGTCACACTTGAAAATTTCATTGCTAATAACAACAGTTTTCCATATCGTGGTGGCGAAATACAACCTGCTATATATGCTGTATTTGTTACCAAAATAGTGCTTAGAAATGTGAGCATTACTAACAACAACAATATGACTGGATTAGCTATGTTTCACACTACTGCAGCAGTTAATGGAACAGTAATATTCCACAACAACACTGGCATTGACGGAGGTGGACTGGCTTTGTATGCAAACTCTTACATTGTGTTACATGAAGATTCTATTCTCAACTTCACCAATAATACTGCAAAGCACAGAGGGGGGGCAATTTTTGTTGATACACAACTAAAACATGCTCCTTGCTTCTTTCAATATTCTGAGAATGCACTCTCTCGATCAGCGATAGCAACTATAATTGGCAACAGAGCAGATATAGCAGGCACTGTTCTATTTGGAGGTGACATTAGCAAATGCATTGTATTTAACGCAATCCAAACATTCGGCAGTAAATACTTTAATAACACATTTAACTATTCAGCACAGACTGGTCCCTCAGTAATATCATCAGAACCTACTGATGTCTGCTTCTGTGATGACAACAACACAGTAAACTGCTCTCGGACACAACTAACAATGACAGCCTATCCAGGAGAAGAAATCAATATCTCTGTTGTCACTGTAGGACAATGGAGTGGAGTTGCTCCAGGAATCCTTGAAATACAACCATATGACAATGCAGACTCATCAGCTGATAAGGAACTACACAACACATGTGCCATGAACTGTACAACTATAGCACTCAAATCAGTACACCAAGCATACAAGCTGAATGTTTTTGGTAATGAATCATTTAAGTTGTTTAACTTATCGCTAACTAATTGTCCACTTGGATTTGAAGTATCAAATAAAACCAAATTATGTGAATGTGAAGAACTTAAAGATACTATTGATACCATCACCTGTAATATTACCACTAACACTATAACACGACAAGGAGATATTTGGATTGGTAATATCGGTGATCACATAATTGTGCACACTCAATGTCCTTTTGACTACTGCAACACAGCACAGGTCAGCTTCTCTCTCACTGATCCTGATCCCCAGTGTGCTCTCAACAGGACTGGAACATTGTGTGGCAGGTGTCAGGATGGGCTCAGCCTTGCTCTGGGATCCAACAACTGTATGCAATGTCCTCAATTCTCGTACCTGGCTCTGATCATTCCCTTTGCTGCTGCTGGGTTTGGTTTGGTAGCTCTTCTGATGGTTTTGAACTTGACAGTCTCCATTGGTACCATCAATGGGCTCATATTCTATGCCAGTATTGTCAAGATAAGTGAGAGCACTGGTATCTTCTTTCCTAATGGTCCTATTTCAGTACTTAGTCAGTTCATTGCTTGGCTTAATCTTGACCTCGGTATTGAAACATGCTTTTACCATGGCATGACAGCCTATGCCAAGGTGTGGCTGCAGTTTGTGTTCCCTCTCTACATATGGTTCATCATAGCCACCATCATAGTCCTGTGTCGCTACTCCACATGGCTGTCCAACAAGATTGGAGGCAATGTAGTGCAGGTACTTGCTACTCTCATCTTGCTCTCATTTACAAAGATCTTCCGCATATTTGCTTCAGCACTGTCCTGGATTTATTTGCCATCGAAAACCACAGTGTGGTATATGGATGGAAATATTTCATATTTTTCACCAGAGCACTATATACTAATGGCAGCAGCTGTGTTGTTTCTACTTCTTGCTGTTCCTTACACACTTGCTCTACTGTTTGATGCAGTGATTGAGAAGCATTTCACAATAATTAGATTATTTCGCAAGCATTGGATCAAATTCAAGCCTTTCGTTGATGCCTACCATGGACCTTACAAGGACAACTGTCGGTTTTGGACTGGTCTATTGCTCCTGGTTCGTATGTCGTTCACGCTAGTATCGCTTCATTTGGACACATTCGGCACTCTTATCTTCATTACAGCTAGCACCACTGTGCTTCTTTCACTACTGGTCAATTTTGAAGGAGTCTACCAAAAGAAATACTTAAATACCTTAGAGAGTTTATCTCTTCTTAATCTTGGTTTACTGTCTGCTCTTGCTGCAGTGTATCAGAATGATAACAATAGTGAGGAAATAGTCACTAAAATCAGTGTAAGTGTTGCTCTCATCACATTTATTGGAGCTTTGCTTTTTCACATCTCTCTTCGTTTTCATTACAAATTCAATTTTATCAAATATTGTTATGATAGCAAGAATGAAGAGTCCAGAAGTTTATTAAGAAGCCAAGAAATCAGTGCAGCTGAGCAACTGGTTGAACCTACTTCTTCTGAAGTGTTTATGAGGAGAGAATCTCTGATTTATTAATAGTGCACATTCTACAAAAGTTTTATCAGATAGAGTGAGTACTCGTGACACATAAGTTGAGATTTCACATTTTGAGTTTTTATACTATTGCAATTAGACAGGTTTGAACAAGTTTTGTAATTGTAGCTATACACTTAATATGAACGTTTTGAGTAATAAAAGCAAAATATTATTTGTTATATTAAGCAGATAACAGGTATGATGTGCTAGTGAAATCCATGTACCGACCTGACTGTGCCTTCATCCCGGTAACGTAGACACTGGACACCTAAGTTGTAGAATCATGAAGTAAACTAAATTTATAACTAGAGTTCTAATGAACACATACCCGTGCGCTGAGCTAGGAGCTAAACACGACTACTCCTGCATTACGAATAGGAGGTTGGGTGACACACCCACAATACCGTAAGTGCTCTTACAAGGACACGTAGCTTTAGATAGCCATGGATTAGCCGCTCGAACAAGGCTTGCCAGCACAGAAAACGTCTTCATAGGACTATAAATTCAGTGAAGAAGCTGCAAAGAGTGTTTTCGTGGAGATTTTCGTGCTGTAAGACGCAAACAGGCGTGTTTTTGACGACACGCACACATACCGACGGACACAAACGCATAGGTGCTTCATAAATTGATAGGCATTTTCAAACCAGATAAAATAATATTTCTTCTCTGTGCCACTGAGTTTTTGCAAAATTTAATTATGTGAGCAATTACTACAAATAATTATGGCATAAAACATCCAGAAGGAAAGCATAATTCAGTAGTCATTCTAGTAGAAAAACGAGGAGAAGATCTCATGCATTGAGTATAGAAGAGATGCTGTGCATTTCACGTACGTGCAGTCTTACTAGTTTGTTAAGCTTAGTGTTGTGCCTATACAGTACTATACCGATAATATAGGCACACAATATCGCCGATACAGATACAGATTATTTTTGCGTATGCGCAAAACCAAATTAATATGTGATCAAAATGGCTACAGGAGTCCCATTTTGGAGGCACTTTTGCATCAATTCTGTTAAAGCATGCAGACATCGCTGTTGAAAAGAGAAACAGGGTTGTAACCGAAAAAGTGGAAATGCTACAGTTTTGGAAGAAGAACTTGAATTTTGAGTATTGATTTTTAAAATAAAAATTTGATCTATACTATCTACATTTAAATTGCCTATAACTGATCCTTGCCTATAGTACAAATATAGGCGCCTATACAGATACAGATACCAGTATAGGTACCAGTATAGGTACAACAATAGTTAAGCTTTGTTTGCATGACAGTAATTTATAACTCTCCAGTGCATGGTGGTATAATTATTTTGGTCATGCACCTTAGCTTATTGACATTTTACCCTACAAACATGCATGCCTGTGAGTATGTTACATAATTCGAGCACATTTTCTTTAGTAGTGGTACATTTAGCTAGTAATGATCAAAATAATTAACATAACTGAAAACATTCCTACACAATTGGGTCCGTGGAAATTGCTATAGCTTTATTTTGTTGCTGTACATGTGTATGTTCAGTTTTTCCTAGCTCCATGAAGTTGTTATGATAAGCACATACACCATCCATGCATATTATGATGTAGAACAGGTATCTTAAAATTATAATACTGTTTGATAAGCATCCATTTTATAGTCATGTGAATTTTGATAACTCACTCTATCACAACCTGGATACAAACAATCAAGTATCACATGCTCCAACTATAGTTTCGCTGCTGACTCGTTTTCATGATTATCAAGCAGTCTATTGGCATGATATTTCCACTTGTGTTTGCAGCAGTATTGCTATCTCTAGTACCATGTACAGGTAATGCATGCATGTTACATTGTTTGTAGGTCAGTTAGCTGCCCACACCAGCTGAAATGAATCGTTGTGCTTTTTTTCACAGATTGCTATAGTGACCTAGCTTCATTGAGCCCTACAGCAACTATAAATGTACCAAGTAAGACAATAAATGGCTCTCTAGCTGTCACAGTTGGCATGGTGGTTACTTAATTGTAAATAACAGTGAAATCTACAGATACTGCATGCTAAGGTAGTTATGAACTATAAGCAACCTAATATTATGGTGTTGCTTAGATTATACATGTAGCTATTAGCTGTTTCTTATTATAGCTACATCAATATAACTTTCCCTATTCCATAACAGGCACAGAATCTTTTCCACTTGTTCCAACTGTCATTTTTGGGACTATTGTTGTTGGGTTGATAGTACTAATCACACTGATAGTGACTTTGCTTATCATAGCTATCATGATTCGTCGGCGTCAACGCACACAAAATATAAGTGATGAATCAACTGCAGTTGCTTACTACAAGGTAGCTTGGAAATTCTCTCCTTCAATAAGAAACTACTTTAGTCTATCGAATGAAACATCCACCGATACTCTTAATAATTAATATCAAGCTAATAATTAATAATAATTATTACATAAGACGGTAATAAAATTATATTAATTATTATGTATGATAATTATTAATAATATTATTTTATGGGAATGCATGCTAATGTGTACTGAACCAACTGCATTATTATCTCATGAATATAATATACTGATTACTATCTGCAAGCATTTTTTTGTAATACAATATGGTTAATTGTAATTTTCTCTGTAATCTCTGAATTTTTGACCTCGTCGGTTTCCCCAAATATTGAGAAATCTTGGTCTAAAGTAGTACGGTTCACTGGTCTCTAGTTCTCCTCTGTGACGGTTCTTGTACTTCCGAGCGCCAACTATATACACTATAAATCCAACCAGTGACAGGCACAACACAGCCAGAAAAAACCAGAATAAACAGGTCTGACTGGTAGGAAGATTGGTTTTAACCAATGATACAGCAAAGATTGATTCGATGTTGTCGCCAAGCAAACTGAACACACCAGCAATGGCAAAGAAGAGCCCAGTCATCATGCCCCGAGTGTTGGAGGGAGACTGCGCATAAACAAAACATAGACCTGTGGAGAAAATGAACAATAAATTAATCGACAAGCTTTCACCAAAATAATTTTATTGTAATTATTATTATAATACATGAACTAAGCACTGATCACCACAGCCAAAACACAAATTTTGGGTCACTCGGCAAAATTTTGACTTTTCCCGCTATACTATGGTAAAATTAATAATTAGAAGTCTATTCTCACCTGAAACAGTTCCACAGATCTCTGCTAAGGTCACTAACAGCACAGGGAGTGTTATAATTAGAAGCAGATAATAACCAGTGAAGACAGTCAATAGATTATGATTATCATGATCACATGATGTGGAGTTGTCATGACGACTAATGGTTGATACCACAGCATTCTCAATACCCAGCTCGAAAGCACAACAGAGTATCACAGCGCAAAATCCAATACCGATCCGGCGCAACATTGAAGGAGTAAACTCACCAAGAATAGGGTATATAACTTGATCAAGAAGAGGGATAAGAAGAATAATGAGCAGTGAATCTAATATCCAAGAGTAATATTGCGCAGGCGAGCAGAACTGCATGCCAGTTGTCCTTGCAAAGACTTTCACAGGAGTGATTTTTCCTACTTGGTATCCAAGTCCATCATCAGCCTGTGGATTGATACCAGATAATAAATCATGCAAACCAAGTTTTGCTTCTTTTTGTATAGTGCCGTATAGCAGTTAATTTTGAAAGGTCAAAACTTTGATGATCAATGAACTGGATTTTGCGCTTTGGCGAATTTAATTTGGCACCCATCGTCTGGTTCATGTGTTATACATGTGTAACAGTAAAATCAAATTTGGCAGAGTTAATTTCGGCGAAAACTTAGCGATTTGCCCAAATTTTCACGTCAAAAATTACCTGCTATACACTACATGTATTAGACACAAAAATAGTCTTGCTTGGTCACTTGTTACTAGAAATTTGTAGTGAGTAAAATAAATCAGCCATGTAGCATTACTATTGTGCTTTTACAGGAGTACATGAGCCTATGTTATGGCTATGTGCAATCATGTGGAAACAAAACTAACTGAGCTGAGCTAGCATCCTCCAAACATGACCATGCAACAAACGATTAAAAATGTTAAATACACATAACCGTTATTGCAGTGTACTGTATATTGGTCCCAAACCTACTACAATTTATATCTCATGCAAGGCGTAGCTAGAAGACAAATCAGCCATGTCTACATGTAGTAGCAGGTGCTATATTTATCTTCAAACTCCATTCCATGACAAGTGACCATGATTCTTCTCAAAACATTAGACAATGAGTCAGTTTTCTTAGCAAGATAAACAATTACTCTAATTAATTTGTTACTTACAGCACTGCGTATTGTATGGAGACTTCCAAAGCACAGAATCAGTAGCATAACACGTCCAACGGTCTTGACATCCTCTACCTCTTCATTTGTGAAACTGCCGCCATGCCTTCTCTTAGCTAGATCAAGACGAGGAGGAGGATCGTGACCGATTCCAAATGCAGCCCTTGCTCTGGGTCGCTTCGCTCGTAAAGCATAGCTGATGATCTGGAGTGATTTCTTGTATGGGTTACTAAAGAGGCGTTCATTAGTGAACCAGTGCTTAGTACAAAAGCATATGACAAGTGCGATACTAATACAGATGCAAGCAGCTAGGCAGGATAGAACAATTATGAAGTCATTTTCTAGACCTAGTACACAAAGAGAAGAGATGGAAATGATTGGTCCAAGGATATTTCGTGCCCAATAGTACCAATAGAAGTAAGAACTGATGTCGTTTGAAGAACGATAGAAAGTGATTAGATCAGCTCCGTAGGGAATCATGTTTGCTTGGAAGAGAGAAGAGCCGGCACAGAGGGTTATGAAACTAATGACGCTGCAAGTAGTCACTATAGCAAAGTGACTGCAGTGAGTCTGATCATGCAAACAAGCAGGGAAAACCATGTAGAAAACTGTCGTCTCTACTAAGAAGCTGGAACAACTCAGTGCGATTAGAACCAGTCCGAATTGTATAGCTTTGAAACGGCCCAAGTAGACATCCCCAGCCCAACCGGCTAATGGGAACAGCAGTTGAGGTATAATGTCTTGCACCATTACGCTGACCCCAGTCTCACTGGGGATAAAGTGGAAGAGAGTGTTGATGGGACCAGTAGATATAGCATAATAAGCAGCTCGCTCAAAACAACACATAATGAGAAGTATGACCACTTGTTTGTTGGTGGGCAGTTTACGTTTGTCATAGCGACAGTGAACTATGCGACTGAAGAAACGCTTCACACGCAGTTTTAGCAGTTGAGAGTTGGTCGGTGGCGTGTGTAGAATTGGTCCCGAGCGAGTAGGACAATGTCTGTTACTGTTGGAGTTGTCATCAGTTGAATTGACAACTATGTGTGAGACAACAGAATCTCTCAGCTCTTCTTCAGAGTTATCCTGTCTTATTTCTGCTCCAAGAAGTCGGTCGTGAATGTCGGACGAGGCGATCACCGATGCTGGTGGTGCCTCACGGTCAGAATTGATCTGCAGCGCACAGTTGTAACTGGAAGACATGATTGTGTCGCCCTTCTGCGGCTAGAATATGTGCACGCCTGTTTTTGCACCTTGCAGCCACTCCCTCTAGCACAAAATTATTCCCATTTTGTATACTGTATTATCTATGGTTGTACACTGCAAACTGAGACTCGTTTACCATGACCAATGCAAGTGAACTGATGGCTAAATATATCTGAAGTGAGAGTCGCTATCCTGACTTTCGACATCGAGCAAGCAATGTCAGTGACTGTAATGGATTTCTTGCAAGCACCGAGCCCACGAAAGTGATAAAACCCGATAGAAAATATTTTAATTTTTTTGTGCCAATTCAACTTGTTTAATATAATTATACAAGTGATCGCGAATGAAGGACAGATAAGCGATGATACTGGAAAGGAATTCGAACCCTAGGACAACAAGCTAAGAGTACATACTTTTGAAAAAGGTATGGGCATAAGGGTGGGATAAATAACAGTGATAAAAATAAAGATAAACAAATAAATAGGGGCTCTGATACATACAAAAAAACTATATCAATAAAGGTTTTTGTATGTAACAGTACTCTATTTTTGTTCACATAATGTAGCTACAGTCAATCTGCTTCACTCACACACTCACACACACACACACTCACACACACACACTCACACTCACACACACATCAGTGCAAGTGTCACACAATGAACTATGTGAGAGTTCTACAGAACGTAGATATAATCAGGAGCGTGCTCCTTTTGTTGATGCTTTCTCTTTAGGGTATTATTGAAGTAAGCTGTACACTCAGTCATTTTTATAGGCTCCCTGCATGAGAGAGGAACAATAAATACAGCAGATGTTGTTATGTATACAGTGCATGAACAGGCTCACTCATAGACGACTTCAGAAACGTTCTTATTTTTTTTCCTGAACAATAATGAATCAGATTTGATGATTATAGTTCTTGAAATATCTCACCTTTTTTTAATGACTGCAACAACGATTACCAATGTTAACAGTAAAATGATCATCATGAAAGCAATCGCACTTGCTATCACCAAGGGAAAATCAACTGCAATAACAGAATAAAGCAATAATTATTCTTTATGGTTCATTGTGACTACATGTGCATGTGTACCTTTTGTTACTATAGTAACCTGTTGACTGAATTGACCAGTTCCATTACTGTTCACAGCTGCAACCATTATACTGTACTCAGTCAGTGGTTTCAGATTATGTAGAGTGGTTGTTTGACCAGCATCCATCATTATCATCACTCTTTGAGATCGTTCCTGCTGTTCATTGTATTCCACAACATATCTAGTGATCTCTCCATTACGATTCTGGCAAGGTACTTCTCTCCAACTGACAATAATGGATAATGACACCGGGACTGAAATAACATTTACCATCTCAGGAGGAGCACTGGGGACTGTATGTCACATTATACAGTGTACTAACAATGTTTGTTGACTCACCTTGGCTTGCTTGAGTCCAATATGAGATGCTAACAACTGATGACTGACCAATAGCATTGATGGCTATCACTGATATGTTATAGAGCTGGCCTAACTCCAGTGAAACCACAGTAGATGTTGATAGTGAATTGATTGTCATGCTGTTACTACTCTGTGAGCTCAGTTGCTGTTCTGATGTACATGTCATGTTGTAATATGTAACATTGTAGTGCGTTACAATTGTCTTTGAGGAAGACGGTGATTTTTTCCAAAAAATGAAATATTTACCCACAAGATGTAGCATCGTGATTCCAACACTGGACACAGGATCAGGAACTGTGTGACCACAGCAATAAATAAACTAGCATTCATAAATTAATTATTACCATCTGTCTTCACCAGCACAAGATCAGACAGCAGTGATGGTAGGTCCTTGAATGCGAACACTCTGATAGTGTAGAGCTGTCCCTCACTCAGTCCAGTCAACAATGAACTAGTCTGGTCTCCTACCTCCACTATGTTACTGACTCCTTCAGCAATGTAGAGGATGACATATCCATCAGCTCCTCCCACTGGAGGTGACCAGCTCACTGTAATACTGGATGAGGAGACGATAGACACTGCCACATCATCAGGAGGACCACTAGGAGCTGCATAAAAAGAAATTACGAAGACATGTGTATTGTAAACAAACCTTGAATGGTAATATTGCGGGAAGTGACAGAAGATTCTGCTTCACAAGAGATGGTCTGTGTGTGATGGTCTCCAGTCACTGTCAAAGTATTGGTATAGTTGTCATTGGCTGCATCCACTAACTGATGAGATATTGTAGTGGTGGACTGACTGTTCATCACAGCAGTGCCGTTCTTTCTCCACACAATGTTCTCAGGGATAACACATGAAGCTGAACAGTACACACGATACTGAGCTACTGGACTAATTCGATTTGACAACAGTGACCAACTGAGTGGCTGGATTTCAACTGCAAAATTTAGTAAACAAATAATTGTGATATGAACCTTTTATTGTGAGTACCTAAACTTTTCGTTGATGTGTTTACAGCATGACTGAAAGGCCCTGTCCCAATGATATTCATTGCTGCTACTCTGAAGTTGTATACAGTGCAAGCACTCAAACTAGTTACGATTTTGCCAGAGGTATCAGCCTGTGCCATAGCAACACCGCTCTCTGAGGTACTTATGTAGTTGATCAAGTATCCAGTGATCTCCCCATTTCTATCAGCACAGGTCACATCTCCCCAGCTCACATAAACTGATGAAGAGTTGACTGCAGCAGCAGCTAAAGACTGAGGAGGACCATCAGGTACTACAGAGAGGAGCAATTGAGGTGCATGTTATAATTATGTGTAACTTTCAACAAACTTTGTGATGGAGTTGTGTAAGATATTGTTACCACTTCTGAGTCTCCTATAGGATTAGTGGCTGTTAAACTGATGTTGTAAACCTGTCCTGGTTCAAGGTTCACAGAGGTCTCTTCTGTTGCTTCATTGACTTGTTTACTGTTGCTTTGGATATAGCATGATATACTATGGTAGGTTATTGTAAACCAAACTGGTCTGAAGAGTATAGAAACTGAGCCATTCCAAGATATAGTTACAGTAGTTGGAGACAGACTAATTGCTGTCAGATCAAGTACAGGAACAGGTACTAAGATGGAAAACACATTATTGACTACATGTACATGTAACTTAATCCTTTAATAATTTACCATCTATTTCCACTAGCACAGGATCAGATAGTAGTGATGGTAGGTCATTAAATGCAAACACTCTGATAGTGTAGAGCTGTTCCTCACTCAGTCCAGTCAGCAGTGAGCTGGTCAGATCCCCTCCTTCCACTAGCTGTGTCATGTTACTGGTTCCCTCAGCAGAGTAGAGGATGACATATCCATCAGCTCCTCCCACTGGAGGGGACCAGCTCACTGTAATACTGGATGAGGAGACGATAGACACTGCCACATCATCAGGAGGACCACTAGGAGCTGATAAGAGAATTTTATAGAGAAACAATAGCAATACTAACCATTAATGTTTAAAGGCATTGAGTGGTAAGATTCTACTCCACATGAGATGGCTTGTGTGTAATGGTCTCCAGCAACTTCAAGGACATTGGTGTAATTGTCTGTAGTTGCATCCACTAATTGGTGAGATATTGTAGTGGATGTGCTGTTCATCACAACAGCGCCGTTTTTTCTCCATACAATGTGCTCAGGAATAACATATGCAGCAGAACAGTACACACGATACTGACCCACTTGATTGATATGATTTGACAACAGTGACCAACTGAGTGGCTGCAACACGACTAGAGAATACAAAAACATTAATTTGCATTCATACATGTACAAACCGCTTAACCTGTTGGTATTGCTTGTGTAATACTACTGCTTTCTGGTCCCAGTAGGTCCTGATATGCTCTCACTGTGATATTGTATGTGTTCCCAGAAACCAGTCCTCCCAATGTGCACTGTGTGACATTACCAACATCAACTGTAGTGGATTGTGGTAGCTGTGCAGTACTGTACACGACGTAGCCTTCAGCTTCTGTAGCATTCACTGCTGACCAGCTGATGGTAACACTAGTTGCATTCATGTGGAGTAAAGCCAGCTCAGTGGGAGTGAAGTTAGGAGCTGAATAGAATCAAGAAATACATGCACCTTAATACTAATGTTACTGAACTATATCTCACATCTGATGTATGTTTGCAAGTTATCATATCCACTGATCGGGTAGTTGACACCACAAGCCCAGTCATGATCAGCGTTGTATTTAGTGAGTCCTTGTTCATCGAATTCTGTGCTATCAAACTCTGTTCTGTCTGCTCTCCAGGTCACTGTCTCAGAGTAGTCGTATGTGAGAGCAGTACTGTTCAGTGTATTGAGAACAGGAGGGATCTGGCTGTATCCCAGTACTGGTGGAACTACAGCATCATAATACGATTGTCCGTGTCTCTCTAGAAACATTCCAACAGTGATAATACTGCTACTCTGACCAGTAGTGATGCAATGTATTGTGTAGTACTGAGGAACACTCTTCACATCAGCTGGTGGATCAATGTAGATAGCTTGAAGGACTGTGTTATCTGAAATAATTGCAGAGTACTTTTATATAGCTCTGACTATAATAATGTGACTTACTCTCAATCTGCACACTGATGCTCTGTCCACTGATAGTACACGTGTACTGCTGTTTTCCTGAGAATGAAGTTCCTGTATTTCTGTACAGTGTGATGTTAGTGGGGTCTGATGACTGTGAGCAGGTCAATGGACCAGACCCTCCACTGCACTGCACTGGTGTGTTACCAGGACCAGTCCACTGTCCTCCTCCTCCTGTCCCATCAGCTAGTACACAGTGGAGTGGGTTGTCAGCAATCAGAGCAAAGTCACTGATCACAGTGTACTCTAGGAGACAGTAGCCATTATGCATCAGGTAGATACCTAAGAGAATTAACAATTACATGTAGTTAAAATAAAATTATGTAATTAATTACAAAAAATAAAATGATTAATATTAAGCAGGTGTATAGGGAAAAATAAGTGAGAAAATGAAAAATAAATAAAAACTAATAGTTAACAGTAATACACTGTTCATAACGTAGAACTATACTAACTAACAACAGAGGAAAAGAAAAAATTATACGAAAAAGAAAACAACTACATCAACAACAAACCTGAACGAGGAGGGCATGCTCCACTAGTCACTAGTGACTCCACTAATAACACTACTATCACTACCAAGTACATTTAGCTATGAGCTTTTACGATTAGCACTGAATGAATGCACACTTGGTAATTCACTGAAGTTTAATCATGGTCACAATTGTAAAAGGTATTGATAAGCGTTAATGGTTTGAATGTAGCAGCTACAATGCGTTTCCGTTGATGAATGGTTTGTTTGTAATACACATTCAGTCATAATGAATAACATCATTAGTGTCAGCTACTCTGTGAGTATGGCTTACACATGCAGATAAGTCACCCATAACACACATTGGTTCACCAATTGTCTGGCTACGATAATATTATATAGATTAACTCTACCGGAGACAGAACTAAATTGCACACTCCTGAAAGAATTGTTTTCACACAGCATACATTTACAGCAGTTGTTCAGTTAATGCATAGCAATGTCAAAGCGAATGTACACCAACCAACTAATCAATCGCGTGGACAAGAGTCTTGACGTGGACCAGAAGCGAAATCTAATGTTTATTCTGCTTTTGAACTAACTTCTGTACATGTGCAACGAAACCTGCATGTCTGAGTTGTGAAACATTTTCTTGCTGCACTGATAATTACTATTATAATGCTCCATAATGCTGAACGTGCCATTTGTCAGTGAATAGTGTTACTCCCTCAAGGTGAGTATGAATTACATGTACATTGGTTCAATGAGATATCATTGATCATTTAAACTCTCAATTGTGACACAGATCACTTTCTATGATAACAACAGACAATACTCCAATCAGAACAGCAATCGTGTGCAATTTTTACCACACAAAAATAACACATTAACGGCATTTCTGCACCTCATCTCTGCATCATAACTGCATATCTGTATAGTAGCTAGACTACTACGTGTTGAACAGTAAAGTACGTTTGTTGCTTTCTTCTAGCGTTTCCTTCCGGTTAAGAAATAAGTGTAGCGATCACTCATTTTTTGTTGCATACCAAGGCTAGTGCAATCAGTGCACCAGCAAACTATAGACTAGTAATGCAGTAATAGAAAACATGATAGAAATCCATGGTCCCGTACGCCATCCCATGTTCACACCACGCCTTAACAAGTCACGAGACTGCTATCGGACTTTGCAAGTTGCCATTGGTCCATTAATGCTGAGTCTGTGCTGCTGACAGTGTATTTCGGCAGTGCAAAGAGGCAGGGAGTTGCTAGTCAGGAAAAAAAGCCAGGAGGCTCCTTAGTCGCGTAATCATGAAGTCCATTGGCACGTTTGTATTTGCTGCGGTGTTAGCATCATGTACAAGTAAATGAATCAAGTATTAAACGACGGAAGTGATTACAAATAATGGAATTTCTTTAGGTCAGTCACTCACACCAGTAATGAACCCAGTTGCAGAGGGAAGTGACTTTATGGCTAACTGCACTAGATCCAGTGAAGATGCATATGGAGCTATGTCTGTTCTTGTTGATGGCATTGCAGGACTGGTCATTGTCGATACTTCAACACTGACACCATTGTTAACTTCTTTCACTTTTCCAAATGTGACAAGAAGTGACAATGGAGCGGTCTTTACCTGTGTAGCACCACCATCTTCAACCGTGATTGCGAGTCTCACCTTAACTGTACTATGTGAGTAGTGACACTATTGTCCAGTCATGCAATTTGCGAAGTTGTAGCTAGACATGGCGTAGTAGAAGGGAAAAACCATTCATTGACGAATGCACAATAATTGCAGAAACCTGGGACCCACAAAGTTAACAAGATGGGTCAGAACGATAATTCCAGGTGTTGGAAGGCAATCAATTCCTGCCCTTAGGATAAAAGAGAGATATAATGACACTGAAACCACTGGAATTTCTGCTAGTCATTCATAATTAATTAATTTTTGGGGTATCGTACTACATGTATAAGTGAGATTTTTCTTTCTCTTGAATAGCTAATTGTTCTAGAGACTTGGCTACATCAAGTGATCCTACTACTAGCTCAACTCAAGCAACAGGTGAGGAACATGTATAGTGCATTTGTGTCTACTATCAGGAGCGTATACAGCAGCAGCCTGCCTGTCTGCATGCATGTATTCAGCTGTCTATGGAGCTATAGTTTGCAATGACTTAGTCATTAGTAAAACTGTAATGGAACTAGCCTAAAGGACATGAGCAGTGCAGTTTGAACTATAATGAGACGACAATGTGTTTTCTTCTACAACATTTTACACATAATTTTTTTGTCTAGGTGATGAAGGCTGTGTTGCGACTGCTGTTTACGTTGCGACAGTTATTATAATGATGACGATCATTATGGTGATGGTATGGATCGTGATGGCTCTGACAGTCGTACTACTATACAGATCCAGAAAATCAAGAGCGTCAAATGTGTAGTATTGCATGCCTAGCAGAAAATATCAACTCATGTTCTGTTGAATATCACATGGTAGAACATGTGTGTGACTTATACTACAATGTATAGCTAATGTCCTTTTCAGTTTATGCAATGTCACGCCTAATAATACAGCCAGAGTTAATTGCATGTGTATAAACATTCCATGTGTTCTTTAAATGATTATAATCAGTGATGCTCAATTGTTATCTTCTCTGTAAATCTCTGAATTTTTGACCTCGTCGGTTTCCCCAAATGTTGAGAAATCTTGGTCTAAAGTAGTACGGTTCACTGGTCTCTAGTTCTCCTCTGTGACGGTTCTTGTACATGCGAGCAGCCACTGTATACACCACTAATCCAGCCAGTGATAAGCACAAAATAGTCAGATAGTACCAGAATAAACAGGTCTGACTGATGTTGTAAAGCGGTTTCAAAAATTTATCAACAGCTGTTGAGCCACTGGCCCCTATCAAGCTGAACACACCAGCAATGGCAAAGAAGAGGCCAGTCATCATACCTCGAGTACTGGAGGGAGACTGTGCATACACGAAACATAGACCTATATGTACAAGAAAAATTGAGAGAATACAAGTCAAATCTCAGCTTGGTTCTACAAGAACCACAAGTACATGAAACTTTACAAAAACATTCATTCATTTCGTAGAATTAATTCCTGCCCTGCCTTGCCCTATGCCATGCCACAATGGCCATTCCCAATCAATTTTTAAGCTTTCTACTGTACACCTACAGGCTTTTAAAAGCAGTGTCTGCATTATTTTACCTGGTACAATGCTGCTAATTTCTGCCAAGGATGTCAAGAAAAATGGAACATATGCTATAAGAAGAAAATGATAACCAGTTAAAACACCTTGCAGATTCTTTTCACAAGTTATATTTGTCATATTTTCAGGTAAGTTGCGCATTGTAGCAGCAGCATGCTCAATGCCCAGCTGTATACTGCAGCAGAGCATCACAGCACAAAATCCAATGCCCATTCGACGCAGCATCGAAGGTGTAAATTCTCCAAGAATTGGGAAAACGACTTGATCAAGAAGAGGAATGATGAGCAGTATGAGTAGCGATCCCACTGCCCATGAGTAGGAGTGAGTTGGAGAACATTGCATGTAGTAACCACCAATGCTTGAGAACATGCGGACTGAAGCAATTCTTCCCAACTGGAAATCATTGGCTTCTCCAGCCTACAAAATTAATGATAATAATATCACTTAATTGGGTGATTCTCTATGCATTCCTGTGTGTGTGTGTGTGTGTGTGTGTGCATGTGTGTGTGCATCAGTATAATACAGTGTATAGTGGTATAACGCACAGGCATAACTATTATGTATTACTGACCGCGATGCGTACTGTATTGATACTTCCGAAGCACAGAATCAACAGCAGGAGTCTTCCTACAGTCTTGACATCCTCCACTTCCTCATTTGTAAATTTTCCGCCATGCCTTCTCTTAGCTAGATCAAGACGAGGAGGAGGATCGTGACCGATTCCAAATGCAGCCCTTGCTCTGGGTCGCTTTGCTCGTAATGCATAGCTGATGATCTGGAAAGACTTCTTGTACGGGTTAGTGTAAGTATTTTCATCAACAAACCAATGTTTAGTCGAGAAGCAGATTACAAGTGCAATACTAATGCAGATGCATCCGAATAAATTGCTAAAAACAGATATGATATTGCTGCCAAATCCAAACAAACAAAAGGCAGAGAGACAACAAATCATAAGTCCTCCAACATTTCTCACCCAGTAGTACCAATAAAAGTAGGAGCTGATGTCGTTTGAGGATCGATAGTAAGTTATCAAGTCGGCTCCATAGGGGATCAAGTTAGCATGAAAGAGAGAAGAGCCAGTATAAAGAAGAAAGAATGTGAACACAACAAAGACTGTATAAATAGGATGAGTACAGTCTGAATCAGTGCCGGCACCATGATAAAGAATTGCTCTGTCTAAACAGGCAGGATAAACCATATATGACACTGTACTCTCCACCAGCAAGCCGGAACAGCTAAGAGCGATTAGTAACATGCCTAGCTGAATTGCTCTGAAACGACCCAGATAAACGTCACCGACCCAACCAGCGACAGGAAATAAGAGTTGTGGAAACACGTTTTGTACAACTAAATTGACGCTAAACTGTACTGAAGATGACTGAACAAGACCCGCGATAGGAATGGCAGTCGCTGCGTAGTAAGCTGCACGCTCGAAACAGCAAAGGAAGAGGAGTACGACTACTTGCTTGTTGGTAGGCAGTCTGCGTTTGTCATAGCGACAGTGGGCTATGCGACTGAAGAAACGCTCAAAACGCGTCTTGATCAACTGAGTAGTGGTCGGCGACTTGCGTAAAATTGGACCTGTTCGTTCTTGCTTTGGGTTGTCGTCGTTGTTGATGGCGCCGTAGGTTGAACTGACAAAAATTTCCGACACGTGGCGATCAGGATGATCCTTCGATTCTTCTTCTTCTTCGTCTAGATAGTCGGAATCGTGAATCATTGTATCCTCCATTTGATGGTACAAGATCTAGCTCGCAAGCTGATTGTCTTCTGCTGCTTCGCTTGCTGATGCGCTGCGGCTAAATAGCCACTCCCCCTCTATGAGGTTTACAAATTACAAGCCACGCCCACGTGACTAATCCACGTGTAGCGCAGCAGCAGGCATGTTGACCATCTTCTCAGCTTCAAAGCTCTTCAATGTGAGTCGACAGAACGTAAGCCCTTCATAATTTCTTCTTCTCGTCCACAGGTACCGTATTCTGATGGCGAGAGTG
Organism: Haliclona indistincta; assembly: GCA_964017065.1. Taxonomy (NCBI): domain Eukaryota; kingdom Metazoa; phylum Porifera; class Demospongiae; order Haplosclerida; family Chalinidae; genus Haliclona; species Haliclona indistincta. Next base: position 8,054,768 of record OZ024787.1, on the reverse strand, counting down.
TCGGCAACGTACTCAAGCGATTAGTCGCGCACGATCCCACCATTGTTCACGGGTATGAAAGTTCAAATTTTTAAACTTTTCTTTATTTTCGTACACTATAGAGGGTCACCATTACTGTACAGTATCCCCAGAGCTAGTTTATGGGCTGGAGTATCACTCACTATCCCCTCCCAGCTAGTCCAACCGTCAGCCACCATCTCCGAAGTTACTCACTGTGGAAACGTTCTCTTTGTGGATTTTACAGCAGCAACTGATTCTCCTCTCTCTCCAAATCAATGCTCTTTAGTTCCCACTCTCTCTCCAAAATCACATTCTCCAATCTCTACTGTCTCTCCAAGACCATGTCCCTTGATCTCCACTTCCTCTCTCTCCTCAAGTCTCCCAATCTTCACTGTCCCTCTCATCTCTCCTGGATCAGTCATCCCCATTTCTCCCACCTCTTCCCAATGCAGCTCGCTGGTGTGTCTCGAGGACAACATTAACCGTGATAACAGTGTAGTATGCGGTACGACTCCTGTCATTAACAATGATATTATCGACCTAGTCGCAACTGATGAGGAGGAGAAAATGGAAGGACCTGACGTTCTATCTTATAGTAGGTCTTCCCAGTACTGTTATAGAGCTGATAGCATTCTTCATTTCTCAGACAATTGTAATACCAGCATCCAGTCTTGTACAAAGGAGAAGCCAGCGGTAAGCACAAAGCACACTATCATTTAATATTTAATCACTCTTGCTAAAGCTTTGTTACCCTGTATGCTAGCGTGTGAGGGTTAAGTGTTCCTGTTCAGGTTCATCTGTCTGTTGTGTGTGTCATTAAAAAACATGGACATTTATTGGCTAGCTTGAAAGCCACCACAAGACAGCTCACACCAGCAGCAGCTAGTGCTGTGAGATTGGTCTCAAAACCAACACTGATTAATTGAAGTCAAATAATTGGTGATTAATTGGATTTCATAAAATAATTGTTACATAACACACACTTAACTTGCTGATAGTCTAAATGAGGTTGTGGTAAGTTGTAGTGAAGAAATACTAGTTGTCTACATTGCTAGGATCTTTGCATTGTGCCATGTAAACAGATGGTTTTTCAGTTTGGTAGTACTGTCTGCATCAGCCACAGGTTCCTCACACAGTTTATACAGAACATTTTCTTATCTTTGTGGCTTTTTCTGTATCCAAAATGTTTCCATACCACTGAGGTATTCTTTGAAAGAGTAGTGATAGAGTCTTCAGTGCTGGCTTCCATCACAAGCAAGTTAGCGAACATGTGCAGATCGATGGTGTAATTATTAACTAGTCCGATATTCTAAAATTGACTTCAATCACCGTATTCTAAAAAAATAACCGGTCAGTTAATCGATTAATTGCGTTTTGGTCAAAGCACTACAACAGCTTGGTTCTTTGATTCATATTATTCGAAAGAGGTCTTGAAATTCATGCGAGTTGTCTGTTGAGTACTGTGGCTGTTTCTTTCTAATGCCCTTGCCTCCAATATGGACGTCTGTGATTGATGAGCCTGACGGAGTGCTTTCATGGAAGGCTATGGTTATACAATGATAGTACTCCAAAGTCTAACTGCATTGCACGCTGCACACCAAACTCCTGTGTCATAGTAAATTTTCGTTTACAAGTGGTTGTAAAATAATGTGTAACTACACTTGGTCAGTTACTACAGGGTTAATGTACCTAGTACGTTCAATAGTATTGCTGAGCAGATTCTTAGAGAGTGAAGATTATTGTCTGCTTCTCTTCGTGTGCCAGGCTCTCGATGGTGTGTTGTTCTCCTCCTCAGAGTGTGATGAGGGAGTGGTACTGGATAATGACAGCGATGATGATGTCATGATAGTGGCGGTAGAGGGAGAAAGCGACATCAGAGTAGAACAGATCATCTCTGTACTGAAAGGTAACATTCACTATCCATGTTCTCCATTAGTCTCTTTCTTGTGCTCATGGCTTGTACTAGCATTATATACTGTTGTTAGAAAGTTGCTGTTTTGCAGATCTGGTACATTATAAATAAGATAGGAATAAGTGCTTAGGGCTGTATGATATTTCGTAGTAATAAAATGTACCATGTTACTATAATTACACCTTGTGGTATTGCACATGGTTAGTTTCTGTTTACGTAATGATGCTCTGTCTAAACTCTCCAAATGTACTTTGCTATTTTATGCACAGACTGAATATTTAGTCTTATCCTGATATTTTTAGCAAGATAGTATCACATACCTTCTCCAATATCACACAGCCCTATTTATGCTTGTTTTGTGTGTATAGTGGAAATGTCACAGAACTATCGTCTGAAATGGAGCACTCGTAGAGCATTGCGTCACCTCAGACGTGTGTTTGGTGAGGCAGTCATGAAAAAGTAAGCAAACACTACGAATTTGAAATAAAAATAATTACAAGAATTATCTGTGTAGGAAACGTGATGTCAGGCAGTATGTACGAAATGTTCGTAAATATGGTATGTCGACCTCTCCTCCTCCTTCTGTTGCTCCTTCGTTGGCTCCTGTCACCAACTGCTGTGGAATAACCCTCACGAGAGGTGACCTCTCCACACTTGCTCCTCAGAAGTGGCTCAACGATCAGGTCAGTCGTATTATACACTACTGTGGACCTGTTATCTTTTTGCTATAAATTTTGCAAGTAAGGCGATTATTACATTCCAAAAAAAATTGTATTATGCACAGTTCAAATTGCAAAATTTAGGTCCAGTTAAAATTATTTTGTTCCAAAAAAATAGTGACCTTGCAGTACTTTTAGATTTTGGTCTCATTCTCAGTTTCACTTTCAGGTCATAAATGCTTTTATGCGACTCTTGATGAAATCTGCTGGAGATGTGAGTATTGTAGAGTCTTCAACTATAGGATACTGTAGTGGATAATTTCTCTCTCTCTATCAACAGCGGGTTCATATTACAAATACATTCTTTTATAGCAAGTATAAGCAAACCGGCTACCAAGGGATTAAGACTTGGCTGCGAAAGGTGTTATTAATACAACACATTATATCGTTATGCTGTTCTCATGCTTCACTATCATACTGTTACAGGTCAAAGTATTCAAATTATCACAGCTCATCATTCCTGTCCACTTAGGCGCTCACTGGTGTCTGGTGGCTGTTCACATCAAGAAACAGGTGCTGAATTCACCTTTTCATTTCTGTTACAAGTTACAACCTGACTCTAAACTTTCTGCATTTCTTTATTTATTTAAACAAGTGCACAGCTGTGCAGTATACAGCTAGTATACTGGAGTGGTAGTTCCATTTGGCTGACTTGTAATGAAAGTAAATTACCTCTGTGTCACTTTGTTGTGTATACTTATTTTAAAAACAACACAGGCATGGTATAGTATAATAAATTCAACTATATAATTTTTTGTAAATCACTAAAATTACTATGCAATAATCTTGTTTTTAGGCTTGCTATGTTTCCGTGTCTCATTTTCTATAGCGCATTGAATACTATGATTCACTAGCACGCAAAAACAAGACTTGCTTGAAAGTATGAGTCGTTTGAGCAATGCATCCATTATCTGTCACTCCTAAATCAGAAAATATTGCTGCTACTGTGGAAGATAGCCAGAAAGGAGAAGAGAATTATGAAGGCACGGAAATGGAGAAGAATCTATGTTGAAGTAAGAAATGTTCTGCTGCAAGTTTGTTTTGACTTGTGTCATGCAGAAGATTCCGAGGCAGTTGAATAGTTGTGATTGTGGAGTTTTTATTTGTGAGGTATGTGATCGTTTTCATCGCATTCTCTTCAATGTTAAAATTCCTTATTTTTTGCAGTATGCTCGATGGCTGTGCACTAAAGGAGCTTTGTCAACACGCTCTGTTCCATTCAGTCAGCAAGACATGCCGGATTCACGCAGAAAAATTTTACACGAATTACAACAGCAGTAATAAAATTATATTAAATTTTTACACCAAAATTTGAATTGAATTTGGCGCGTAAAGTTAGTATACGGAGGTTGACGGAATCTTGAACGGGTGTTTATAACGTGAACGGACTTTGCCCCTGAGCTGATAGCGAGCTGTTATTCATAGCTTGTGGTCACCAGGCACTTCCCATCATCCTGTGAGCACTTTGTCCAGTGCAGCTATTGCCAACGTGGAATCCGATATCGCCCCAGCGCCCCGTCTAGCCGAGAGAAGATCAGAGACAAGGGCAATTTCTGTGACGCTGGGTGACCTGCAAGGACGACCATTAATTTTACGGATTAGCTTCAACCAAGCTGAGCGGGAGAAAATTGGAGTGAACTACAGCCATGTGGAAGTTTTGGAAGCGGTGGGGAGGAGGCGGTGGCAGGCACCGCGATGACAGCTCCCGCGCTTCAAGCTTGCAAGGATCTGCGATGGACCTGAGAGACAAGTTTTATCTAGAAACAGTGAGCCTGCCTCCCACTTCCCTACCTCGCCCTTGTTCAACAACAGCTGTGTGATTAACTGATTGTACCACAGTGCCTAAGCTGTAGTAGGAATTCACAAAACACACAATACTAGTTCTCAAAAGCACACAACCTCAGTTTGTGTAAGACCTTGCTTGTGCTATGAGCATTCTGACCTTGAGCATGTCAGTCGTGCCTGTTGCTGAGCTGTAAACATGTGTATGTGTGCCAAGTGGTATGTTGCCAGGTAGAGAGAGGTAGTAGATATCTAGTTATACCTTGTAGTGAAAACTGAATACTCACAAACTTTGGCTGAAATCACTAGTTAAGCACACATGGATTGCCTCCCTTTGTATCGTGCTCTTCTGTGGACTCTATTAAAGGGTTACTTCTCACAAGTATGCAATATGAATTTCCTCCTCATCTAAATATGTTTTTTGTTACATAACCACAACTCATAGCCAAGATTTGGAAGCCAGTGTGTGTGAGAACAGCTTGGCTTTCTTGTTGTAGTAAATTTGCTCAGTTTGTGGATAGTTGTCCAGCACATCTTATCTGTCAGTTTTATTTTGAAAACTGCTTCTTTTTCTCAATTGACACAGCTTATTTTGAGCTCATTGTTTGTCATCAGCTGTGGTGACTGTGTGTTACCATGGTCACTAACCACTGCCCTTCACCACTCCAATGAGATCACTTGTCTTTATATTACACACAAGCATGCTCACTTGCTGCTATAGTTACGATACACTGATGTTACATGAAGATCAGTGAGAGCCAATTCTTGTACTTAGCGTGTTTTAGCTGTAAACATGTTACATGTAGTTTAGCATGTTTGTCTAGGGTGCATGTTTTTGTAGAAATTGGTTGCTCTTTCGGGATTGTAGGAATTTTTCATTCCTCTCTCTGTTTGTGTTTTAACAGCTGCTCCGCCTTATAGTAATTCCATGAATCTGATTGGCTGGCTTTGGGTAGAGACTGTAATCTTATTAGCTGTGATAACATGTTTGTACAGTACTCAACTGGGGCCTATCATTGACCTGATGCTGTTTGATTTGTGGTAGCCAGTCAAGTGTTATTGGCTGAGCTGTGCAAATAATGGGCCTGGAACAGGTCAGTAATGAGAATAGCATAGTAGTAGTAGTCTATACTATGTGACTGAGATTACATTCCAGTCAGGAGCTTCTTGCAACTTGGTCTATAGTGTACAATGACCCAGAATACAGTGAAACTCCTCTCTTTATAACCAAGGAAACCATAGATACTGCATGTGATCCCAAACCAAGACTTTGTATTTTAAAACCTCTTGAAACCAGGACACCATTCAAGGGTGTCTGGTTTAGAGGGGTTCCATTGTAATGCATTAGATTTTACAAAAACGGAGGTAGTCTAAGGCTTTGTACTGCATGTAATGGTTGCTGACCATTGTGACTCTTGCTTTGCTTGTAAGCTCTTTGTAGGAAAATATTATATCTTCACATGTAAGCAATCAAGCATGCTAGAGGTTACATAGTTACATTATGCTTCACTTACTGATCGAGCAGATCATACTTCCTTTTGCTTTAGACTTTTAATAAATCTTGTCTTGGGCTTATATTACAGGACATAGGTTGTTAAGATGAGGGGCTTGCTCAATCACGCACAATTACTTCACTACAATGCACCTCATGTCAATATTATGATATCACACAGTGCAATTTGTGCTTATTAACCTGATGATGTCTCATTGTCTGTCTCTCTCTCTCTCCCTCTCTCTCTCTCTCTCTCTCTCTCTCTCTCTCTCTCTCTCTCTCTCTCTCTCTCTCTCTCTCTCTCTCTCTCTCTCTCTCTCTCTCTCTCTCTCTCTCTCTCTCTCTCTCTCTCTCTCTCTCTCTCTCTCTCTCTCTCTCTCTCTCTCTCTCTCTCTCTCTCTCTCTCTCTCTCTCTCTCTCTCTCTCCCTCCTCTCCCCTCTCTCCCTCCTCTCTCTCTCCCCTCTCCCTCCTTCCCCTCCTCTCTCTTCATGCATGGTACTCATGGCTTCCCTCTCGGCCCCTCCTGCATGACCTATGACCCTTATAGACATGTGATATTCTTTGGAACGAACTCAGGAGAACTGAAAATGTTAGCCACCTCACAGATCACTGCTTATCACGATCCCACCTTTGATGTGTCTGTCTGTGTTTAGGTATGGTCGTCCAGGCGTAGAATAGCTGCTCTTCATCCTAATTTCAACAAAGTACTCAAGTTTTACCTTTTGCTCAAGAAGTATGTAACATCCCAATCCATCCATACCTCCCCACTCACCCATCCATCAATCTCACTCACCTGACGCACACACCCC
>OZ024787.1:7833895-8047853 GCA_964017065.1 Haliclona indistincta | reverse complement strand
GGATTTTTTGTTATAATCTCGTATACCAACATGTGTTCTGTAATAACAGTTGTTTCCTCTACTCAGAGCAAAGACCATCACAGTGTGCTGTCTTCCTCCGTACTGTGATTGCCTGTTTGTAGGCACCCTGGGAGGAATAACCTATCCTATAGACACCGAGTTCGATGGGATGTCCCCAGAGGTGCTCTCCTGGTCCAGAGCAAGAGCTTAGTAAGTCTATACTCTCTCTGTGCCTTTTCTCACTTGTGTTTTTCTTTGACAATCTCAATATTTTGTTTATTTCCCACATGTTGTTTGTCTACGATTTGTTTATTCTATAACCTGAGTACCTGACGCAACACAGGGATACATGTACATGATTGAAACACTCACCAGCACACACTCACTCACTGATGAGCTTGCAAAATTGGTCACGAACTCACTTGATTCTCTTACTGACTCACTCATTGACTCACTCGCTCTACCTGTCTCTCTCCTCTCTCCCTCTCTCTCTCTCTCTGTCTCCCTCTCTCTCTCTCTCTCTCTCTCTCTCTCTCTCTCTCTCTCTCTCTCTCTCTCCCTCCCTCCCTCAATCTCTCTCTCCTGGTATTCACTATGTGGTGTGTGGTCGTGAGGGTCATTAGTTTCTCGCTATTGATCTCCAAAGGCTCAGTGGCGCTAATAGCACTATAATCGATTGATAATGAATTGATAATTTACGATACTGTGGTGTTTGTTTACACTGTCATCATGATAATGTGTCTATGGACTATAATGACACTTCACAAGTATCACTCACTCACTCACTCATACATTCACTCACTCACCCACTCATTCACTCAATCACTCACCCACTCATGCACTCTATCACTCACCCACTCATTCACTCTATCACTCACTAACTCTGTCTCAATCACTCACTAACTCACTCGCTTGCTCGCTCATTCATTCTCTCTTCACTTTCTTGTTCACTCGCACACACTTGCCCTCTCTCTCTCTTCCTCAATCACTCATGCACTCTCTTACTCATTTTCCACCTTTCTTCCCAGTCTTGGCTACAAGGGTAAAGATGTACCAGGTGAAGTGCGCTGCCTAGAGATCAATCCCGCCATGCCCAAACAGGTACAACATCAACTATTGTGCATGCACTCTGATTAGTCAATCCTCAATAACTGTGCATCAATATTATTATTGCTGTCGTGAATATGCTTTTTATTGCTTTAGTGTGCATGTAGTTGTGCATGATCACCCACTGCACCCACCATCTGTCTGTCTGTCTGTCTGTCTGTCTGTCTGTCTGACTCAGTTGTGGCTGTCGTTTTAGTTATACATAGTAGTAGTAGTACAGATGTAGTTTGTTGAATCACTGACTCACCCACTCATTGTCTTGTCTGTCTCAGTTGCTGATCGGTTATGAACACAACTATCTGGAGATATGGGACTCTATGACTTGGAAACCCAACTGCATCTTTGGTCCAGTCAAGGCAAGTTTCTGGATATTCTAGTATACTTCAGTAAATTAAGTAGATCTTAAAAATTTTGTTTATACATGTAGTGAAAATCTTTTTTGAGAATCAGAATATGTAGCGAATTTTTGTTTACATTCGGATATTGTAGTAAATTCTTTGTATACTCTTGTTCATGTTTGGATACTATTGTAGGAGTGTGGTGACCTGTGTTCAATGTGCTGGCATCTTGACGGCAAGCAGTTTGCTACGACACACAGAGATGGTCTCGTGTGCATCTGGACCGCAGACGAGCCTCAGAACCCACCAGTCATTAGGAAATTCTACGGTACATTCACGCACACACACACACACACACTCACACACACGTACACTCACTCACTCTCACACACACACACACAACACACACACACACACACACACACACACACACACACACACACACACACACACACACAAGCACTCACATGCACTCACATGCACACTCACACACACACACACACTCACATGCACGCTCTCACACAGCTCAGTACCTTCACTTCAGCATACAAGTAGTAAACTACTTCTTTTCCAATGGAAACCTGTTTTCATAGGGTCAGTCAGAGTGTTCCTGTTTAGAGACCTAACTCTAAGTTTATTGTGCTGAGCTGCTTTGTGATTCACTTTCCATTTACACTCAAATCAAATTGAGTTTAGCAGTTGTGTGTAAATAGGATGGATTTGTCAACAGAGAACACTGGTTCATATGTCTTTCTCATTCCACAGAGAATCAAGGAAGACTGCAAGAAATAAACAGAATGCTCTGGCCCGAGTAAGTAACAAGATCTAACATGTAAAGCTTATAGATCTTGCAAACACTCTGTGTGCATCATAATATCTTTACGTCACTCTCTCCTCCCTCCGTCTCTCCTTCTCTCCCTTCTCCTTCCTTCCCTTCCTCCCCTCCCTCCCTCTCCTCCCTTTCTCCTCCTTCTCTCTCCTTTCTCCTCCTTCCTTCCCTCCCTCTCCTCCTTCCATCTCTCCCTCTATCTCTCTCCCTCTCTCTCTCTCTCTCTCCCTCCCTCCCTCCCTCCCTCCCTCCCTCCCTCTCTCTCTCTCTCTCTCTCTCTCTCTCCCTCCCTCCCTCTCTCAGTGATGAGTTCATGGTGTTCAGTGGGGGAGCTCCTCATGATCTAGTTGATGGTGACAGCGTCACTATATGGGACGGCAAGGAGATGACCGCACTCCAGCTCACCTCTCCTGTCAAGGGAATGCATATCATCGAGGACTCTCAGTCAGACATGGACTCTGGTATCGTGGGCGCTACCGATGGAGACATTGTTACCACTGGTAAGGACAGCTAGATTTGTCTTCTTATGAAGCTAGTGTTAAGCTTTATATACTAGTAAATGATTGTCAGGAAGCTTTAACTGGTCTTTGAATAAACCAGGCTGGATGGATTGCTATGTCTGCCTATCGTATTACCTGAAGTGCTCTAGCTGTTTGCGACTGCCTTTGATGTTGTATGGGACAATGTATTATGCTCAATGAAAAATGAAGCGTATTATTGCCTTGATAGGTGTTGTAGGGGTTTAAGATACCCTTTGAGTACTGTGTTTGAGTACTGTATGGGATATTGTAGCCTTCATCTTGCTGTCAAATCTTTAGGGGATCGTGTATATGTGCATGTAATCTTTGAATGAGTAAAAAACTATTTCTAACTGTCTGGGGTCTCATTCCCGTGCGTGTTGGGCACGGGACTGTGTACAGTTTCAAATAGAGACTCTCTCCTCAGTGCATAATGCACCAGGGACCATCTTTCAATACCTAGGAATATATTTGAATGTCCCTTTGTCAGTGGTCACTGTGTGTGTCTCAGTGACTAACTTCATAATGTCTTAATCTGTAATGAGTGATTCTATTTGTTCTCTTTGATGTTGATAGACAGGCTTCCCAGGTTCCCCTGCCACTAGTCCCAGCATTGCTGTGATTATACATGTACACTAATGACAATGACAGTGATGTTTAGTGTATAAGTGGGATGTTTATGGAGTGTGACCCTACATGTAGATTAAATGCATCCCATGGGAGGCATTGTTCATGAATTATCATTTGATTTTCATAGAAAGATTTGCTTGTGCACTGCGTACTACATTGCAAAAAATGCTTATGAAACACACGACGTACGTATCAATACGTACTGTAATAGCAAAGGCGAAATGTGGTACAGTTTTGCTAGTAAAAGCAGCGGCCTTAGACTTTCTCACAAGCGCAAGTTAGCTCTTTTATGTGTTACATATGTACGCAGCTCCACACGTGGTATAATAATTATTTTAAACATGTGTTATGTGCAGTACATTGTACTAATGTTTGTGTGTGTTTGACATTATGTTTGATGTGTGTGTAGTCCTTGTACTTCACATGTCGTCTGCCAATTGTGTCTTGTTGTTTACTGCTTTGTCCTTGTCATGACAGCTCGTAGGATTCTGATACTGCTCCTCGAGCAAGAGATACTCTTCATCGACATGAGACTACCAGAGTATGAGGAACTCACACACATACACATACTCACCCACCCACTCACTCACTCATTGACTCTCTGACTCACACACACTCATTCACTCACTCAGTCACATACTCACCCACCCACTCACTCACCCGCCGACTCACTCATTGACTCTCCGACTCACTCACTCAATCTTTTCTCTCTCTCCCTCTCCCTCTCCTCTCTCTCTCTCTCTCTCTCTCTCTCTCTCTCTCTCTCTCTCTCTCTCTCTCTCTCTCTCTCTCTCTCTCTCTCCAGTCTCCCTCTACTCCAGCTACCATATCTCAACAGCATGCATAACTCCCCAGTGAAGGAGGTGTGTGCTCACAGTAATGTTGACAAGGATGTGTGGTCCATCATCTCACGAGTTGGTAAAGTCCAGCAAGAGAACATCTTCAGAGCACCTTGCAAGGTGAGGACTCCTCATACACTCCAGTCCAATACTGTACATGCACGTTAGCAGAATAGCTAGATGAATGTAGTCTACTGACTCACTCCGTCTTGCTTGAGGTCTCAGTTTGCTTTTTACTCTCATTTTACCACTCTCTCGTTCAGGTTTGGCCCATTGATGGCGGTTATTTTGAGGCTGTTCCACAAGAGAAAAGAGATCTGCTCATATCAGGGTTAGCCAGCTACAATATACTCACTCACTCACTCACTCACTCACTCACTCACTCACTCACTCACTCACTCACTCACTCACTCAATCACTCACTCATTCACTCACTCACTCACTCACTCACTCACTCACTCACTCTCATCCTTCTCTTTCACTAGTCATGAAGATGGAACTGTCAAATTCTGGGACATCAGAGAGAGTAAGTTGCTGTACCGATAGTCTAATACTCACCATCATGTCTCTGTGTTGTCTCTAGTCTCCATGAAGATGATGTATGAAGTGAAGTGCCTCCATTTCTTCAACACTCTCGATAGTGAATTCCATTCTGATGGTCCTGATGACGACGACGACGAGAGAGATGGAGAGGACCAACCACGCTGCAAGCAGGTAAGAGATAGAGAGCAAGGAGAGAGAGTGAGAGTAGAGTTGTGAAGAGAGAGTGAAAATGGACGAGAGGGAGTAGGTAAAGATACATGTAAAAAGAGAGAGAAATGTACAACATTCTGTATGTGATGTATACCGTATAGCGGGAAATTTTCGTGGGAGAAAATTTTCGCGAATGTGCGAGATAGAGCATTTCGCGAATAATATTTTCGCGAATCAGCACCATTACCCTATCTTTGACAAGACATTCGCGGATAATATTTTTGCGAATTGCCTGTAATTCGCGAAAATTTTCTTCCGCGAAACTTTCCCGCTATTCGGTAGTTTTGTAAAAGTAACAGTTCATAAGCAGTGTACATGTTTTTTTGTTATAATTGAATCGACAATAGACAAATAATTTTATAGTACAGTGAAAAGTAGCACTAAGATGTAGGGAAAATACATAAATAAATAAAAACACATGAAAAGAAAAGAAAAAATACAGAAAATAAGATAAAGCTAAATGATATACCGTATAGCCGGTTATTTTCATGTGGATTTAAATTTCAAACTGTTGGTGCGGGTCGAAAATTAGATTTTGAAAGATTCTTTTTGCCTATTTAAAAAGTTTTGTGACGAAGCTCGGTGACAGAAAATTTAATTAGACTTAGCCAAAATTTGGCTAACGAAATATTTGACCAGCGAAAAAAAACGACTATACGGTAGACTAGCTGACTAATAAGGACATAAATAAGCTACTCAAAAGCAATGCGGCATCAGTGTACATGTAGTTCGTATTATGTTTGAATGAGGAATTTGTACAGGCATTGAGTCTTTAGTGTTGTCAATGAAGCAATCTGTCTACCTGTAATTGGATTTGAATTGGTTGTGTGATAACCGAATCTGCTCTTGTTAGATTGGATTCTGGGACCCACGCAGCGACGACGATCAGTTGATAGTGACTAGCATCAAGTTCTGTGGAGAGGATTTATTGGTTGGGTTCCAGGGAGGGAACGCACTGATGTTAACCATCAATAACCAGTCTGCTGATTGCACTATCGAGGTACTACTATCACACTATCACTACTATCACCATCACTACTATCACCATCACTACTGTCACCACTACTATCACCATCACTACTATCACCCTCACTAATATCACCCTCACTAATATCACCCTCACTAATATCACCATCACTAATATCACCCTCACTACTATCACCATCACTACTATCACCATCACTAATATCACCCTCACTAATATCACAATCGCTACTATCACCCTCACTAATATCACCATCACTACTATCACCATCACACAGATGCGGAAGGTATCCATCATGAGAGATGACCCACGTCAAAGAGGCAGGACATGGCAGGCACCGCTCGAGGTCCGTACTGATCCTATAGAGTGTGCTCCTGGCTACCAACCAACCTTCTGTGTTCATCTGTTCCCATCAGTATCTGTGACTGCATTGGCTATAGCCAAAGAACAAGGATTGTGAGTCACTCACTCACCCACTCACTCACTCACTCACTCACTCACTCACTCACTTACTTACTCACCCACTCACTCACTCACCCACCCACTTGTTCACTTACTCACTCACTCACTCACTCACTCACTCACTCACTCACCACTCACTCACTCACTCACTCACTCACTCACCCACTCGTTCACTCACTCACTCACTCACCCACTCGTTCACTCACCCACTCGTTCACTCTCTCACTCATTCTCTCTCAGAGTCGGTGTTGGTTGTATCTATGGGTTTGCAGTGCTGGACTACGTTAAGAAGGAGACACTGTACGTTCACTGTACATACGATCAAGGTGAGCACTGATCGAGAAATCACACTTTACACACAAATCTGAAAGTTAATTTTCCATGTACATTTACATGTTCCATGCTTCCATCCTCTTCCTAGATACAACGTATGGTATCTGTGGGAAATTGTATATACACTATAGTCTCATTTTCTCTCTTTCTCTCCACTTTCAGAGCTAGCTGAAGCTGCTTCTGCCTTGTCTCGTACTCAAAGTATCCGCCGTTCCTTCAGACAGTCGCTGAGACGTTTGAACATTCGTCAGAGCATGCGAGGATTGCAGAGCGTGAATCGTCCCTACCATCCTCAGCCCCTCCAGCGCAGCGGGTCCATGCGATCCTCCTTCCTCAATCGAGTGAGCAGCATCCGACGAAGCACAGCCAACTCCACTGCAGTCGGTGCAAACAAAGGCGGAGCACCACACGCGGCAGCTGGGCCGGAGCCAGAACCAAAGGTCACCCCTCCGAGACGCGACTCCATTCGTACAATCGACTTCACTGCTCCTACTCACATGACCGGCAGCACTCTCACTCACGGACTACTAGTGGGGACTAACCAAGGAGCTGTGCTAGGATACATGGTGGACATACCTAAACCAAAGGACAGGAGCACTCGCTCTCCTGTAGTAGTACAAATAGGTGAGAAAATATGTCAGATAATTATAGACACCGTACATTTCTATGGAGAAATTAAGCCCCAAAGCACACATTAAAACATTTATTAACTAGTTACAGCAGTACCTACATGTATTTACTAGTAGCTGACAAAGTCGATTTCTGTATACATGATTTAACAAAATTGATGTTTTCATCATCAATCTCTCAGAGAAAGACCTAAATCAGCGCAAGAATCAAGCAGTGTTGTTTGCTGGAGCTATTGATGGTCAAGGCTACCTACTAGATGCTAACGACAGTGGCAGCTATAAACCAAAGGGAACACACTACATGATAGTGTGCACTGAGGACATGCTCAGAGTATGTGACACACACACACACACACACACACACACACTCACAGTATAGAATATGGTCATTCTAGAATGAATGTACAGTTTTGTGGATAGACACACAATTTGGTGGTTACAGCTCAATTTCTATAATGTACATGTATCCACATCATTGCTGCCTTCTCTTTCACTCACTCACTCACTCACTCACTCACTCACTCACTCACTCACTCACTCACTCACTCACTCACTCTCTCTCTCTCTCTCTCCCTCCCTCCCTCCCTCCCTCTCTCTCTCTCTCTCTCTCTCTCTCTCTCTCTCTCCAGTGTTTCAGTGTGCCGAGCATGAAGAAAAAGTACAGAGTTAAGTTCAGTCGTCCCAACGATGAGGAAGAATATCATCTTGTCTCTGCTCACTATCTGAGAGTATCAGGTACCCATCACCACCTTTGACCTCTGTATTAGGGAGGCACGGTAGTGCCTCCCTATGTAGGGATGAACGAGAAAACAAGATGGCGGCTACATACAATGTATTAGCGTTCAAACGCTAATTTTATACGTCCAAAGACACTTAGATCTGCTCGCTGGCGTTGCCCCATCTTACAGTAGCAAGGAGATTGCTTGAAATTGTCACTAAAGTGACGAACCTGGAAACGGTGAAAATCGAGTTTTGTCATCTTCGTCTTCTTCCTCTTCTTTCTTCTTCCACTCGCCTAGCGCCTTTACGCGACTAGTTCCGAGACCAAAACATCCACGAACAGTCGTGACATTCTCCTGGCATGTGCCTTTTGAGCTTTGTTTTTAGCGTAACGGCGATCTAAGTTCCGCGATCTCTCGATCGTGATCCATTGTCAGCTTAGTGTTAGACGCCATTATTGTGATTGCGCAATACGCACGTGACCAAGCAATAGGTAGCGCACGTGACCAAGCAGCTAAAGTATCGCTGCGCCGTGTGGATCACTATCACGGAGAACACACACCCGGCATTTGTCTGAGTCTTTGAAGAACGGTAAGCTCGTGTAGGATCGCCATTCTGCACTTGCCAGATAATTATAACCACCGTGTAGGTCTACAAACAGTGTGGGCAGGGCTCGTATGCACTGCATGCATGCGTAGGCGACTAGGCAGACCTGATACGTACAGCTTAACAATTTTAGCTACAAGTTTAAGAAAAGCCATCAACAACAGGAATACTAAACTAATGGTGGAAACAAAGACTTCTCCGTACATGCATGATATTGAACTGCACTTCACTAAAAAGAAAAAAGGACACAAACAAGAAATTAAAAAGATTTCTATCGAAATCAAAAGGATGTAGTGATGAAGAAATCTACCACTGGTTCACAATGTAAACCAACAAGGAACAAGCATAGAATGGTAACACGATTGACTTGCTAACAGACCATAGATCCCTACATCAGTGGCTGTACAATATTTTGTCACAAGCTGAATTCTATTCAAAGTGTCAGTCAACATATACAGTAAATAGCTTAACTAGCTATAGTCAGCCACAGCAGCCACTGATGTAGGGATCTATGGTCTGTTAGCAAGTCAATCGTGTTACCATTCTATGCTTGTTCCTTGTTGGTTTACATTGTGAACCAGTGGTAGATTTCTTCATCACTACATCCTTTTGATTTCGATATATTTGCATGCATGATCTCACTTTTATTTGATGTGTCGCCTCACTTCTTCTCAGGTCAGTCAGTTATTCTTCTGATGGATAGTGAAGGCAATGTCATGGTGTACAGCTTGCCTGAGCTCAAGATGGTCCACAAGGACAACTGTATAGATGCTGCAGACGCTGTGTAAGAATAACATTTTCCTTTCTTTATCAAACTTTTTCATTCCATCTTTTGCAGTGGTCAGAGGCACTTTCTTGCTGGACGTAATGGTCTCCTCCTTCATCAGAAATCACCAGCTGAGTTCACTCGAGGCTCCATCACTGATGAAGCAAGGTACATGTAACTAGCCTCATGCTGACTGGTCTCCTGACTATCTTCTCCTCTCATAGACTAGAGTATCATATCTCACTAGAAATCAAGGAGCCCACACCAGCTGCTATTGTCCGCCGATTCTCTCGACCAGCCTCTGAAGGACCTCATCTAGTGGAGCTAGGACAAGAGGTACATAGAATTCGCTAGCTAGACACTAGACTAGTATATTCATTCAATAAACAAACCCATCTTCCCTAATTGTGAATGGGCTCACTACTCAACTGCACGAAGCTGACTATCGTAAAGCAGAATGTATTCGTACATGTACCTGAACTTTCGGCAATAGTTATTTTTATAACCACGTACATTTTATATTTTTCGTATTGTTTTATAGGAAACAGTCGAGGTCAACGTTGGTATATCTCCTGATCCTCCAGTGGACCTAAAACCACCCACTCCTGTCAAGGCATCGTCACCTCCTGCACCTGTACGTGCTGCAGAGACCACCCCCCCTCCACCTGACACACCTCCTAAACAGCTTCCCATCTCCACTCCGCCCAAGGAGGATCAACCGTCACCTTTAACCCCCGTCCTTGAGAACCAGGCCTCCATGGACAACCCGGAATCACCTGAACCGAAGCCCACCGAGTTCCGTAGATCCGTAGCAACCCGACGATCGCGCAGAGCGGCTGATCGCAAGAGCGTAGAACTGCCTGATCACTACTACCACGCTGCTCCCGCAATGAACAGGAAAGAATTCCAAGAGAGAGCTCTCTAGAGAACTGTCGTCTTCACAATACATTACCCCATTATTATTTTCCCTCACGAACTAGTGAGTGGAGTAGAGTTCATTTCCTATTATACGCATCAGGTTATTTTAACAATGATAATAATAAACTGCTATGACAATATTTTTGTATTGATGTTCAAGTCCTCTTTTTTAACCTGCTGAGCAATTATTTTGTTGCTTTGAAAATTTCCAATTTGATGCTAGACATCTGAAGCGAGTTCTAAAACAGGTCTTATAGTCATAACATTGTATTATTAATTTTACGATTTGGATCTGTCTATCCATCTGAGGAAGCATAATGTGAAATCCCATGGTTCTTTGCTTCACATAGCTGGCTTCAGCTTGTATTTGAGTGGCGCCTCACGATCATAATTGAGACGCTAAGTGTATCACAGAAAACAACGCTTAAAACACAGCACCATATTAAAAAGAATTCTCATTGTACGCCATTTAATCAATCAAACTCAGAAATGTGTCTCAGCAGATTATATCTGGTACAACTAAAGAACAGGTTAAACTTAGTGACGGCTAATGAAGGCACGAGAGAAACGTTTGGAATACACACCATTCTTTTAGATACAGCATTTTCCCAGTAGGTGCTAGATAACAGGCTTTATTCTTTGTCTCCTTTAGCACCTTGGGTATGAGGCTCAAGATGTATCCAATATCACCATCACATATCTCCAAAAATGCTGTTATCTGATCGCTCAAAACAAACTTCGAGTATGTCACCATTTATTCATTGTCATGAAGTTCACATCACATAACTACAGACAATGTAAAGATAAGTATTGATTATGTAAAATGACTAATAAGGACAAATCTAAGTTGTAGCTAGCTGCACGTGCATACCCATACATGATGTTGATAGTACATTAAAGGATCTAAAAGACTGAATACAGTACTACCTCAGTACTGTATTCAGTCATTCTGTTACAAAAATTCTCTCAAGTTAAACTGTTTTGGTCTTGCAACAAGATCCAGTTAATGGCTGTGTTACTAGTGTTGCTGCTGTTGTTGGCTGTACCTCTCACTGCCTTCACTACCACTGATGTCTACTATGTCACAGCTGATGATGCAGCTGGTCATGAGCAGTCATGTCCTCCACACAAGATATGCCACAACCTCTCCTACTACATCTCCCAGCCTGACCACTACTTCACCTCTGATACCATCATTATATTCTTAGAAGGAGAACATAGCTTTGACAGAGATGATCTAGTGAATGTCAGTAATGTACACAACCTGAATATAAAGGGACAAGGTCAGTGGCCGGTAGCAGGAGCTGAGGAGACTGTGATGCAGTCTACTGTCATTATCAACTGCACCAGAGGGGAAGGAGGATTCTATTTTGCTACCTCTCATAATATCATTGTTGAAGGTCTTACAGTAGTCAACTGTGGAAGAGAGTATGCTGCAGTGTTTCAATTTGATAGTGTTCAAAGTTTACTCTTTCTCAAGAACTCAATACAACACATGACAGGACGTGGACTATCTGTTCGCAACAGTGACAATGTTGTAATCACCAACTGCTCCTACTATCACAGTAAAACATCAACGAGATTTAGTGGTGCAGGTGGAGTAGGCATTGAATATAGACAGCAGAACAGCAACACAGGGTACACACTAGAGCTATCATACTCCAACATTACTAAGTGTGGTGGTAGTACTGTCTATCCCCTTGACCCTGTAATAGGAGGAGGGATATTTTTACAGACATATTTTGGATTTGGTTCAGCAACAGTAAACCTGAGCAATTTGATATTGTCACAAAACAGAGCAATCAATGGAGGAAACTTAGGAGTACAATTACTTGGTTCAGGCAAAGTGGATATTATTATCAACAACTGCCTTATCTCCCATGGAAACGCTTATGGTTCTGCTGGTGGAATGCACTTCCAAGATGGCATTGAATCAAGCATCAGAGTTGAAAACACACACTTTGAAGAAAATATTGGTGATACTAGTGAGATACAATATGATCAGATGAAAGCAAATGTCGAAAATTTATTTTCGACATTTTCTTTTATCAACTCAAGTATTATACACACAGAGACACTCTCAAACACTGGTGTGAGCATTACTGGTTGCTGGCTTAATACACAATTCATGAAGACCAAAGTGAGAATCAGTAAACAATATTTCGAAGGATTCTACGTGTATGGTACCTTAGGTTATGATACAAGTATGTTAATCACGGATTGTCAGTTTGAAGAAAATCATGGTACAGGAGTAATTTTAAATGCGAAAAATACTGAAATTTTGATTGAAAACAGTATATTCTCAAACAACACAGGAGATAACTCAGTCATGGTATTTAATAGCAAGAAACAGATGATTCATATTTCAGACTCTACCATATCACACAACAACATGACTGGAATCACTATTATTGACGGTGATATATACTTCAATGGTCACAATGTGATACAAAACAATAGCAACACAGAGGGAGCTGGTATCAAAATTCAAAATACAGTTCAAATTGTGGTCAGTGGTACATTGATGTTGTACAACAACACTGCTGATAAACATGGTGGAGCAATATTAGTAAAGCAACCAATCTTTAGCTCACATAAACAAACAATATTATGCACAATTCGTTTTCTTCAAAATTCTAGTTTAGTAACATTCTCAGGAAACAGAGCTCACAAAGGAGGGAGTGATATGTATGGTGCTATACTGATGGGCTGTTTTAATTATGGCACAAAATTATCACATGCAGGATATCCGAATGAAACCTCATGGTACTTTGACACTCCTCTCATGAAACATCTTCATTTCAGTAACACTGACAGACTCTCCTCCATGTCATCTGACCCTATCATGGTCTGCTTCTGTAACACCACCACCAATTTACCAGACTGCTCTGATAGGACCCATCACATACAAACATATCCAGGACTAGAGATCAGCACATCAATAGCCACAGTAGGATACTATGGTGGTACAAGTCCTGGTGATGTGCAGGTCAGTGCTCAACATGCCACAATAGTTCGATACTATGGACAGAATCAGACCACTAACTGTTTCCAACTCCACATTCTCCTACAGAACACATCCTCAACAACAGCACTGGTTGATATCAGAGTGAAGAATGTAGAACAAGGACTAGGTGTGTCTATTGGAGTGAAGATATTAGAGTGTCCAATTGGGTTTACAGAAATCTTAGGAAAGTGTCAATGTAGCCATTTGTTGAGCAATGTCCAATGTCTGTTATCTGCCAAGCCTTTTAAGTTTTCGAGATCAGGCAACAGTTGGTTTGGCTACATCAACAACTCTCAGTCTATAACAGGTACTACTAATTGTCCTTTTGACTACTGCAATCGATCCAATGTCTCATTTGACATAATGGCACCTGATCGTCAGTGTGTGGCCAATAGAACAGGTATACTCTGTGGACAATGCCAGTCTCACCTTAGTATCATGCTGGGATCCAACTGCTGTGGTAGCTGCTCAAACTGGTACCTTTTCTTGTTGCCAGTGTTTGCCCTCACTGGCGTGGTGCTAGTTGCTATTTTGATGTTCCTCAACTTGAGCGTCTCTGTTGGAACTATCAATGGATTACTATTTTATGCTAATATGGTAAAGCTCAATGAAGCTTTCTTCTTCCCAAATGGTAGTGTTCCAGTGATAAGCCAGTTCATCTCATGGCTGAACCTTGACCTGGGTATTGAAGTGTGCTTGTTTAATGGACTCGATGGATACTGGAATACTTGGCTACAGTTTGCCTTTCCTGCTTACCTGTTTCTGCTCATGGGTGGTATTATTGTGGGTTGTCGCTACTCTGTGTGGCTTTGTAGGTTGTGTGGCTCTAATGCTGTCCCAGCACTAGCTACACTGTTTCTCATGTCCTACACTAAAATCCTACTCACAGTCACTAATGCTCTCGCTATGTCTCGGCTGCCATGTAATGACAGTATACTGACAGTGTGGAGTGTAGATGGGAACATTGAGTATGGCAGTGGTAAACACCTTGTTTTGGTAGTCTTCTCCTGTGGTGTCCTGATCATTGGACTGGCTTATCCTGTTTTAGTGTTGTGTGCTCCTCTGCTAGAGAGATACAGTGACAAGTGTATCCCACAGCACAGGTGGAATCCTGTGGCAAAGTTAAAGCCTCTTTTGGATGCTTATGGAGGACCTTACAAAGACAAGTATCGATTCTGGACAGGAGTGACTCTGATGGTGCGACTGACTTTCACTGTAACATTCTCTTTCACTTCAGGAGGATTGGCTGTCATCAATGCTTATATCATCATCACCATTGTAGTAGGTATTCTCACATTTTGGTCCTTCACAAAAGGTGTCTATAAAAAAATTTACTCAAGAGCACTTGAAGTGATTTATCTTCTTAACTTATTTTTCCTTAGCATAGTTAGTCTGGCTACTTACTCTCTTAGGTCTATGAAATATCCAAGTATGGCAATCATCATCTCTGTTAGTCTCTCCATTGTTGTCTGTCTTGCTATCATGGCAATACACTTCTGGTGGAGCTTTGACCTCAAAAAGATGAAGAGAAGGCTAGGATTTAAAGACCGACCAGAGTACATAAAAGTGCCCCAGTTGGTTGCAGATGAAGATGATGAAGAGGACAGACCTCGTTCCGGATCCACACCATCAATAGTGTATGGCTCACATAGAGGAGAGCATCAGTTTGTACTGGAGTTTCCACATCCAAATGAAGACCTTAAGTCTTCCTCTCCAGTGCTGTTAGCAAGAGAGCCGCTACTGTTTGATAATTAGTCTCATTGAGTACTATACAATTAAGTTTGTTTGAAGCTTTGTTCAATAGATGGTATTGACTACTAGCATGTGTGACACTGACTAAATTAGTGTATACTTGACAATAATTATCATTCTTAATGTTTTGAACATAGTTTGTGTTCTGCAAGTGAGAGTAGTGTTGTCACTAAAACATTGCCAGTTAGCTAAGTCGTACTAGCACAAAAATATTACTACTAGTGGAATCTATTATACTAAAGTACACTTTGATTAGTAGTTAGTTATCACTGACGTATTGCTGATCTTTAATGTACTCCTCTCCCTGGTCCATGTACCTCTCATAGCATTCCTCCACCAAGATAATCTCTCTGTTCCTCTCATGTGGTGTGTAGCACACGGAAAGGACCAGGAAGAACACAAACAGAGCAAATTGTAAAAATAATGATCAAATAGGGTATTGTAGTATTTGCAGCACAGGATAAGTACTCAGTTCTGTACATCATCAGAAACTACGTATACTCCTGCATGTGATTACTAATGCCTATAATGCAGTGTAGCCCACTAGGTACAAAGCCATGGCTATTCCACTTTTTTGAGATACTCATACATTTGCACACGGTACAAGTGAATACATACTTATTGTTCAACTGACTACCATTATTCATTGAGTATTAATGCACACGAAAAACCAACTATAAGGTACGTGTACAGGATAGAGAGAAGTTACCACTATATAGCTTCATGATAATTATGGATAGCTTCAGGAAGAGTAAGGAGAGAGTTAGAGGTGAGGATTGGTCGACACAGAGAGTAGAAGCGACACAGACCCTTAGGAATACACTGCAGCTTGTTCCTGGCAGCAATATCAAGTGTTCTTGAACAAGAGAACAAAGAAAAGATTTTAAAAAGATGAAGATAACCAAAGATAACCTTAATCTAGTCCAATTGTAAGTAAATCCTTTTTTAAACTGCATTCAGCGCCAAAGCTTAGTTCTGTTGGTAAAGATGCACAGGATAACGCTGTCAAGATTCCATTAGTGAGCCAGTTTATCTCATGGCTGAATCTTGACCTAAGTGTGTTTGTTTAATGGACTGGATTGGAACACTTGGCTACAGTTTGTCTTTCCAGCTTACCTAGCTCTGTTCCTGGGTTGTCTTTACTCTGTGTGGCTTTGCAGGCTGTGTGGCTCTCATACTGTCCCAGCTCTAGCTACATTGGCCATACACTAAAATCCTACTCACAGTCACTAAT
This sequence comes from Haliclona indistincta, assembly GCA_964017065.1. Classification (NCBI taxonomy): domain Eukaryota; kingdom Metazoa; phylum Porifera; class Demospongiae; order Haplosclerida; family Chalinidae; genus Haliclona; species Haliclona indistincta. The sequence goes on along the minus strand of OZ024787.1, from coordinate 8,031,427 downwards.
AATGCTCTTTCCATGTCTTGGCTGCCATGCAATGACAGTATATTGACAGTGCGGAGTGTAGATGGGAACATTGAGTATGTCAGTGGTAAGCACCTTATTCTGGTAGTCTTCTCCTGTGGTGTCCTATAGTACTACCATTCCATGCTAGTTCCTTTGTTGGTTTACATTGTGGACCAGTAGCAGATTTCTTTATCCCTACATCCTTTTGATTTCGTTAGAAATCTTTTTATTTTCTTCAATCAGGATTTCCCTTTTTACTGTCTTTTCCTCTCATTGGATGGTTCTAAGCCAGCCATAACACACAATAAAGGCGATTCAGAAAGATTCATCAGTCATCTCTACATCATTTATGATAATATTGCGGCCCATAGCTATGCAGGTTCAGAAGGAGGGGATCAGGATTGAAATTGGTGGACCAACACTGAGGAAATTGTGCTAGTTGATGTTCATTGAGTTGTGTCTTTGTCTATCTTAGTAATTGAATTAGTCAAGTGACTCACAAAGTAGAGTTCAAGCAAGGTGGGTGGATCAGTTGATTGGCTACAGGCTTGCATTGTGGTATGGGCAAAACTATGAGCATAATTACCTTGTTATGACTCAGTGATAATAAAAAGCGTCCCTTTAAGTTAATTTTAAGGAAGAGGTGCTATTTCAGTTACTGTGATGTCTTTATCAGCACCAGTGCACCAGGCATGCCATAGACATGCCTTTCGAATACCTGATGCACTTTTGAGTTTTTTAGTGAGTGTTTTTTTTAGCAAACCATCAGCTGGTAGAGATATCAATACGTCTTGAAATCAAGACTCCTCTTGAATAAGGACAAAATCCAAAACCGGTGTCCGGATTAGATGGGTTCCACTGTAACTTGCGTCACCTTTGATCTGATATCAGTAAGGCACCTAATGTTGATCTACTGTATTGCTAGCATGATCACTCATGAGTTGTAATACAAAATGTACTATTCTGTTAAGACAATTTGTACACACTAACACCATAATAGGCTATTCAGGATCAAGCACTACAGTAGCCATAAATCCACTATAATTACCAGTAGACTAACAAGTATTGGTAGACTAATAAGTATTGTTTTTCAATAGTGCTAGATGAAGCTATCCGAGGAAGCAAGATAAAGCAACAAAGTAATACAATACACTACAGGTATTGTACCCCATTGCACAAGCCAGTCGCAGGTTTTACCCTAACACACTAGGGTATGGATCTGAAGAGTAGCCATGCCCTTCTAGTATGTACATCACATAGTTGGCACATAGTCACAACAACACACAAGTGGAGTAGTTCAAATGGATGCAGTGCCGCTTATTATAAAAGAATTGATACGTATGACTGTCACTCCCACTGTGAAAAGTCTTTCATATAAGCATTCTTAAACCAACCGTATATCAGTAGTAAACTACTAGAATAAGCTTAGAATAAGACTGCCTTATACTAGCGTCGCCACCTGCTTATACTTGCTTATACCACGCTATTGATACTGTGTAAGCGCCTGCTTATTCTACAGCTATTCCACGAGTATAAGAGTGCTTAAACTAGTATTAAACTTAGCTATATCTAGCTGAAAACAAGCTATACTGTGCTTATTCGCGTATCAATATAATTATTATTCATAATAAAATTTTAATCATTTCAAATTTTGTTCACATTTACAATAATAGGATAATAATTATTATTTATTATTAAATTTCAATATCAGCATCTTATGTCATTAATTGTTATTGTCAGATTTTTCTCTTCAGCTCTCTGGTACAGGTACCCAAGACACACTGTTTCTCGGTAGTGATGTTAATTCTTTTACAGATCAGTCATCCACTGAATGCATGGCAAACAGCTTACAAAGTCCAATTAAATTTTCAGATCTAATGTTGAGCACAAAATTAACTATACTGTGATAATAACAATTCTTACACTTTAACAGTGAGAATGCTGAACATAGTGGGCAATTCCTGGACGTCTTCTCTACATCCGCCCAATATTCTGTCTCTTCCCTCTTTCAATACTATTGCACAATGTTAATGAATCTGTGTAATGAAAGATCATGAAAATAACTCACTTACTCTGCTATCTTGAGTGCAGTGCATTCTTGTTTAGTATGTCTTCTGTAAACAGAGATTGACACTCACTTTTGACAAATTAATCACAAGAATACTTCTTTGTTCACTTACGATTCATCAGATGAAACTGATTATCCTCTTCATTTATGTGTATCTGATTCTGTAAACATATAAGTAATATTAAACAACACACACATACCTGTAAAGTGGATGATGTCACGAGTCTTTTTGGAATGGAACGAGATCTATCTGGAGCATAATAAACTGTACACATGTTGCCCTAAGCTTACCTCCTTCAAGTTAATTTAAGTCGTTAATTTCATCTTGTCATCTGATTCACTATTATCTAATGAGTAAAGGGGGCAAAATAAGTGATCCGGCACATGCCGACCAGGTACCGTAACATAACATTTTTTGGGAATAACCTGTCACTGTGCTATAGAAAAAATAGTCTAAATGAAAGCTAGTTGGTATACATACTTGTGCAAACAAATTCGTACCTTTCATTGCGTACGTCCAATACTCTATAGCAGGAAGAACACTACTTGTCCTGAGAATCAGTGAGAAATGATAATTATCAAAATTTAATTGCTAACCTTTCATGCCACAAAAATAAATCAATCTGTGAAGCGTTCTCTTGATTTTCAGGTATTATATATGCATGTCATGATAAAGGGGCTAGTCATGCTAGTCTCCGTCTCAGTGGTGCACTAGCTCTTGATCCATGCATGCAGCTAGACATCAGCCAATTTAAAGTAGCTGAGTATTAAACATAGTAAAAAAAACATTATAGCCAGAGTTTTGGATTATCAACGTCACCTTTCATTTTTGTATATCTAATAACAATCTCTCTACTGAATCCAAAAGGCGAGTACTGCTGCAGCTGTAAACTTAGCTCACGTGCCGATGATACATGCACGCGGTAGCACCTCTGATGCACGTGATCAATGTGTGGCTGACCCGATCATGCATGGCTACTACATCAAGTACCGAGGCTACCGGTGAGCTCACGAGACATGCAAATGGGAGACGGCGATGTGTATCATGCGGGGAAGAGCTTGCACATGTGCGGCTGCAGGGTTCTGTCATGGCGTACACTACTGAGTACAGGTGAGTAGTGTTTGTATTGCTAAACTAGAGAGTAAACACATCAGTGAATACCGACATAATTATATTTAACATTATTTTATCTCAATGTATAAGTCGAAAGTTAGCCTCGTACTGTCTATAGATAGCTAGGCACCATAGCCAATAAACTGATTATATAGTGATATATAATTATAGCTCGCGCCGGGTCTCATATATAATATTATATATGAACATAAATTATTGTTACGTAGAGTTTCATTGGTAACTATATACACATGTAGACTCTCTTGTCGGCAGTCACCAGCCTCGTGCTGTGGACTTTGTAGACTATAGAGATAGTAACTGGGCTATGGTAATACACATGTAGACTCTCTTGTCGGCAGTCACCAGCTTCGTGCTGTGGACTTTGTAGACTATAGAGATAGTAACTGGGCTATGGTAATGCACATGTAGACTCTCTTGTCGGCAGTCACCAGCTTCGTGCTATGGACTTTGTAGACTATAGAGATAGTAACTGGGCTATGGTAGTGCACATGTAGACTCTCTTGTCGGCAGTCACCAGCTTCGTGCTGTGGACTTTGTAGACTAGAGATAGTAACTGGGCTATGGTAATGCACATGTAGACTCTCTTGTCGGCAGTCACCAGCTTCGTGCTGTGGACTTTGTAGACTATAGAGATAGTAACTGGGCTATGGTAATGCACATGTAGACTCTCTTGTCGGCAGTCACCAGCTTCGTGCTGTGGACTTTGTAGACTATAGAGATAGTAACTGGGCTATGGTAGTGCACATGTAGACTCTCTTGTCGGCAGTCACCAGCTTCGTGCTGTGGACTTTGTAGACTAGAGATAGTAACTGGGCTATGGTAATGCACATGTAGACTCTCTTGTCGGCAGTCACCAGCTTCGTGCTGTGGACTTTGTAGACTATAGAGATAGTAACTGGGCTATGGTAATGCACATGTAGACTCTCTTGTCGGCAGTCACCAGCTTCGTGCTGTGGACTTTGTAGACTATAGAGATAGTAACTGGGCTATGGTAGTGCACATGTAGACTCTCTTGTCGGCAGTCACCAGCTTCGTGCTGTGGACTTTGTAGACTAGAGATAGTAACTGGGCTATGGTAATGCACATGTAGACTCTCTTGTCGGCAGTCACCAGCTTCGTGCTGTGGACTTTGTAGACTATAGAGATAGTAACTGGGCTATGGTAATGCACATGTAGACTCTCTTGTCGGCAGTCACCAGCTTCGTGCTGTGGACTTTGTAGACTATAGAGATAGTAACTGGGCTATGGTAGTGCACATGTATATAGACTCTCTTGTCGGCAGTCACCAGCTTCGTGCTGTGGACTTTGTAGACTAGAGATAGTAACTGGGCTATGGTAATGCACATGTAGACTCTCTTGTCGGCAGTCACCAGCTTCGTGCTGTGGACTTTGTAGACTATAGAGATAGTAACTGGGCTATGGTAATGCACATGTAGACTCTCTTGTCGGCAGTCACCAGCTTCGTGCTGTGGACTTTGTAGACTATAGAGATAGTAACTGGGCTATGGTAGTGCACATGTAGACTCTCTTGTCGGCAGTCACCAGCTTCGTGCTGTGGACTTTGTAGACTAGAGATAGTAACTGGGCTATGGTAATGCACATGTAGACTCTCTTGTCGGCAGTCACCAGCTTCGTGCTGTGGACTTTGTAGACTATAGAGATAGTAACTGGGCTATGGTAATGCACATGTAGACTCTCTTGTCGGCAGTCACCAGCTTCGTGCTGTGGACTTTGTAGACTATAGAGATAGTAACTGGGCTATGGTAGTGCACATGTATATAGACTCTCTTGTCGGCAGTCACCAGCTTCGTGCTGTGGACTTTGTAGACTAGAGATAGTAACTGGGCTATGGTAATGCACATGTAGACTCTCTTGTCGGCAGTCACCAGCTTCGTGCTGTGGACTTTGTAGACTAGAGATAGTAACTGGGCTATGGTAATGCACATGTAGACTCTCTTGTCGGCAGTCACCAGCTTCGTGCTGTGGACTTTGTAGACTAGAGAGATAGTAACTGGGCTATGGTAATGCACATGTAGACTCTCTTGTCGGCAGTCACCAGCTTCGTGCTGTGGACTTTGTAGACTAGAGATAGTAACTGGGCTATGGTAATGCACATGTAGACTCTCTTGTCGGCAGTCACCAGCTTCGTGCTGTGGACTTTGTAGACTAGAGATAGTAACTGGGCTATGGTAATGCACATGTAGACTCTCTTGTCGGCAGTCACCAGCTTCGTGCTGTGGACTTTGTAGACTAGAGAGATAGTAACTGGGCTATGGTAATGCACATGTATAGACTCTCTTGTCGGCAGTCACCAGCTTCGTGCTGTGGACTTTGTAGACTAGAGATAGTAACTGGGCTATGGTAATGCACATGTAGACTCTCTTGTCGGCAGTCACCAGCCTCGTGCTGTGGACTTTGTAGACTAGAGAGATAGTAACTGGGCTATGGTAATGCACATGTAGACTCTCTTGTCGGCAGTCACCAGCTTCGTGCTGTGGACTTTGTAGACTAGAGAGATAGTAACTGGGCTATGGTAATGCACATGTAGACTCTCTTGTCGGCAGTCACCAGCTTCGTGCTGTGGACTTTGTATACTAGAGAGATAGTAACTGGGCTATGGTAATGCACATGTAGACTCTCTTGTCGGCAGTCACCAGCTTTGTGCTGTGGACTTTGTATACTAGAGAGATAGTAACTGGGCTATGGTAATGCACATGTAGACTCTCTTGTCGGCAGTCACCAGCTTCGTGCTGTGGACTTTGTAGACTAGAGATAGTAACTGGGCTATGGTAATGCACATGTAGACTCTTTTGTCGGCAGTCACCAGCTTCGTGCTGTGGAATTTGTAGACTAGAGATAGTAACTGGGCTATGGTAATGCACATGAAGACTCTCTTGTCGGCAGTCACCAGCCGGATGCTATTCATACCCATGATGGTAAGCTGAGGAATTCTAAACAAGTATAATACTTTGTTGTTCTATAGAGGATGCGTGCCAATGGGTCAGAATAACCTTCTCCAGCACGTATTCTACCACCAGCTCCTCTTCACTCTCTATTGCCAGCCCCTCCCTCATCTTTCCCCCTTCATCACCTAAAGAGGAGAACGAACAGGGACGAAATCAAAACCAAAGTTGTTATATTTTTATATATTACTGTATAATAATAATAACGATAATAATAATAATCATTACAACAATAATAATCAGTTGTTGGATACACAATCTGTTGGAAAATAATGAGTTATGGTGCTTGCAAAAGAAGGGAGTAAGGCATACACGCACCTACAGTGAGCACCTTCACTCTCGCCTCGACTATCGCACAACTATGAGCCACGCCCATGCAGGCTCCACACTTCGTTGCCTAGTATACTACGTTAGGGATTTTCTGTGGATGGATAAACTTTAAGTTCTGTTCTTGTTGCTTCTGCAACATGCAGAAGCTGTACTTTAAAATTAATAGTATAGCTTGCACTTCACAATAATACAATGCATGTGCCGCAGAATCACGAGACGAGCTAGTCTATAGAACTTCACGACTCGGAGCGGCAAATTCCGCGTGGAATCAGTGGTCAGCAGCCTATGTGCGCAATCAGGAATCACGTGAAGAATACAAAGTTGCCTCTCGTTCGACCCTCGACCGATGATGCAGTATTATACACCAACAGCTTATGTTTGATTTAAGCCTAGTGCTATAACAAGTTTACACTATGAACAGGCCATAGCTTATACCATTCTGATTAGTATAAGTTTAGTATAAGCAAGGCTAACTTATACCAGGAATATAAGCTATGCTTATACTAAGCTTATATCAAGTTGAGATATAAGCAACCTTAGAACTAGATTATATTAATGTTATAATACCCTCCTTAAACTACGCTATATTGAAGCTTTTTCACAGTGTCCACAAACAACAATGTCTGTTCAACTTCCAATTATTATCAAAATCGTTTCCGTACTGTTGCTCAGTGAGATTTGTGAGTCTTATGATACTATGATCCATTTGTGACTTATTAAAACTTATTTTCAGGTTTTGCTCACGGACCAAATGATGAAGAACAAGATCAGGTATTGGACACAGCCAGACATAATGTTTTCAAAGGAGACCTTCAGCTGGTAATTCCTGCATGCATGGAGAATAGGAAGAGGATATGTGAAGATGTGGCAGGCTATTGTGCAGGGAGAAACCAATATTTCATCAGATATTCACTTTCAAATCCTCAAACCAGTTGTTAAAAAAAACTGTATACGTTATAAGGTTCGTCATCAATTCAGTGGCACTCGGTCTGGCAACTTAATCAATGGTGCATCTTTCAATATTTTTAAACAAGACAATGTTGTTGGAATACGTCTGAGAAGCAGTGAAGCAGACAGCAAGTTTGGTCTACAGTACTCCAACGCTACCACCACCGGAGATGAAGTCGATGTGTACTACTGGCAAAGCAGTGCACCAAGAAAATCTTTCTCGAGATGTTCTAATACTAAACTCCTGCATGGAATAACTCCAATGGTCTCATGGGAATTCTGCAGTTAGTCAAAATGTAGTGTTGTATCAATATAAAATGTATTTTTTTACATGCAGCTAATCCCAATAGTTGTGAGACAATGGGATTCTCTCCCACAGCACCCACTCTAAGCCCCTCTGTTAAAATCAATACCACATTGATAAATTCTCAGTCTCACCTGTCTTCTACAACAACTTCAACTCCTCATCCTCCACCAACAGCAACCACCACTGCTGTGACAGCTTCATTTTCATCAGTGTCTCGTTCCTCCACTTCCTTTTTACTTTCATCAACAGTCAATACTTCAATGACTTCCTTGCCTACTTTACCACATAGTTTGACCAATAAATTTTTCACAAAAAGCCTTTTTTCATCTGATATGCTTCTTTATTCCATGACAAAAACCTCTCTGACGATTTTTTCACCTACTACATCACCTCATCTTTCATCAGCGATTCCTATCACATTATCAAACATAGTCCTATCTTTAACTGCCATTTCTACCAGGACCACTCCAGCCTCTACCATGATCACAATCAGCTCGTTGGTTCCTTTACCACAAACTTCTTCAAATGTGTCTCATCTTTCCTCATCTAAGAACATTCCAAAATCGGAGTTAATTCATTTGCAATCCACTTTGCTATCTTCACCCTCTCCCGAAACAGCTGATTCATCATTATCTAGCACTACAATAGTGCCTTCCATTGCAACATCAGTGGTTGATTCTACTGACAACATCCCTACTACATCAACCAATCAAGGTATATAAAGCTTTTCAATGCTGCATACATGTTTTACCTACTATACCTGCTATCTTCAGTGCCAGTACCTACTATAGTAACGGGTTCACAAGAAAAATTCATCGTACTAGGAAGTATAGTGATGGTCCCATTGGTTCTACTGACAGCTGTGACTGCTATTCTACTATTGGTGATGGTTCAACAAAGATTGAGAAAGAAGAGACAAAGGAATACAGTTCCCGTTAAAAAAGAATCAGTCGCTTCTTCTGTTACAGATGATAATTACGATGTTGTTGAAATTTCTTCAAATGGCTTTGTCAATATTGTTGGCAGTGGTGGTATTGAAATGCATGACAATATGGCTTATGAAGAACTACCTGAACTGCTACAAACCGAGAAAACCGCTACTTTCAGACAGAAAGCAAATACATTGTAACAGCTACATACCGGCATGCACTGCTTGTCATGCATGCACTTTGTACTAGAAATACATGATGTGTCCCCATTGATTGTGATTGTGTACTGCAACTTGGCATTAAATTTCGAATTGCATCATTGAAGTTGAACCAAAATTTAATTACAGTATTGAACACGAGGTACGTCCTGAGTATAGGTTAGAGACCGAGGCCGAGGGATCTACGCGGTATAGAAACCCGAGGAAGCCATATAGAACACGAGCGCGTAGCGCGAGGGTTCTATGGCGACGCGAGGGTTTCTATACCGCGTAGATCCCGTTGGCCGAGGTCTCTAACCGGCTTAGAGTATAGCAACCGTTGCTATCCAACAAGGAATTTTCGACGCTGCGCAAATGTTTTGTAAAGAACACGGCCTTACTTCAGCGATGGGAAAACACAGTCGAATTTAGCTAGAGAACGTCGCTAAACGGCTTTCCATGTCTTGTTATACCTTGCTGGTACTCTGTCTCGTCTCCTACCGTCCTTCCGCCATCGCTTTAGCGTCTGCTAGTGGCTTTCTGACGCTACAAAAAGTTAGTTTCTGGAACTCACTCACGCTCACACGTGTACAAGCCTCACATCATGTGTTTTTTGTAATAACAATTTTTTATGACTTGTTATGAATGCACTCTCACTAAGCAAACTGTGGTCTATCTGTTCGCGGAAGGACTCTATCTGTTCGCGGATGGACTCTATCCGTTCGCGGATGGACTCTATCCGTTCGCGGATGGTCTCTACAGCAAATAGATCCTCGGATCTAATAAATCTGATTGGTCAATATCATTGAGCTATACTCTAAGTACAAATAATTATGAAACAGTTGCCATATGTGACGGCACTCCGAGTACTCTATAAGAATGGTGAATGTAGTAGAGCCTTCAGTAGCACATGTATGATCTACTACCAGTCAATCACGTTACTCTGCGCTGCCTTCTTGTTCGTGTACATTGTATGTGGGCCAGTGACAGATTTCTTCATGATTGATATTTCAATATCTTATTTCTTCTAAACCTCCACATTTCGGCATTTCGGCAAGCATACTAAACCTCCACATTTCGGCAATCGTATTAGTTCTTCGACATGGTCAGCCACAGTTCAACGTAAAAATTCCTGTACTTCAGCTGTAGACATGTTCTCGGTCATAATTGTCTCCAATTATTGGGCAGCAAATCGGAAAGTATTTTTTCTGCGCCGAATTTTTAGAAGAAATAAATTGGTACCACTACATATTTTGATACCGTAATATACATCAATGGATCGGTGCTTTGATTAACCATCTCCCATTATGGAAAATTGCATATGCATGCACTAACAGAGTGTTCAGCTTGATTTGTCTACTGCACTCATATCATTATCAGTTCTGTCATCTGACTTATTGAATATCACAACTGTTAAAGAAGGTTGACAAACACATCTGTAAAATGTATTACCGGCACAAAAGAAGCACATCACTTGTAGCATCACAACAGAGTGAACTTGATTTCTGAATCCATATTGTACTCAAGCGCGAAAGTCAAGGTATTATTGTGTAGTTCTAGAACAGCATAGCTGTTAATAATGAAAGGTGTAACATAGAGTGTGTATAAAAGTTGCTGTAAATTGTTGGTGCATTGCCATCACACGCATACAGTGACAATAGGAACTGACATCTAGAGATGAACATGATTCAAGATGATGGCTCCAACGGTCCTGATATAAAAATTTTGCCTCGTAAAAATTTTGGTAAGTTTTAATAATCTTTTCACTGACTCTAGTGTTTTTAAAAGTTTATTAAAGTAACTGACTTTGCTTGCTCAATGTCGCAAATCAAGATGATGACTCTAAGGTACTCATGCCCTTGCGTTGTTACAATGTTTCTCAAAATTTTAGTGGTCTAGGATTGATCAAATGATTTTTCTCAGCTTTGCACCCACATTACCATTATCATGACCAGTCTGCCATTGTTTGCGAGGAAAACCCCAGAATGGCCCACAAGACTAGCTAAATGGGAGTGGAGTACCTACAGACAGTGTTTAGTCACAACAATCTTAGTGAATAGATAAGTATATGGTTAAATTAGACTTTGTTGACATAACATCACTGACCATATTAGAAAATTAAAAAGATTTCTATCGAAATCAAAAGGATGTAGGGTTGTGAAATCTACCACTGGTCCACAATGTAAGCTAACAAGGAGCAAGCATGGAATGGTAACACGATTGACTTGCTAACAGACCACAGATCCCGACATCAGTGGCTGCTGTGGTTGGCTATAGCCAGTTCACCTAGTTGCTGTTGACCGACACCTGACGTGCATTCAGCTTGTGACAAAATATTGATCTTATGTACAGCCACTGATGTAGGGATCTATGCTCTGTTAGCAAGTAAATCGTGTTACCATTCCATGCTTGCTCCTTGTTAGTTTACATTGTGGACCTGTGGTAGATTTCACAACCCTACATCCTTTTGATTTCGATAGAAATCTTTTTAATTTTCTTGTTTGTGTCCCTTTTACTTTTTCAGTGAAGTGCAGTTCAATATCATACACGTACTGAGCCGCCTTTGTTTCCACCTTTGGTTTAGTTTTCCTGTTTTTGATGGCTTTTCTTTATTATTAACAATATTAAACTTGTTGCTTAAAATAATTTATATGCTGTACATATCACCTCACCTACGCATGCATGCATGCAGTGCATACGAGCCCCGCCCACACTAGTTTGTAATGTAGACCTGTACGGCAGTTGTGGGGATACTCAAGCTTGTGCCTAGTCATGTGCGCTAATATAATCACACGTGTGTATTGCGCAATCACAATAATGGTGTCTAACACTTAGCTGACAATGGAGAAATCGCAGAATTTACATCGCCGTTTTGCTAAAAACAAAGTTCAAAAGGCAGCTGCCAGGAGTATTTCACGACTGTTCATAGCTGTTTTGGTCTCGGCACTGCTCGCGTAAAGGCGCTAGGCGAAAAAAAAAAGAAAGAAGACTGACGAAGATGACTTTCACCGTTTCCAGGTTCGTCACTTTAGTGACAATTTCGAGCAATCTCCTTGCTACTGTAAAATGGGGCAACGCCAGAGAGCAGATTTAGGTGTCTTTTGACGTATAAAATTCATCACCAGGCGAAATATCAGCGTTTGAACGCTAATACATTGTATGTAGCCGCCATCTTGTTTTCCCGTTCAACCCTACATAGGGAGGCACTACCGTGCCTTCCTAATAAAGAAAAATCATGCATTGATGATGCAAAATGATTAAATGATTTATTAGAGATAAATCAAACTTGTAGCTAGACACATGCATGTCTAGAGATTTGCAACATAACAGGACACTGAATGCAGTACTGTGTCAATACATTTAAGTGCTTATAAAGAGCTCATAAGTGAGACTGTTGATACAATTGTGTTGCAACAAGATCCAGTTGATGGCTGTGTTACTAGTGTTGCTGCTGTTGTTGGCTATACCTCTCACTGCCTTCACAACCACTGATGTCTACTATGTCACAGCTGATGATGCAGCTAGTCATGAGCAGTCATGTCCTCCACACCAGATATGCCACAACCTCTCCTACTACATCTCAAAACCTGACAACTACTTCACTTCAGACACTACTCTCGTTTTATTGGAAGGAGAACACAGCTTCGACAGAGAAAGTCATATATATGTCAGTTATGTACACAACCTAACTCTAAAGGGACAAGGTCAATGGCCTGTAGCAGGAGCTGAGGAGACTGTGATGCAGTCTACTGTCATTATCAACTGCACCAGAGGGATAGGAGGGTTTTACTTTGCTACCTCTCATAATATCACTGTTGAAGGTCTTACAGTAGTCAACTGTGGAGGATTTCTTCATGCAGTGTTTCAATTTGATAGTGTTCAAAGTTTACTCTTTCTCAAGAACTCAATACAACACATAACAAGACATGGACTATTTGTTTTCAACAGTGACAAAGTTATAATCACCAACTGCTCCTACTATCACACTAAAATGAGTTATAGTGTTGCAAGTGGAGTAGGCATTGAATATACATCTCAGCAGTACAGCAACACAGGCTACACACTAGAGATATCATACTCCAACATTACTAAGTGTGGCTATGAAAACAACTATACATTGTCTGGAGGACTATATTTGGAGACTGGATATGGATTAGATTTAGCAACAGTGGTTTTGAGCAATTTGAGACTATCACAAAACAGAGCAGATCATGGAGGCAATTTAGGAATACAATTACTTGGTCAAGGCAAAGTGATGATTAATATCAGCAACTGCTTCATCTCTCATGGATATGCTAGTATATCTGGTGGTGGAATGTACATTGATGCTGAGAGTGAATCAAGTATCAGAGTTGAGAACACACACTTAGCAGAAAATTATAGTCCTCATGCAAGTGAGATAAGTTATCGTCAGGGCATCAATTCACGATTTTCTTTTATCAACTCAAATATTAAAGAAATTAAAAAGATTTCTATCGAAATCAAAAGGATGTAGTGATCAAGAAATCTACCACTGGTTCACAATGTAAACCAACAAGGAACAAACATAGAATGGTAACACGATTGACTTGCTAACAGACCATAGATCCCTACATCAGTGGCTGCTGTGGCCAGACTATGGCTAGTTAAGTTATTTACTGTTGACTGACACTTCGAATAGAATTCAGCTTGTGACAAAATATTGATCTTATGTACAGCCACTGATGTAGGGATCTATGGTCTGTTAGCAAGTCAATCGTGTTACCATTCTATGTTTGTTCCTTGTTGGTTTACATTGTGAACCAGTGGTAGATTTCTTGATCACTACATCCTTTTGATTTCGATAGAAATCTTTTTAATTTCTTGTTTGTGTCCTTTTTTCTTTTTAGTGAAGTGCAGTTCAATATCATGCATGTACGGAGAAGTCTTTGTTTCCACCATTAGTTTAGTATTCCTGTTGTTGATGGCTTTTCTTAAACTTGTAGCTAAAATTGTTAAGCTGTACGTATCAGGTCTGCCTTGTCGCCTACGCATGCATGCAGTGCATACGAGCCCCGCCCACACTTGTTTGTAGACCTATACGGCGGTTATAATTATCTGGCAAGTGCAGAATGGCGATCCTACACGAGCTTACCGTTCTTCGAAGACTCCAGACAAATGCCGGGTGTGTGTTCTCCGTGATAGTGATCCACACGGCGCAGCGATACTTTAGCTGCTTGGTCACGTGCGCTACCCATTGCTTGGTCACGTGCGCTACCCATTGCTTGGTCACGTGCGTATTGCGCTCACGTGCTCTTTTCACGCTCCGCCCAACGTTGTCCGTATCCGACTGGCTACGATGAACTGATGTGTAGTCGAGGATTCCTTCATGTACGACTAATAAAGGAGCCCGAAAATCCTGGTTGTTGCACTGAAATCCGGGGAAACCGTTGGTCACTTGGAGAGAGCAGTTGCAGCGCCAGTATCTGAATTGCTGACACTGCATGAGATTGTGGTCTGCATGCATAAAATAATTTCATACAGCGTATAATACAAAAAAAAATAATCTACTTGTTTGTTCTGTACACTAGTCGACTCGATCGACTGCAGCATGCAGCCAGCCCCACCCTCACGTGATCCAGCTAAGGGGTGTGATATGGGTGAGCACGTGATAGCCCCTGGTAATCAACGTTATAATTAGCTAACTATGGCTGTTCTTGACCGTTGACCAGAGAGCTGCGATTGGACGTTGACTCTTGACCGTTCCCTTATTTCTGTCTTGACCACTTGACCAAATCTTGACCGCGGTCGCAGATGTGAGTACAGGACCAATTGGAGTGACCACCCCTTGACAATGGATCACGATCGAGAAATCGCGGAACTTAGATCACCGTTACGCTAAAAACAAAGCTCAAAAGGCACATGCCAGGAGAATTTCACGACTGTTCGTGGATGTTTTGGTCTCGGCACTGCTCGCGTAAAGGCGCTAGGCGAGTTGAAGAAAGAAAGAAGAAAGAAGAAAACGAAGATGACGAAACTCGATTTTCACCGTTTCCAGGTTCGTCACTTTAGTAACAATTTCGAGCAATCTCCTTGCTACTGTAAGATGGGGCAACGCCAGAGAGCAGATCTAAGTGTCTAAAGACGTATAAAATTCAACACCAGGCGAAATATCAGCGTTTGAACGCTAATACATTGTATGTAGCCGCCATCTTGTTTTCTCGTTCATCCCTACATAGGGAGACACTACCGTGTCTCCCTAATACACACAGAGACACACTCAGAATTTGGAGTTGCATTAAGTGGTTGCTGTCATACTATAGAGATCATTAATACCAAAGTAAGACTCAGAAAAGTACATAAAGGATTTAAATTTGATGAAACTTTTTCTGTTTCACTCACGAATTGCCAGTTTGAGAGAAGTGATGCCAAAGAAGCAATCTTATATGTAAAAGATACCAACATATCAATCACAAACTGTACATTCACAAACAACACAGGAGATTACTCAGTCATCATAATCGATAATAGAAATGAACAAAGACATTCTTTTGTGAATATCGTTAACATTTCAGACTCAACCATATCACACAACAACATGACTGGAATCACTATTATTAAAAGCACTGAACCGGTACACTTCAGTGGTCACAATGTGATACAAAACAACAGAAACACAGAGGGAGCTGGTATAAAAGTGGAAAGTGAATCTCAAATTGTGGTCAGTGGTATATTGATGTTGTACAACAACACTGCTCATAATCATGGTGGAGCAATATTAGTAAAGCAACCGATCTTCAGTTTTCAAAGATCATCCATATGTACAATTTCGTTTGACAATACTTTTAGTTCAGTGATCTTCTCAGGAAATAGAGCACAAAAAGGAGGAAGTGACATGTATGGCGCTATACTGATGGACTGTGATGCACATGATAGACATTATGTACCACATATAGGACATCCTAATGAAACCTCATGGTACTTAGACTCTCCTCTCATCAAACATCTTCCTTTCAGTAACACTGACAGACTCTCTTCCATGTCATCTGACCCCATCATGGTCTGCTTCTGCAACACCACCACCAATTTACCAGACTGCTCTGATAGAACCCATCACATACAAACATATCCAGGACTAGAGATCAACACATCAATAGCCACAGTAGGATACTATGGTGGTACAAGTCCTGGTGATGTGCAGGTCAGCGTTCAACATGCGACAATAGTTCGATACTATGGACAAAGTCAGACCATTAAATGTTTCCAACTCCACATTCTCCTGCAGAACACATCCTCAACAACAGCACTGGTTGATATCAGCGTAGATAGTGGACTACCAGGTTGGAGTTTATCTATTGGAGTGAAGATATTAGAGTGTCCAATTGGCTTTACTAAGATATTAGGAAAGTGCCAATGTAGCCAATTGTTGATCAATGTCCAATGCCTGTTATCTGCCAAGCCTTTTAAGTTTTTGAGATCAGGCAACAGTTGGTTTGCCTACATCAACAACACTCAGTGTGTAACAGGTACTACTAATTGTCCTTTTGACTACTGCAATCGATCAAATGTCTCATTTGACATCATGGCACCTGATCGTCAGTGTGTGGCCAATAGAACAGGTATACTCTGTGGACAATGCCAGCCTCATCTTAGTATTATGCTGGGATCCAACCACTGTGGTAGCTGCTCAAACTGGTACCTTTTCTTCTTACCGTTATTTGCCATCGCTGGCATAGTGTTGGTGGCTGTGTTGATGTTCCTCAACTTGAGTGTCTCTGTCGGAACTATCAATGGTCTACTGTTCTATGCAAATTTAGTGAAGCTCAATGATGCTTTCTTCTTCTCAAACGGTAGCGTTCCAGTGGTGAGCCAGTTCATTTCATGGTTGAATCTTGACCTGGGTATTGAAGTGTGTTTGTTTAATGGACTGGATGGCTACTGGAACACATGGCTACAGTTTGTTTTTCCAGCTTACCTGTTCCTGCTCATGGGAGGTGTGATTGTAGGCTGTCGCTACTCTGTGTGGCTTTGCAGGTTATGTGGCTCTCATGCTGTCCCAGCACTAGCTACACTGTTTCTCATGTCCTACACTAAAATCCTACTCACAGTCACTAATGCTCTTTCTATGTCTTGGTTGCCATGCAATGACAGTATACTGACAGTGTGGAGTGTAGATGGGAACATTGAGTATGGCAGTGGTAAACACCTTATTCTGGTAGTCTTCTCCTGTGGTGTCCTCATCATTGGACTGGGTTATCCTGTTCTAGTGTTGTGTGCTCCTCTGCTAGAGAGATACAGTGACAAATGTATCCCACAGCACAGGTGGAATCCTGTGTCAAAATTCAAGCCACTGTTGGATGCTTATGGAGGACCTTACAAAGACAAGTATCGATTCTGGACAGGAGTGACTCTGATGGTGAGACTGACTGTCACCGTGACATTCTCCTTCACTTCAGGAGGATTAGCTTTCATCAATGCTTATATTATCATCACCATTGTAGTGGGTATTCTCACATATTGGTTCTTCACAAAAGGTGTCTATAAAAGTATTTACTCAAGTGCACTTGTAGTGTTTTACCTCCTCAACATATTTTTCCTTAGCATTGTTATTCTAGCTACTGCTTCTATTGGGTCTATAAAATACCAAAATATGGCAATCATCATCTCTTCTGGTCTCTCCTTTGTTGTCTGTCTTGTTACCATAGCAATACACTTCTGGTGGAGCTTTGACCTCAAAAAGATCAAGAGAAGATTAGGGTTTAATGATCGACGAGAGTACATGCAATTGCCTCAGTTGGTTGCAGATGAAAATGAAGAGCACATTCCCCGTTTAGGATCCCCACCATCAATAGTGTATGGCTCATTTAGAGGAGAGCATCAGTTTGTACTGGAGTTTCCTCATCCTCATGAAGACCTTGAGTCTTCCTCTCCAGTGCTGTTAGCAAGAGAGCCGCTACTGTTTGATAATTAATCTCATTGACTACCATAAGTTTATTTGTTCTATAGCTTACAGACATTAGTGACTTATAGCATGTGTGACACTGAAATGATGCGACAGTTTATAATGAAATAATTAATTGTCAAGAAATCAGCCACTGGCTCACAATGTAAACTAACAATTGCGACGATCGTGTACAGCACGTCATTTGAATTCATAAGTTAGTGACGACGCTTCGGTTTCTATCTTCCAGCTGTGTAGAAGCGCCACTTTAAAAGCTAACTACGAAGTGTAAGTGCATGAATCACATCTTTTTCCAAGCTACGACAGTATAACTGTTTGTAAGAGGGCATCTTGAAAGTGGGCGGAGCAAAGTCCATTCTGCGGTGTGATAAGTAAAATTGGAGGTGTAATAAGTGAAATAAATTACCTCGTTTTGAGCAATATGATTGGTCAGAAACATTGAAGTATGGTATTATAATACATAACAGGAGACTGAATAAAGTACCGTTTGCTTTGATAACAGTACTTATTAGTCAGGCAGATAAATTATGTGTAAAAATGTGCATGAATGTGGGTTTTATCATATTAGAAGCATAAAACTTGTCAAGATAATACTTATTAAGCAATTTGAGATGTGAAGCCACATCAGACTTCACCTTGGCTGATCTCTAGGCGTTAATTAACTATTTTAAAAATTCCGTTTTTGCTGAGTTTTATCAAAAGCAGTCAACATTTATTCCACTTTGTTCCTTTGAGCATGCTCAGTAGTGAGCTGATTGCTGTGACTTATACCTGAATGGTTGCTAGTAGGCTTAGTTTACATAACACTATAATTCCTGTTGAATATGCATGTATACCACTCACAAACACAAACTGAGTGCTATTTACAAAACAACATGTGTCCACATTCAGTGTTATCATATCCAAATCAAGAGTGCCTCTCTTCTGATATCATGCGTTATTACAGTAGAGTGACCTTATACGCTAGGTGCTTTCTTATTTTCCTTTTCATTTCTCATCAATAAGTATAATAATCAAGCGCCTACAATCTGCTTTGCTACAGCCTTATTTACAAATGGCTGCTCAGGTAGTGGCTAGATCATTTCAATTGTTACAGCACCAGTTAGCGTGTATATAAACAGCAGTTCACACACATTCCACAAAAGCTAAAAATCATGAATGCTGCTTTTCTCCTACTGTTGTTCATTGGGCTACATAGCCCAACATAGCACTAACATAGCCTATCACATCACTTTCAACCAGGAGAGGTGTGCTCTAAATCAGTTAAAGAGTGGTACATGGAAAAAAGCACTCGGGATCAAAACTCATGCTTTATCATTCATACACCCCTCCAACACTACTTTAACTAATACTTATGTAGCATACTGGTAGTGCTGCAGCACCTGTGGATCTATTTGTTTCATCCCTTGTGCACCCACATTACCATTATCATGACCAGTCTGCCATAGTTTCGTGAACCAAACAATCCGGGGTGGAAACCCCAGAATGTCTAGCCCACAAGATTAACTACGGGACTGGTCAGGATGGAGTGGAATCCCCACAGGTGGTATTTAGTCTTAATAATCTTAGTGGTTAGACAAATATGGTCAGGTTCACCTCACCCCACTGACCATATAAAAATAAATCATGCATAGATGATGTAAAATGACTAATGTAGCTAGCTAGCTGCACATGCATGTCTAGAGATTTGCATAATAATACATAACAGGAGACTGATTGCAGTACATGCTTCTACCTTAATAAAGGGTCTCAAGTGAGACTGTCGATACATTTGTGTTGCAAGTTGCAACAAGATCCATTTGATGGCTGTGTTACTAGTGTTGTTGCTGTTATTGGCTGTACCTCTCACTGCCTTCACAACCACTGATGTCTACTATGTCACAGCTGATGATGCAGCTAGTCATGAGCAGTCATGTCCTCCACACCAGATATGCCACAACCTCTCCCACTACATCTCCCAGCCTGACTACTACTTTACCTCTGATACTACCATTATCTTCTTGGAAGGACAACACAGGTTTGATAGAGAGGATCTTGTAAAAGTCAGAAATGTACACAACCTGACTCTGAAGGGACAAGGTCAGTGGCCACTAGCAGGAGCTGAGGAGACTGTTATGCAGTCTACTGTCATTATCAACTGCACCAGAGGGATAGGAGGGTTTTACTTTGCTACCTCCCACAACATCACTGTTGAAGGTCTTACAGTAGTCAACTGTGGAAGAGAGTATGCTGCAGTGTTTCAATTTGATAGTGTTCAAAGTTTACTCTTTCTCAAGAACTCAATACAACACATGACAGGACGTGGACTATTTGTTCACAACAGTGACAATGTTATAATCACCAACTGCTCCTACTATTATACTAAACTGAGTTATATTAGTGCAGGTGGAGTAGGCATTGAATATAATGAAGCTCAGCAGAACAGCAACACAAGCTACACACTAGAGCTATCACACTCCAACATTACTAAGTGTGGCTATGAAAACAACATTACATCAGGTGGAGGACTATCTTTGGAGACCGAATCTGGATTAGATTTAGCAACAGTGGTCCTGAGCAATTTGAGACTATCACAAAACAGAGCATACAATGGAGGCAATTTAGGAATAACCTTATTTAGTACAGGCAAAGTGATGATTAATATCAGCAACTGCTTCATTTCTCATGGATATGCTAGTACATATGGTGGTGGAATGTACATTAATGCTGAGACTGAATCAAGTTTCAGAGTTGAAAACACACACTTCACAGAAAATAATGGTCCTTATGAAAGTGAGATATCTTATTTACAGAGCAAAAAATCACGATTTTCTTTTATCAACTCAAGTATTATACACACAGAGACACACTCAGAATTTGGAGTGACGTTCACTGGTTGCTGTCCTACTATAGAGATCATGAACACCAAAGTAAGACTCAGAAAAGTACATAAAGGATTTAAATTTCTTGATATTTTTTCTGTTTCACTCACGAATTGCCAGTTTGAGAGAAATGATGGCAAAGAAGCAATCTTATATGTAAAAGATACCGTAATATCGATAACAAACTGTACATTCACAAACAACACAGGAGACTACTCAGTCATCGTAATTGATGATGAAAATGTTCCAACCTCTGTTAACATTTCAGACTCAACCATATCACACAACAACATGACTGGAATCACTATTATTAAAAGCACTGAACCGGTATACTTCAGTGGTCACAATGTGATACAAAACAACAGAGACACGGAGGGAGCTGGTATCAAAATGGAAAGTCAATCTCAAATTGCGGTCAGTGGTATATTGATGTTGTACAACAACACTGCTGAGAATCATGGTGGAGCAATATTAGTAAAGCAATCAATCTTCAGTTTACAAAGATCATCCATATGTACAATTGTGTTTGACAATACATTTAGTTCAGTGATCTTCTCAGGAAATAGAGCACAAAAAGGAGGAAGTGATGTGTATGGTGCTATACTGATGGGCTGTGATGAAGTTGATGGCTCAATTGTATCACATGAAGGACATCCTAATGAAACCTCATGGTACTTGAAAACTCCTCTCATGAAACATCTTCATTTCAGTAACACTGACAGACTCTCCTCTATGACATCTGACCCTATCATGGTCTGCTTCTGTAACACCACTACCAATTTACCAGACTGCTCTGACTGGACCCATTACATACAAACATATCCAGGACTAGAGATCAACACATCAATAGCCACAGTTGGATACTATGGTGGTACAAGTCCTGGTGATGTGAAGGTCAGTGCTCAAAATGCGACAATAGTTCGATACTATGGACAGAATCAGACTACCAACTGCTTCCAACTCCACATTCTCCTGCAGAACACATCCTCAACAACAGCACTGGTTGATATCAGAATGAAGAATGTAGAACAAGGAATAGGTGTGTCTATTGGAGTGGACATATTAGAGTGTCCAATTGGGTTTACTAAGATCTTAGGAAAGTGTCAATGTAGCCATTTGTTGAGCAATGTCCAATGTCTGTTATATTTCGAGCCTTTTAAGTTTCTGAGATCAGGAAACAGTTGGTTTGCCTACATCAACAACACTCAGTGTATAACAGGTACTACTAATTGTCCTTTTGACTACTGCAATCGATCCAATGTCTCATTTGATATCATGGCACCTGATCGTCAGTGTGTGGCCAATAGAACAGGTATACTCTGTGGACAATGCCAGTCTCATCTTAGTATCATGCTGGGATCCAACCGCTGTGGTGATTGCTCAAACTGGTATCTATTCTTGTTACCAGTAGTTGCCATCGCTGGCATAGTGTTGGTGGCTGTGTTGATGTTCTTCAACTTGAGTGTCTCTGTCGGAACTATCAATGGTCTACTGTTCTACGCTAATTTAGTGAAGCTCAATGATGCTTTCTTCTTCTCAAACGGTAGCGTTCCAGTGGTGAGCCAGTTCATTTCATGGCTTAATCTTGACCTGGGTATTGAAGTGTGTTTGTTTGATGGACTGGATGGCTACTGGAACACTTGGCTACAGTTTGTCTTTCCAGCTTACCTGTTCCTGCTCATAAGTGGTATTATAGTGGGTTGTCGCTACTCTGTGTGGCTTTGCAGGTTGTGTGGCTCTCATGCTGTCCCAGCACTAGCTACACTGTTTCTCATGTGTTACACTAAAATCCTACTCACAGTCACTAATGCTCTTTCCATGTCTTGGCTGCCATGCAATGACAGTACATTGACAGTGTGGAGTGTAGATGGGAACATTGAGTATGGCAGTGGTAAACACCTTATTCTAGTAGTCTTCTCCTGTGGTGTCCTGGTCATTGGACTGGCTTATCCTATTTTAGTGTTGTGTGCTCCTCTGCTAGAGAGATACAGTGACAAGTGTATCCCACAGCACATGTGGAATCCTGTGGCAAAGTTCAAGCCACTGTTGGATGCTTATGGAGGACCTTACAAAGACAAGTATCGATTCTGGACAGGAGTGACTCTGATAGTGCGACTAACTGTCACTGTGACATTCTCTTTCACTTCAGCTTTCATCAATGCTTATATTATAACCACCATTGTAGTGGGTATTCTCACAATTTGGTTCTTCACAAAAGGTGTCTATAGAAGTATTTATTCAAGTGCACTTGAAGTGTTTTACCTCCTCAACATATTTTTCCTTAGCATTGTTATTCTAGCTACTGGTTCTATTGGGTCTATAAAATATCAAAATATGGCAATCATCATCTCTTGTAGTCTCTCCTTTGTTCTCTGTCTTGTAACCATAGCAGTACACCTCTGGTGGAGCTTTGACCTCAAAAAGATGAAGAGAAGATTAGGATTTAAAGATCGACGAGAGTACATGCAGTTGCCTCAGTTGGTTGCAGATGAAAATGAAGAGGACTTTTCCCGTTTAGGATCCCCACCGTCAATAGTGTATGGCTCATTTAGAGGAGAGCATCAGTTTGTACTGGAGTTTCCTCATCCTCACGATGAGCTTGAGTCTTCTTCTCCAGTGCTGTTAGCAAGAGAGCCGCTACTGTTTGATACTTAATCTCATCAAGTACCATTTATAGACAGTAGTGACTACATGTGCATGTGTGACACTGAAATAATGTGACAGTTTGATGAAATAATAATTAATATTGACAATAATAATTACTGACAACTTCTATTTGATAATGTTTTGAATATAATAATTATGGTTTGCTCTTCTTCAACTTGTTTACACAATGTAACATGTGATCTGAACATTGCATTCAGTCAACCGTTTGACAATTGCAGTGAAGCACTTATTGACTAAAAATATGTGCTATTGTGCCTTATAAACACATTAAATGCGATTTTTAACGAATGTATGGCGCCTTTCTATTTTATTTCGATCTCTTGGACCTTTTTTCAGCTTTAATACAGTTTATTAGTACTTCAAATTACCAACTTCTGAAATTAGGAGACCTTTGCAATCATGACAATGATTGTGTGGATCCCAGGCTAGAGTGTTGGATCATAGATAATACAGTTACATTGAGTATGCAAAATGCTCCAAAGATTTGCTGAAGACAAAAAGAATATGAAAAGAAAATTAAAACAAAATTGAACGGATGTAGGTATGATAGATTAGCAATGAAAATCTGCCACTGGCTCGATCACAATGTAAACCAACAGGGAGGTAACACGGAATGGTAACACAACACGATTGACTGGGTGATAGACTATGCATCCCTACATCAGTAGCTGTATAAGACTTCATGCATGCTCTCAGTCAATAGACTACAACTAAGCCAGTTCAGCAGCCATTGACAAAGCACTCATGATTTGATCTCATGCTTTTTCTTTCATACACCACTCCAACACTACTTTAACTAATACTTATGTAGCATACTGGTAGCATTCCAGCACCACATGTGGATCTATTTTGTTTTATCCCTTGCACCTACATTACCATTATCATGACCAGCCTGCCATAGTTTTGTGAACCAGACGTTTCAGGGTGGAAACCCAAGAATGCCTAGCCAAAAAGACAAACCATATCCCACTACTTGACTGGTCAGGATGGAGTGGAGTA
Source organism: Haliclona indistincta (assembly GCA_964017065.1). Lineage (NCBI taxonomy): Eukaryota > Metazoa > Porifera > Demospongiae > Haplosclerida > Chalinidae > Haliclona > Haliclona indistincta. The sequence continues at coordinate 8,007,103 of OZ024787.1, read as the reverse complement.
CCTACAGGCGGTATTTTGTCATAATAATCCTGAAGGATAGGCAAGTATGGTTTAATTAGACTTTGTTGTCATAACACCACTGACCATAAAGAAAAACCATGCATATAATTATAATGATGTAAAAGGACTAATTGAGTTATTAGGGATAAGTCAAACTTGGACATGCATGTCTAGAGATTTGCAACATAACCGGACACTGAATGCAGTACTGTGTCAATACATTTAAGTGCTTATAAAGAGCTCTCAAGTGAGACTGCTGATACAATTATGTGTTGCAACTAGATCCAGTTAATGGCTGTGTTATTAGTGTTGCTGCTGTTGTTGGCTGTACCTCTCACTGCCTTCACAACCACTGATGTCTACTATGTTACAGCTGATGATGCAGCTAGTCATGAGCTGTCATGTCCTCTACACCAGATATGCCATAACCTCTCCTACTACATCTCAAAACCTGACAACTACTTCACTTCAGACACTGCTCTCGTTTTCTTGGAAGGAGAACACACCTTTGACAGAGAAAGTCATATATATATCAGTCATGTACACAACCTAACTCTCAAGGGACAAGGCCAATGGGCGGTAGCAGGAGCTGAGGAGACTGTGATGCAGTCTACTGTCATTATCAACTGCACCAGAGGGAGAGGAGGATTCTACTTTAGTACCTCTCATAATATCACTGTTGAAGGTCTTACAGTAGTCAACTGTGGAGGAGTTCGTGCTGCAGTGTTTCAATTTGATAGTGTTCAAAGCTTACTCTTTCTCAAGAATTCAATACAACACATGACAGGATTTGGACTACTTGTTCGCAACAGTGACAATGTTATAATCACCAACTGCTCCTACTATCATAATGACTCATCAATAAATTATAGTGGAGTAGGTATTTATTATAATACACAGCAGTACAGCAACACAAACTACACACTAGAGCTATCATACTCCAACATTACTAAGTGTGGTGGTAGTACTGCCTATGAAAACGACAATACGTATGGAGGAGGAGTATATTTGGAGACCGTATCTGGATTTGATTTAGCAACAGTGATCCTGAGCAATTTAATACTATCACAAAACAGAGCAGACTATGGAGGCAATTTAGGAATACGATTATTTGGTCCAAGCAAAGTGATGATTAATATCGGCAACTGCCTCATCTCTCATGGATATGCTACTGTTCTGGGTGGTGGAATGTACATTGATGCTTGGACTGAATCAAGCGTCAAAGTTGAAAACACAAACTTAGCGGAAAATGATAATGGTTATGCTAGTGAGATATACTATCAGAGCAAAACTTCATTCAGATCAATTTCAAAATTTTATTTCATCAAATCAAGTATTATGCATACGGAAAAATGGTCAAAAAATGGAGTGGTAATCACTGGTCGTTATCCTGCTATATACTTCATGGATACTAAAGTGAGACTATGCAAACAATACGACAAAGGATTTTATATTGCAAAAAGTGGATTTCAAGCTTCTCCTGTAGATATCACGAATTGCCAGTTTGAGAGAAGTGACTGTGAAAAGGCAATCTTATATGCAAAAAATATCGAAATATCTATCACAAACTGTACATTCTCAAACAACACAGGAGATTATTCAGTCATCGTAATTAATAATGACAGTAAATATTACCATGTCATCTCTATCACTGACTCTACTATATCACACAACAACATGACTGGAATCACTATAAGTAACAACAAACAATTGGTACACTTCAATGGTCACAATGTCATACAAAACAACAGAGACACAGAAGGAGCTGGTATCAAAATGGAAAATAAAGCTCAAGTTGTGGTCAATGGTACATTGATGTTGTACAACAACACTGCTGATAAACATGGTGGAGCAATAATAGTAAAGCAACCAAATATCTTCACTTCACAAATACATTTACCATCGATATGTACATTTCAATTTGATAAAAATTCTAGTTCGGTGATCTTCTCAGGAAACAGAGCACATAAAGGAGGGAGTGATATGTATGGTGCTATACTGATGGGCTGTGATAATGATGATGGCATACATCATGTATCACATGTAAAACATATAGGACGTCCTAACGAAACGTCATGGTACTTGGAAACTCCTCTCATGAAACATCTTCATTTCAGCAACACTGACAGACTATCCTCCATGTCATCTGATCCCACCATGGTCTGCTTCTGTAACACCACCACTAACTTACCAGACTGCTCTGATAGGACCCATCACATACAAACATATCCAGGACTAGAGATCAACACATCAATAGCCACAGTAGGATACTATGGTGGTACAAGTCCTGGTGATGTGCAGGTCAGTGCTCAACATGCGACAATAGTTCGATACTATGGACAAACCCAGACTACCAACTGTTTCCAACTCCACATTCTCCTACAGAACACATCCTCAACAACAGCACTGGTTGATATCAGATTGAAGCATGTAGAACAAGGACTAGGTGTGTCTATTGGAGTGGACATATTAGATTGTCCAATTGGGTTTACAGAGATCTTAGGGCAGTGTCAATGTAGCCCATTGTTGATTAATGTCCAATGTCGGTTGTCTGCAAAGCCTTTTAAGTTTTTGAGATTAGACAACAGTTGGTTTGGCTACAATAACAACTCTCATTGCATAGCAGGTACTACTAATTGTCCATTTGAATACTGCAATCGATCCAATGTCTCCTTTGACATCATGGCACCTGATCGTCAGTGTGTGGCCAATAGAACAGGTATACTCTGTGGACAATGCCAGTCTCCCCTTAGTATCATGCTGGGATCCAACCACTGTGGTAGCTGCTCAAACTGGTACCTTTTCTTGTTGCCAGTGTTGGCCCTCGCTGGCATGGTGTTAGTGGCTGTGTTGATGTTCCTCAACTTGAGTGTTTCTGTTGGAACTATCAATGGACTACTGTTCTATGCGAATATGGTGAAGATCAATGAAGCTTTCTTCTTCCCAAATGGTAGTGTACCATTAGTGAGCCAGTTTATCTCATGGCTGAATCTTGACCTGGGTATTGAAGTGTGTTTGTTTAATGGACTGGATGGATACTGGAACACTTGGCTACAGTTTGCTTTTCCTGCTTATCTGTTCCTGCTCATGGGAGGTATTATTGTGGGTTGTCGCTACTCCGTGTGGCTTTGCAGGTTGTGTGGCTCTCATGCTGTCCCAGCACTAGCTACACTGTTTCTCATGTCCTACACTAAAATCTTAATGACAGTCACTATTGCTCTTTCCATGTCTCGGCTGCCATGCAATGACAGTATACTGACAGTGTGGAGTGTAGATGGGAACATTGAGTATGGCAGTGGTAAACACCTTATTCTGGTAGTCTTCTCCTGTGGTGTCCTGGTCATTGGACTGGCTTATCCTGTTTTAGTGTTGTGTGCTCCTCTGCTAGAGAGATACAGTGACAAGTGTATCCCACAGCACATGTGGAATCCTGTGTCATATTTCAAGCCACTTTTGGATGCTTATGGAGGACCTTACAAAGATAAGTATCGATTCTGGACAGGAGTGACTCTGATGATGCGACTGACTCTCACTGTGGCATTCTCCTTCACTTCAGGAGGATTGGCTGTCATCAATGCTGCCATAATCACAACCATTGTAGTGGGTATTCTCACATTTTGGTCGTTCACAAAAGGAGTGTATAAGATAATTTATCTGACAGTGCTTGAAACATTCTTTCTTGTCAATATATTTCTTCATAGCACATATAGATTGGTTACTGCTTCCCTTGGATCTACAAATTATCCAAATATGGCAACCATCTTCTCTGTTAGTCTCTCCATTGTTGTCTGTCTTGTTATCATAGCAACACACCTCTGGTGGAGATTTGACCTCAAAAAGATCAAGAGAAGGCTAGGATTTAATGCTAGACCAGAGTATGCATTATTGCCCCAGTTGGTTGCAGATGAAGATGGTGAAGAGGACATACCTTATTTAGGATCCCCACCATCAATAGTGTATGGTTCACACAGAGGAGAGCATCAGTTTGTACTGGAGTTTCCTCATCCTCATGAAGATCATGAGTCTTCCTCTCCTGTGCTGTTAGCAAGAGAGCCGCTACTGTTTGATACTTAGTCTCATTGAGTGTTTTGAACATAATGGTTTGTGCTCTGAGTTATACATTAAATGTAAATAAAATTAATATGCAAAATGCTCCAAAAATGTGCTGAAGAGAAAAAGGATACAAAAAGAAAATTAAAACGAAATTGAACGGATGTAGGCGGATGTAGGGATGTTAAATTAACAATGCCACTGGCTCACAATGTAAACTAACAAGGAGGTAACACAGAATGGTAGCACAATTAACACGATTGACTGGCCTGCATCCATACATCAGTAGCTGTATAAGACTTCATGCATGCTCTCAGTCAATAGCCTACAATTAAGCCAGTTCAGCAGCCACTGACAAAGTGCTCTGGATTTGATCTCATGCTTTATCTTTCATACACCACTCCAACACTACTTTAACTAATACTTGTAGCATACTGGTAGCATTGCAGCACCATGCACATGTGGATATATTTTGTTTCATCCCTTGCACCCACATTACTAGCCATTCAGTGGTACGTGTTTCCAGGATTTGGAGTAGGAGGGTGCCTAATTACATATTCATATAAACCACACCGTTATTTATTGACAACGCCCAAAATATTGAGCCTGCCATAGATTCGTGAACCAGAAGTTCCGTGGTGAAAACCCAAGAATGTCTGGCCTACAAGACAAACCATAACCCACTATTTGACTGGTCAGGATCGATGGAGGGGAGTACCTACAGGCGGTACTTACTCATAATAATCGTTAGGCTAGTATCATGGTTTAATTAGACATTGTTGACATAAATTATATCACAACTGACAGATGTTATAGCTACATATAGAGTTATTAGAGATAAATCATCATCACTACATCTCTAAAAATTCTGTTATCTGATTGCTCAAAACAAACTTTGAGTATTTCACAATGTATTCAATCATAGGTAACCTCACCTAGTATAACCTAGGTGAGGTTACCTATGAGGTTACCTATGATCTAGGTGAGGTAACCTAGTATAGTTTACGTAAAATGACTAATAAGGACAATCTAAGTTGTAGCTAACTGCACGTGCATATCCATACATGACGTTGGTAGTACATAAAAGGATCTAAATGACTGAATACAGTACTGCCTCAGTACTGTATTCAGTCATTCTGTTACAAAAATTCTCTCAAGTTAAACTGTTTTGGTCTTGCAACAAGATCCAGTCGATGGCTGTGTTACTAGTGTTGCTGCTGTTGTTGGCTGTACCTCTCACTGCCTTCTCAACCACTGATGTCTACTATGTCACAGCTGATAATGCAGCTAGTCATGAGCAGTCATGTCCTCCACACCAGATATGTCACAACCTCTCCTACTACATCTCCCAGCCTGACCACTACTTCACATCTGATACCACCGTTATCTTCTTGGAAGGAGAACATAGCTTTGACAGAGATGTGATTGTACTAGTCGTGAATGCACACAACCTGACTGTCAAAGGACAAGGTCAGTGGCCGGTAGCAGGAGCTGAGGAGACTGTGATGCAGTCTACTGTCATTATCAACTGCACCAAAGGGAGAGGAGGATTCTATTTTGCTACCTCTCATAACATCACTGTTGAAGGTCTTACAGTAGTCAACTGTGGAAGAGAATATGCTGCAGTGTTTGAATTTGTTAGTGTTCAAAGTTTACTCTTTCTCAAGAACTCAATACAACACATGACAGAACGTGGACTATTTGTTCGCAACAGTGAAAATGTTGTAATCACCAACTGCTCCTACTATCATACTAAAATGAGATATCGTGGTGCAAGTGGAGTAAGCATTGAATATAAAACACAGCAGTACAGCAACACAGGCTACACACTAGAGCTATCATACTCCAACATTACTAAGTGTGGTGGTAGTACTGTCTATCCCCCTCAGGCTGACCCTTTAATAGGAGGAGGGATATCTTTACAGACATATTTTGGATTTGATTCAGCAACAGTAAACCTGAGCAATTTGATATTGTCACAAAACAGAGCAATCAACGGAGGAAACTTAGGAGCACAATTACTTGGTTCAGGCAAAGTGGAAATTATTATCAACAACTGCCTTATATCCCATGGAAACGCTTCTGTTTGTGCTGGTGGAATGTACTTCATTGTTGACACTGAATCAAGCATCAGAGTTGAAAACACGCACTTCGAAGAAAATAATGGTCCAGATACTAGTGAGATACAATATGATCAGATGACCACAAATGTCGAATATATATTTTCGACATTTTCTTTTATCAACTCAAGTATTATACACACAGAGACACCTTCAAACACTGGTGTGAGCATTACTGGTTGTTGTCTTAATACACAATTCATGAAGACCAAAGTGAGAATCAGTAAACAACATTTCGAAGGATTGTACGTGTATGGTACCTTAGTTCATGGTACAAGACTTAGTATGTTAATCACGGATTGTCAGTTTGAAGAAAATCATGGTACGGGAGTAATTTTATATGTGAAAAATACCCAAATTGTGATTGCAAACAGTATCTTCTCAAACAACACAGGAGATACCTCAGTCATTGTAATTGATAGCGATACTGCTATTTTAGACTCAACCATAATATCATAATACAACAATATGACTGGAATCACTATTATTCACGGTCTATTACACTTCAATGGTCACAATGTGATACAGAACAACAGCAACACAGAGGGAGCTGGTATTAAAATTCAAACTACAAATCAAATTATGGTCACTGGTGTGTTGATGTTGTACAACAACACTGCTGATGGACATGGCGGAGCAATATTAGTAAAGCAACTGTTCGTCACAATAAAAAGACCAGAAATATTATGTACATTGGTTCTTAACAGTAAATCTAGTTCAATGATCCTCTCGGGAAACAGAGCACATACAGGAGGAAGTGATATGTATGGTGCTATACTGATGGGCTGTTTTTCCATTTCAAATGTATATCATAGAGGACAACCTAATGAGACCTCATGGTACTTAGACTCTCCTCTCATGGAACATCTTCATTTCAGTAACACTGACAGACTCTCCTCCATGTCCTCTGACCCCGTCATGATATGCTTCTGTAACACCATCACTAACTTACCAGACTGCTCTGATAGGACTCATCACATACAAACATACCCAGGACTAGAGATCAGCACATCAATAGCCACAGTAGGATACTATGGTGGTACAAGTCCTGGTGATGTGCAGGTCAGTGCTCAACATGCGACAATAGTTCGATACTATGGACAGAATCAGACCACCAACTGTTTCCAACTCCACATTCTCCTGCAGAACACATCCTCAACAACAGCACTGGTTGATATCAGAGTGAAGAATGTAGAACAAGGACTAGGTGTGTCTATTGGAGTGGACATATTAGAGTGTCCAATTGGGTTTACTAAGATCTTAGGAAAGTGTCAATGTAGCCAATTGTTGAATAGTGTCCAATGTCAGTTGTCTGCCAAGCCTTTTAACTTTCTGAGATCAGGTAACAGTTGGTTTGCCTACATCAACAACACTCAGTGTGTAACAAGTACTAATTGTCCTTTTGACTACTGCAATCGATCCAATGTCTCATTTGACATCATGGCACCTGATCGTCAGTGTTTGGCCAATAGAACAGGTATACTCTGTGGACAATGCCAGTCACACCTTAGTATTATGCTGGGATCCAACCGCTGTGGTAGCTGCTCAAATTGGTACCTTTTCTTCTTGCCAGTGTTTGCCCTCGCTGGCTTGGTGTTAGTGGCTGTGTTGATGTTCCTCAACTTGAGTGTCTCTGTCGGAACTATCAATGGACTACTGATATACGCGAATATGGTGAAGATCAATGAAGCTTTCTTCTTCCCAAATGGTAGTGTTCCACTAGTAAGTCAGTTTATCTCATGGCTGAATCTTGACCTGGGTATTGAAGTGTGCTTGTTTAATGGACTGAATGGATACTGGAACACTTGGCTACAGTTTGTCTTTCCTGCTTATCTGTTCTTGCTCATGGGCGGTATTATTGTGGGTTGTCGCTACTCTGTGTGGCTTTGCAGGTTGTGTGGTTCTCATACTGTCCCAGCTCTAGCTACATTGGTCTTTATTCCATACACTAAAATCCTACTCACAGTCACTAATGCTCTTTCCATGTCTTGGCTGCCATGCAATGACAGTATATTGACAGTGTGGAGTGTAGATGGGAACATAGAGTATGGCAGTGGTAAACACCTTATTCTGGTAGTCTTCTCCTGTTGTGTCTTGTTCATTGGACTAGCTTATCCTGTCTTAGTGTTGTGTGCTCCTCTGCTAGAGAGATACAGTGACAAGTGTATCCCACAGCACAGGTGGAATCCTGTGGTAAAGTTCAAGCCACTGTTGGATGCTTATGGAGGACCTTACAAAGACAAGTATCGATTCTGGACAGGAGTGACTCTGATGGTGCGACTGATTGTCATTGTGGGATCGTCCTTTAATTCACCTATTTTCAGTGCTTCTATCACTGCCATTGTTGCTGGTATTCTTGTTCTGTGGTCTTTGACAGACAGTGTGTACAAAGAAAAATATCTTACTGCCCTTGAGGCATTTTTTCTTCTCAACATAATTCTTTTAAGCATTGTTAGTTTATTCTTAGTCTTTCTTCAGTTAGATTATCAAATAGCAACGATTGTGTCTGTTTGCCTGTCACTAGTTGTCTGTCTTGTTACCATGGTAGTGCACTTCTGGCAGAACTTTGATCTTACAAGGATGAAGAGAAGGCTAGGATTTAAAGACCGACCAGAGTATATACAATTGCCCCAGCAGGTTGCAGATGCAGATGATGAAGAGGAAAGACCTCGTTCAGGATCCCCACCATCAATAGTGTATGGCTCACATAGAGGAGAGCGTCAGTTTGTACTGGAGTTTCCTCATGCTCATGAAGATTTCGAGTCTTCCTCTCCTGTGCTGTTAGCAAGGGAACCACTACTGTTTGATACTTAAACTCACATCTATCTCCTCCTATCACACTCCACCATAAACACCAGACATATAGTATTCCATTGACCCTCGTTCCATTAGATTCTAACTTGTAAACATTCTTTACTAGTAACATTCTGCTGTAATATTTTACCTCTATTATTAGGGAGGCACGGTAGTGCCTCCCTATGTAGGGTTGAACGAGAAAACAAGATGGCGGCTACATACAATGTATTAGCGTTCAAACGCTGATATTTCGCCTGGTGATGAATTTTATACGTCCAAAGACACTTAAATCTGCTATCTGGCGTTGCCCCATCTTACAGTAGCAAGGAGATTGCTCGAGATTGTTACTAAAGTGACGAACTTGGAAACGGTGAAAATCGAGGTTTCGTCATCTTCGTTTTCTTCTTCTTCTTCTTTCTTCTTTCTTCAAATCGCCTAGCGCCTTTACGCGAGCAGTGCCGAGACCAAAACACCCACGAACAGTCGTGAAATTCTCCTGGCATGTGCCTTTTGAACTTAGTTTTTAGCGAAACGGCAATATAAATTCCGCGATTACTCGATCGTGATCCGTTGTCAGCTAAGTGTTAGACGCCATTAATAATTATGGTGATTGCGCAATACGCACGTGACCAAGCTGTGGTTAGCGCACGTGACCAAGCACAAGCTTGAGTATCGCCATGCACGCCGTATAGATCACGGAGAACACATATTTGTCTGGAGTCTTCGAAGAACGGTAAGCTAGCAAGCGCAGAATCACCAATCTGCCTTGCCAGATAATTATAACAGCGGTAAACAAGTGTGGGCGGGGCTCGTATGCACTGTCGATTCTTCATGCATGCGTAGGCGAGCTGATATCTACAGCATAAGCATTATATAGCTACAAGTTTAAAATTGTTAATAATTAAGAAAAGCCATCAGCAACAGGAAAACCAATTAACCAATGGTGGAAACAAAGATGGCACAGTAACTGCACTTCACTGAAAAAGAAAAAGGACACAAACAAGAAAATTAAAAAGATTTCTATCGAAATCAAAAGGATGTAGGGTTGTGAAATCTACCACTGGTCAACAATGTAGACTAACAAGGAGCAAGCATGGAATGGTACAACACGATTGACTTGCTAACAGACCATAGATCCCTACATCAGTGGCTGTACATAAGCTGTCACAAGCTGAATGCATGTCAGGTGTCAGTCAACAGCAAATAGCCGAACTAGCTATAGCCAACCACAGCAGCCACTGATGTAGGGATCTATGGTCTGTTAGCAAGTCAATCGTGTTGTACCATTCCATGCTTGCTCCTTGTTAGTCTACATTGTTGACCAGTGGTAGATTTCACAACCCTACATCCTTTTGATTTCGATAGAAATCTTTTTAATTTTCTTGTTATTATACATGTACATGTCCTTTGAAATAATTATACTCATGGTTTAACTCAGTCTTAAATAATGTGTTTACTAGATGAATTGTGTAAAGCCTGCAAGGGATTTGTTCTTGAATGAGCAAGTATTTGTTTTACTATACTAACGCACGCTGTTGAAATGCAGACGAACCGGAGCGGATCCAGAAAGAAACAGCATATATGGGCAGCAAAACGGCGGCACAAAATTGTTGCTAATTAATATTATTAGCTGTAATTAATGCATTTTACGTGATGAAAAATCTAGTTTTGATACGTCGAGCGTGCTCTTGAAGCAAGATACAGCATCTTGACTTGATACCATAAGCTCATTGCACACAGAGAAAGATCTGAGATGGTAAGAGTGCTGCACTTGTTAAATCTCAGTTGGGAATTATTGGGTGCCTGGGCTAGGCCCTGCCAGGCCCACTCTGGATCCATCACTACAGATGATCGAACGAGCCACATTTAGTTATGGCTCAGTTTACAAGCTCATAAATGGTTTGTCTTTTTTGTACACACATAATGAGTGAGTGTTGGTTCATGACAGAGACTGAAAATTTTCTTAACTATACCAAGTGTGTCATGTCATCCAACCTCTTTCCTAGTAGTCACTGAGGGTCAAGCCCGAGCAGACAAATCCCACTGAGCATGCTATTTAATTAATGGAGATGTGATTGCGTTCAGAGTCATCGGTATCAGCTTGATGCTAAGTGTGGTTGTTAATACTAATCCATTCTTTACCAGTATTGAATAGTGGACAGTACTGAATCAGAGTTCATGCAGTTCATGCTTGGATGTCAGTGCAGAGTACGCTTGCAATAATGACTAAATTATAGACAACTCTCACAAATTTTCAACACATAATCGGGATAAAGCAGACATTCAGTGCATTCATGACTTTGAATGCCACAGAAAACAAGGCTACACTGCTGTACTTACTGGTTTATTCCACCTATATCCCTAAACTCCATCAGTCATCTTTACACCATTTATGGACGATCTATAATTGTGGTCCCATAGCTATGCAGGTTCAGAAAGGAGGGGATCAGAATTGAAATTTGTGGACCAACACCGAGGAAATTGTGCTAGTTTATGTTCATTGAGTTATGTCTTTGTCTATCTTAGTAATTGAGTCAGTCAAGTGACTCACAAAGTAGAGTTCAAGCAAGGTGGGTGGATCAGTTGATTGGCTACAGGCTTGCATTGTGATATGGGCAAAACTAGGAGCATAATTATCTTGTTGTGACTCGGTGATAATAAAAAGCGCCCCTCTTAAGTTAATTTTAAGGAAGAGGTGATATTTCAGTTACCGTGATGTCTTTATCAGCACCAGTGCATCAGGCATGCCATAGACATGCCTTTCGAATACCTGATGCACTTTTGAGGTTTTAGTGCTCCTTTAAGCAAACCATCAGCTGGTAGATATATAAATACGTCCTGAAATCAAGACACCTCTTGAATAAGGCCAAAATCCAAAACCGGTGTCTGGATTAGATGGGTTCCCCTGTAACTTGCGTCACCTTTGATCTGATATCAGTAAGGCACCTAATGTTGATCTACTGTATTGCTAGCATGATCACTCATGAGTTGTAATACAAAATGTACTATCACTGATACCTGCATTAAGATAATTCGTACACACTAAAACCAAAATAGGCTGTAGACTAATACGTATTGGCAGACTAATAAGTATTGTAATTAAAATGGTTTTATCTAGTCATGAACCTATGCCAGGAAGCAAGACTAAGCAACAAAGCAACACAATGAACTACAGGTACACCCATTGCACAAGCCAGTCACAGGTTTTACCCTAACACACTAGGGTCTGGATCTGAGGAGTAACCATGCCCTTCTAGTATGTACATCACATAGTTGGTACATAGTCACAACAACACACAAGTGGAGTGGTTCACACAGTTGCAGTGCTTATTATAAAAGAATCGATACGCATGATTGTCACTCCACAAAAAAAATGTCTGTTCAAGTTTCAATTCTTATCAAAATTGTTTCCGTACTGTTGCTCAATGAGCTTTGTGAGTATTACGATACTATGATGCATGGCGTATTTTGACATTATTTTCAGGTTTTGCTCGCAGCGGACCACATCATGAAGAACAAGATCAGGTATTGGACACAGCCAAACAAATTTTCAAAGGAGAACTTCAGCTGGTGATTCCAGCATGGAGAATAGGAAGAGGATATGTGAAGATGTGGCAAGCTATTGTGCAGGGAAGTATTTCATCAGATATTCACTTTCAAATTCTCACACCAGTTGACTGTGCATGTAAATGTTATAAAGTGCATCATCAATTCAGTGGCATTCAATCTGGCAACATACTCAATGTTCCACCTTTTAAAAATACACAAAACAGTGTCGTTGGAATACTTCTGAGAACCAGTGAAGCAGACAGCATGTCTGGTCTAAAATACTCCAACGCTACCACCACCTGAGATGAAGTTGATGTGTACTACTGGCGAAGCAGTATGGCAAGAACATTTTTCGAAATTTGTTCTAATACGGAAAGTCTGCATGGAATAACACCAATGGTCTCATGGAAATTCTGCAGTTAGTCAAAATATATTTGTATCATTACTTTTCAATGTATTTCTACATGCATGCAGCTGATCAAAATAGTTGTGAGACTCACTTGCCCACTGCAACATCTTCAACACCTCATCCTTCACCAACAGCAACCACCACTACTGTGACAGCTTCATTTTCATCAGTGACTTCCTTGCCTACTGTACCATATAATTCAACCCATACATTTTCCACAAAAAGCATTTTTTCATCTGATGTGCTTCTTTATTCCACGACACAAACCTCACTGATGATTGTTTCACCTACTACATCATCCTACTCACCTCATCTTTCATCATCAACAGCGATTTCTATCACATTATCAAACTTTTTCCAATCTTCAACTGTAATTTCTACCAGGACCGCTCCTACCTCTACCAGGACCGCTCCTGCTTCTACCAGGACCGCTCCTACCTCTACCACTCCTGCTTCCGCCAGGACCACTCCTGGTTCAGCCAGGACCACTCCTGCTTCTACCAGGACCACTCCTGCTTCTACCAGGACCACTCCTGCTTCTACCAGGACCACTCCTGCTTCTACCAGGACCATTCCTGCTTCCACCAGGACCATTCCCGCTTCCGCCAGGACCATTCCTGCTTCTGCCATGATCATAATCAACTCGTTGGTTCCTTTACCACAAACTTCTTTTCGTCTTTCTTCATCAAAAAGCATTCTAATATCGGAATTACTTCATTTGCAATCCACTTTGCTATCTTCACCCTCTCCTGAAACAGCTGATTCATCATTATCTAGCACTACAATAGTGCCTTCCATTGCAACATCAGTGGTTGATTCTACTGACAACATCCCTACATCAACCAATCAAGGTATATAAAGCTTTTCAACATGTTTTACCTACTATACCTGCTATCTTCAGTGCCAGTACCTACTATAGTAACGGGTTCACAAGAAAAATTCATCGTACTAGGAAGTATAGTGATGGTTCCATTGGTTCTACTGACAGCTGTGACTGCTATTCTACTATTGGTGATGCTTCAACAAAGATTGACAAAGAAGAGACAAAGGAATACAGTTCCTGCTAAAAAAGAATCAGTTGCTTCTTCTGTTACCGATGATAATTACGATGTTGTTGAAATTTCTTCAAATGGCTTTGTCAACATTGTTGGCAGTGGCGGTATTGAAATGCATGACAATATGGCTTATGAAGAACCACCTGAACTGCTACAAACTGAGAAAACCACTACTTTCAGACAGAAAGCAAATACATTGTAACCGCTACTGACCAGCATTTACTGCTTGTCATGCATGCACTTTGTACTAGAAATGTGTCCCCATTGATTGTGAATAGTACTGCAAGTTGGTATTAAATTTCGAAGTGCATCATTGAAGTTGAACTCAGTACCATTGAACACGAGGTACGTCCTGGGTACAGTTTTCATTATAATTATGACGGCAGTCTGAGTACTCTATAAGAACAGTGAATGTAGAATCTAGACCTTCAGTATCACATTCTACTAACAGTCAATCGGGTTACTCTGCGTTGCCTTCTTGTTGTTGTACATTGTACTTGGGCCAGTGACAGATTTCTTCATTGATAATCTATTACCGTATTTCTTCTAAAGATTCGGTGCCTCCTATTTTTCGGCACCTTTAATTTAATCTCACAGAATGTTTTCCCATGTGCTACTTTTCAAAATCAAGTTAGTATCAAGCCTACAAAGCACATAAAGTATATTAAAGTGGGTCAAAGATGCCGCCTGTACATAAAAAGTTACGGTTTGGCATTCATTGGCCGCTCGTGTCACTTTCAATCAGCAATCTTTGACCCAGGTATGCTCTAAATCAGTTAAAGTACATGTATGGTAGGAGTGGTGTGTGGAAGATAATCACTCGTGCTTTACCACTCCAGCCATACCTTAACTAGCATACCAGTAGCATTAAGCATATACAGCACCACCTGTGGATTTATTTTGTTTTATCATTGAACCCATTATTATGACCAGCTTTGTGAGGGAAACTCCAGAATGACCCACAATACTAACTATAACCCACTACTTGACTGGTCAGGATGGAGTGGAGTACCTACAGGCAGTGTTTAGTCACAACAATCTTAGTGATTAGAAAAGTATGGTTAAATTAGACTTTGTAGACATAACACCACTGACCATATTATAAAGAAAAATCATGCATAGATGATGTAAAAGATAAATTAAACTTGTAGCTAGTTTTACATGTATGTCTAAAGATTTGCATAACAGGAAACTGAATGCAGTACTGTAGTGCTTATAAAGAGCTCTCAAGTGAGACTGTTGATACAATTGTGTTGCAAGAAGATCCAGTCGATGGCTGTGTTACTAGTGCTGCTGCTGTTATTGGCTGTACCTCTCACTGCCTTCACAACCACTGATGTCTACTATGTCACAGCTGATGATCCAGCTAGTCATGAGCAGTCATGTTCTCAACACCAGATATGCCACAACTTCTCCTACTACATCTCCCAGCCTGATCACTACTTTACCTCTAATACAACCATTATATTCTTGGAAGGAGAACACAGCTTTGATAGAGAGGATATTGTAAAAGTCAGTAATGTACACAACCTGACTCTGAAGGGACAAGGTCAGTGGCCGCTAGCAGGAGCCGAGGAGACTGTGATGCAGTCTACTGCCATTATCAACTGTACCAGAGGGAGAGGAGTGTTCTACTTTACCTCCTCTCATAATATCACTGTTGAAGGTCTTACAGTAGTCAACTGTGGAGGAGTTCATGCTGCAGTGTTTCAATTTGATAGTGTTAAAAGTTTACTCTTTCTCAAGAACTCAATACAACACATGACAGGACGTGGACTATTTATTCGCAACAGTGACAATGTTATAATCACCAACTGCTCCTACTATCATACTAAAATGAGTTATAGTAGTGCAGGTGGAGTAGGCATTGAATATAATGGAACTCAGCAGTACAGCAACACAGGCTACACACTAGAGCTATCACACTCCAACATTACTAGGTGTGGCTATGAAAACGACACTACATCAGGCATGTATACATCAGGCGGAGGACTATCTTTGGAGACTGAATCAGGAATTGATTTAGCAACAGTGATCCTGAGCAATTTGAGACTATCACAAAACAGAGGCTACAATGGAGGCAATTTAGGAATATACTTATCTGGTAAAGGCAAAGTGATGATTAATATCAGCAACTGCTTCATCTCTCATGGATATGCTAGTAAGTCTGGTGGTGCAATGTACATTGATGCTGGGACTAAATCAAGTATCAGAGTTGAAAACACACACTTAGTAGAAAATTACGGTTTTTTTGTAAGTGAGATAAATTATTTCCAGAGCAACACCTTAGCCAATTCACGATTTTCTTTTATCAACTCAAGTATTATACACACAGAGACACGCTCAGACATTGGAGTGATGATCACTGGTTGCTGTCCAACTATAGAGATCATTAAGACCAATTTAAGACTCAGAAAGCAAAGAATAGCAGGATTTCTAGTTGAGGTTTCTTCTGTTGCACTCACGAATTGCCTGTTTGAGAGAAGTGATGGCAAAGAAGCAATCTTATATGTAAAAGATACCAACATATCAATCACAAACTGTACATTCACAAACAACACAGGAGATTACTCAGTCATCATAATCGATAATAGAAATGAACAAAGACATTCTTTTGTGAACATCGTTAACATTTCAGACTCAACCATATCACACAACAACATGACTGGAATCACTATTATTAAAAACACTGGACCGATATACTTCAATGGTCACAATATGATACAAAACAACAGGAACACAGAGGGAGCTGGTATCAAAATGGAAAATGAATCTCAAATTATGGTCAATGGTACATTGATGTTGTACAACAACACTGCTGATAAACATGGTGGAGCAATATTAGTAAAGAAACCGTTATTGAATAGAACTCCCTTGTGTACATTTTCTTTTGATGATACTTCTAGTTTAGTTATCTTTTCAGGAAACAGAGCACAAAAAGGAGGAAATGATATGTATGGTGCTATACTGATGGGCTGCAGATATGATGATGGCTCATATATACCACATATAGGAAGTCCTGATGAAACCTCATGGTACTTGGACTCTCCTCTCATGAAACATCTTCATTTCAGTAACACTGACATACTCTCTTCCATGTCGTCTGACCCTATCATGGTCTGCTTCTGTAACACCACCACCAACTTACCAGACTGCTCTGATAGGACACAAACATATCCAGGACTAGAGATCAACACATCAATAGCCACAGTAGGATACTATGGAGGTACAAGTGCTGGTGTTGTGAAGGTCAATTCTCAACCTGCGACAATTCGATACTATGGACAAAAGCAGACCACCAACTGTTTCCAATTTCACATTCTCCTAGAGAACACATCCTCGACAACAGCACTGGTTGATATCGGAGTAGATGGTGGACTACATGGCTGGGGTGTGTCTATTGGAGTGAAGATATTAGAGTGTCCAGTTGGCTTTACAGAAATATTAGGGCAGTGTCAATGTAGCCATTTGTTGAGCAATTTCCAATGTCAGTTGTCTGCCAAGCCTTTTAAGTTTCTGAGATCAGGCAACAGTTGGTTTGCCTACATCAACAACACTCAGTGTACAAGAAAATTAAAAAGATTTCTATCGAAATCAAAAGGATGTAGGGTTGTGAAATCTACCACTGGTCCACAATGTAAACTAACAAGGAACAAGCATGGAATGGTAACACGATTGACTTGCTAACAGACCATAGATCCCTACATCAGTGGCTGCTGTGGTTGGTTATAGCTAGTTCAGCTAGTTGCTGTTGACTGACACCTAACGTGCATTCAGCTTGTGACAAAATATTGATCTTATGTACAGCCACTGATGTAGGGATCTATGGTCTGTTAGCAAGTCAATCGTGTTACCATTCCATGCTTGTTCCTTGTTAGTTTACATTGTGGACCAGTGGTAGATTTCACAACCCTACATCCTTTTGATTTCGATAGAAATCTTTTTAATTTTCTTGTTTGTGTCCTTTTTTTCTTTTTCAGCGAAGTGCAGTTCAATATCATGCACGAACTGAGCTGTCTTTGTTTCCACCATTGGTTTAGTTTTCCTGTTGTTGGTGGCTTTTCTTTATTATTAAGAATTTTAAACTTGTAGCTAATAATAATTGTTATGCTGTACATATCAGCTCGCCTACACATGCATGCAGTGGATACGAGCCCCGCCCACAATTGTTTGTAGACATGTACGGCGGTTGTAATTATCTGGCAAGCGCAGAATGGTGATCCTATACGAGCTTACCGTTCTTCGAAGACTCCAGACAAATACATGTACATGTATGTGTTCTCCGTGATCCATAAGGCGCGCGGCGATACTCAAGCTAGTGCTTGGTCACGTGCGCTAACCACTG
Source organism: Haliclona indistincta (assembly GCA_964017065.1). Classification (NCBI taxonomy): domain Eukaryota; kingdom Metazoa; phylum Porifera; class Demospongiae; order Haplosclerida; family Chalinidae; genus Haliclona; species Haliclona indistincta. The sequence goes on along the minus strand of OZ024787.1, from coordinate 7,988,779 downwards.
CTTGGTCACGTGCGTATTGCGCAATCACATCAATGGCGTCTAACACTTAGCTGACAATGGATCACGATCGAGAAATCGCGGAATTTTTATCGCCGTTTCGCTAAAAACAAAGTTCAAAAGGCACCTGCCAGGAGAATTTCACGACTGTTCGTGGGTGTTTTGGTCTCGGCATTGCTCGCGTAAAGGCGCTAGGCGCGCTGAAGAAAGAAAGAAAGAAAGAAAGAAGAAAGAAGAAAACGAAGATGACGAAACACGATTTTCACCGTTTCCAGGTTCGTCACTTTAGTAACAACTTCGAGCAATCTCCTTGCTACTGTAAGATGGGGCAACGCCAGAGAGCATATTTAAGTGTCTTTTGACGTATACAATTCATGACCAGGCGAAATATCAGCGTTTGAACGCTAATACATTGTATGTAGCCGCCATCTTGTTTTCTCGTTCAACCCTACATAGGGAGGCACTACCGTGCCTCCCTAATATGTAGCCGCCATCTTGTTTTCTCGTTCAACCCTACATAGGGAGGCACTACCGTGCCTCCCTAATAACAGGTACTACTGATTGTCCTTTTGACTACTGCAATCGATCCAATGTCTCATTTGACATCATGGCACCAGATCGTCAGTGTGTGGCCAATAGAACAGGTATACTCTGTGGACAATGCCAGTCTCATCTTAGTATCATGCTGGGATCCAACCACTGTGGTACTTGCTCTAACTGGTATCTTTTCTTGTTACCAGTATTTGCCATTGCTGGCATAGTGTTGGTGGCTGTGTTGATGTTCCTCAACTTGAGTGTCTCTGTCGGAACTATCAATGGACTACTGTTCTATGCGAATATTGTGAAGATCAATTAAGCTTTCTTCTTCCCAAATGGTAGTGTTCCATTAGTGAGTCAGTTTATCTCATGGCTGAATCTTGACCTGGGCATTGAAGTATGTTTGTTTGATGGACTGGATGGATACTGGAACACATGGCTACAGTTTGTCTTTCCAGCTTACCTGTTCCTGCTCATGAGTGGTATTATTGAGGGTTGTCGCTACTCTGTGTGGCTTTGCAGGTTGTGTGGCTCTCATACTGTCCCAGCTCTAGCTACATTGGTCTTTATTCCATACACTAAAATCCTACTCACAGTCGCTAATGCTCTTTCCATGTCTCAGCTGCTGCCATGCAATGACATTATACTGACAGTGTGGAGTGTAGATGGGAACATTGAGTATGGCAGTGGTAAACACCTTATTCTGGTAGTCTTCTCCTGTGGTGTCCTGATCATTGGACTGGCTTATCCTGTTTTAGTGTTGTGTGCTCCTCTGCTGGAGAGATACAGTGACAAGTGTATCCCACAGCACAGGTGGAATCCTGTGGCAAAGTTCAAGCCACTGTTGGATGCTTATGGAGGACCTTACAAAGACAAGTATCGATTCTGGACAGGAGTAACTCTGATGGCGCGATTGATTGTCATTGTGGCATCTTCCTTTAATTCACCTATTTTCAGTGCTTCTATCACTGCCATTGTTGTTGGTATTCTTCCTCTGTGGTCTTTGACAGACTGTGTGTACAAAGACAAATATCTTAGAGCCCTTGAGGCATTCTTTGTTTGCAACATAATTCTTTTAAGCATTGGTAGTTTGTTTTTAGTCTTTCTTAAGTTGGATTATCAAATAGCAACGATTGTGTCTGTTTGCCTGTCACTAATTGTCTGTCATATTATCATGGTAATGCATTTCTGGCAGAACTTTGATCTTACAAGGATGAAGAGAAGGCTTGGATTTAAAGAACGACCAGAGTACATTCAGTTGCCCCAGCAGGTTGCGGATGAAGAGGAAAGATCTTATTTAGGATCCCCATCATCAATAGTGTATGGCTCACGTAGAGGAGAGCATCAGTTTGTTCTGGAATTTCCTCATCTTCATGAAGACCTTGAGTCTTCCTCTCCAGTGCTGTTAGCAAGAGAACCGCTACTGTTTAATACTTAATCTCTCTGAGCACTATAAGTTTCTTTGTTCTATAGCATGTGTGACACTCAAATAACATGACAGTTTATGATGAATTAATTATTATTGACAAGAAATCTGCACTTGCTCACAATGTAAACCAACACAGAGGTAACACGGAATGGTACTGACACAACGCGATTGACTGTGTGATAGACCATGCATCCCTACATCAGTAGCTGCATGTATAAGACTTCATGCAGGCTCTCAGTCATTAGCCTACAATTAAGCCAGTTCATCAGCCACTGACAAAGCACTCTGGATGTGATCTCATGCTTTGTCTTTCATACACCCCTCCAACAGTACTTTACTAATACTTGTGAGTGTAGCATACTGGTAGCATTGCAGCACCAGTGGACATATTTTGTTTCATCCCTTGCACCCACATTACTAGACTGCCATAGTTTCGTGAACCAGACGTTCCGTGGTGAAAACCCAAGAATGTCTGGCCTACAAGACAAACCATAACCCTCTACTTGACTGGTCAGGATGGAGGGGAATACCTACACGCGGTACTTAATTAGTATAGTCATAATAATCTTAATGGTTAGGCAAGTATGGTTAATTAGACATTGTTGACATATATACCACTGACATGATATAAAATCACTAATTGAGTTATTAGAGATAAATCAAACTTGTAGCTAGTTAAACATGCATTTCTAGAGATTTGAATAATAATACGTAACAGGAGACTGATTACAGTACCGTTTGCTTTGATAACAGTGTTTATTAGTCAGGCAGATAAATTATGTGCTAAATGTGCATGAATGTGGGGTTTTAACATAGAAGCATAAAACTTGGTAAGATAATAGTTGCTAAGCAATTTGAGATGTGAAGACATTTCAGATTTGACCTTTGCTGATCTCTAGGCGTTAACTATTTTAAAAATTCCCTCTTTGCTGAGTTTCATCAAAAGCAGTCAACATTTATTCCACTTTGCTTCTTTGAGCATGCTCAGTAGTGAGCTGATTGCTGTGACTTATACCTGAATGGTTGCTAGTAGGCTTAGTTTACATAACACTATAATTCCTGTTGAATATGCATGTATACTACTCACAAACACAAACTGAGTGGTATTTACAAAACAACATGTGTCCACATTCAGTGTTATCATATCCAAATCAAGATTGCCTCTCTTCTGATATCATGTGTTATTATAGTAGAGTGACCTTATTATGCTAGGTGCTTACTTATTTCCCTTTTCATCTTTCTCATATCTCATCAATAAGTATAATAATCAGGTGCCTACAATCTGCTTTGCTACAGCCTTATTTACAAATGGCTGCTCAGGTAGTGGCTAGATCATTTCAATTGTTACAGCACCAGTTAGCGTGTATATAAACAGCAGTTCACACACATTCCACAAAAGCTAAAAATCATGAATGCTGCTTTTCTACTACTGTTGTTCATTGGGCTACATAGCCCAACATAGCACTAACATAGCCTATCACATCACTTTCAACCAGGAGAGGTGTGCTCTAAATCAGTTAAAGAGTGGTACATGGAAAAAAGCACTCGGGATCAAAACTCATGCTTTATCATTCATACACCCCTCCAACACTACTTTAACTAATACTTATGCAGCATACTGGTAGTGCTGCAGCACCTGTGGATCTATTTGTTTCATCCCTTGCACCCACATTACCATTATCATGACCAGTCTGCCATAGTTTCGTGAACCAAACAATCCGGGGTGGAAACCCCAGAATGTCTAGCCCACAAGATTAACTACGGGACTGGTCAGGATGGAGTGGAATCCCCACAGGTGGTATTTAGTCTTAATAATCTTAGTGGTTAGACAAATATGGTCAGGTTCACCTCACCCCACTGACCATATAAAAATAAATCATGCACAGATGATGTAAAAATGACTAATGTAGCTAGCTAGCTGCCCATGCATGTCCAGAGATTTACAAAATAATACATAACAGGAGACTGATTACAGTACTGCTTCTACCTTGATAAAGGGGTCTCAAGTGAGACTGTTGATACATTTGTGTTGCAACAAAATCCTGTTGATGGCTGTGTTACTAGTTTTACTGCTGTTGTTGGCTGTACCTCTCACTGCCTTCACAACCACTGATGTCTATTATGTCACAGCTGATGATGCAGCTAGCCATGAGCAGTCATGTTCTCCAAACCAGATATGCCACAACCTCTCCTACTACATCTCCCAGCCGGACTACTACTTCACCTCTGACACCACTATTATCTTCTTGGAAGGAGAGCACAGCTTTGACAAAGGAGATATTATACATGTAAGTAATGTACACAACCTGACTCTGAAGGGACGAGGTCAGTGGCCGCTAGCAGGAGCTGAGGAGACTGTGATGCAGTCTACTGTCATTATCAATTGCACCAGCGGGATAGGAGGGTTTTACTTTGTTACCTCTTATAATATCATTGTTGAAGGTCTTACACTAGTCAACTGTGGAGGAGTTCATGCTGCAGTGTTTATATTTGATATTGTTCAAAGTTTAATCTTTCTCAAGAACTCAATACAACACATGACAGGATATGGACTATTTGTTCGCAACAGTGACAATGTTATAATCACCAACTGCTCCTACTATCATACTAAAATGAATTATAGTGGTGCAAGTGGAGTAGGCATTGAATATAAAACACAGCAGTACAGCAACACAGACTACACACTAGAGCTATCACACTCCAACATTACTAAGTGTGGCTATGAAAACACCATTACATCAGGTGGAGGACTAGCTTTGGAGACTGGATTTGGATTTGATTTGGCAACAGTGGTCCTGAGCAATTTGAGACTATCACAAAACAGAGCATACAATGGAGGCAATTTAGGAATAAATTTATTTGGTCCAGGCAAAGTGATAATTAATATCAGCAACTGCTTCATCTCTCATGGATATGCTAGTCACAAAGGTGGTGGAATGAACATTTATACTGAGACTGAATCAAGTATCAGAGTTGAAAACACACACTTAGTAGAAAATTATGGTTTTTATAGAAGTGAGATAAGTTACCGTCTGAAATACACCTTAGCCAATTCACAATTTTCTTTTGTCAACTCAAGTATTATACACACAGAGACACACTCAGACAGTGGAGTAGCGATCACTGGTTTCACTGGTTGCTGTCATACTATAGAGATCCTGAAGACCAAATTAAGACTCAGAAAAGTACGAATAGGACTTTTTGTTAAAGTTTCTTCTGTTGCACTCACGAATTGCCAGTTTGAGAGAAGTGACGGCAAATTTGCAATCTTATATTCACAAAATACCAAAATATCAATCACAAACTGTACATTCTCAAACAACACAGGAGATCACTCAGTCATCATATTTGAAGATGAATACAACCACAAATTCAGTAACATTTCAGACTCAACCATATCACACAACAACATGACTGGAATCACTATTATTAGTGGACCGGCACACTTCAGTGGTCACAATGTGATTCAAAACAACAGCAACATAAAGGGAGCTGGTATCAAAATGGAAAGTATAGCTCAAATTGCCGTCAGTGGTACATTGATGTTGTACAACAACACTGCTGATAATCATGGTGGAGCAATATTAGTAAAGCAATCAATCTTCAGTTTACAAAGATCATCCATATGTACAATTATGTTTGAAAATACTTCTAGTTCAGTAATCTTCTCAGGAAATAGAGCACAAAAAGGAGGAAGTGATATGTATGGTGCTATACTAATGGGCTGTGAAAATCCTGATGGCACAATTATTGCATCACATATAGGACGTCCTAATGAAACCTCATGGTACTTAGACTCTCCTCTCATGAAACATCTTCATTTCAGTAACACTGACAGACTGTCCTCCATGTCATCTGACCCTATCATGGTTTGCTTCTGTAACACCACTACCAACTTACCAGACTGCTCTGATAGGACCCATCACATACAAACATATCCAGGACTAGAGATCAACACATCAATAGCCACAGTAGGATACTATGGTGGTACCAGTCCTGGTGATGTGCATGTCAGTGCTCAACATGCCACAATAGTTCGATACTATGGACAAAACCAGACCATTAACTGTTTCCAACTCCACATTCTCCTGCAGAACACATCCTCAACAACAGCACTGGTTGATATCAGATTGAAGAATGTAGAACAAGGACTAGGTGTGTCTATTGGAGTGGACATATTAAAGTGTCCAATTGGGTTTATTAAGATCTTAGGAAAGTGTCAATGTAGCCATTTGTTGAGCAATGTCCAATGTCTGTTACCTGCGAAGCCTTTTAAGTTTTCGAGATCAGGCAACAGTTGGTTTGCCTACATCAACAACACTCAGTGTATAACAGGTACTACTGATTGTCCTTTTGACTACTGCAATCGATCCAATGTCTCATTTGGCATCATGGCACCAGATCGTCAGTGTGTGGCCAATAGAACAGGTATACTCTGTGGACAATGCCAGTCTCATCTTAGTATCATGCTGGGATCCAACCGCTGTGTTGATTGCTCAAACTGGTATCTATTCTTGTTACCATTATTTGCCATCGCTGGCCTAGTGTTGGTGGCTGTGTTGATGTTCCTCAACTTCAGTGTCTCTGTCGGAACTATCAATGGTCTACTGTTCTATGCTAATATAGTGAAGCTCAATGATGCTTTCTTCTTCTCAAACGGTAGCGTTCCAGTGTTGAGCCAGTTCATTTCATGGCTTAATCTTGACCTGGGTATTGAAGTGTGCCTGTTTAATGGACTGGATGGATACTGGAACACTTGGCTACAGTTTGTCTTTCCTGCTTATCTGTTCCTGATCATGGGTGGTATCATTGTAGGCTGCCGCTACTCTGTGTGGCTTTGCAGGTTGTGTGGCTCTCATGCTGTCCCAGCTCTAGCTACACTGTTTCTCATGTCTTACACCAAAATCCTACTCACAGTCACTAATGCTCTTTCCATGTCTTGGCTGCCATGCAATCTGACAGTGTGGAGAGTAGATGGGAACATTGAGTATGGCAGTGGTAAGCACCTTATTCTGGTAGTCTTCTCTTGTGGTGTCCTGGTCATTGGACTGGCTTATCCTATTTTAGTGTTGTGTGCTCCTCTGCTAGAGAGATACAGTGGCAACTGTATCCCACAGCACAGGTGGAATCCTGTGGCAAAATTAAAGCCACTGTTGGATGCTTATGGAGGACCTTACAAAGACAAGTATCGATTCTGGACAGGAGTGACTCTGATGCTGCGACTGATTGTCACTGTGACATTCTCCTTCACTTCAGGAGGATTGGCTGTCATCAATGCTGCCATAATAATTACCATTGTAGTGGGTATTCTCACATTTTGGTCCTTCACAAAAGGTGTCTATAGAAGTATTTACTCAAGTGCACTTGAAGTATTTTACCTCCTCAACATATTTTTCCTTAGCATTGTTATTCTAGCAACTGGTTCTATTGGGTCTATAAAATATCAAAATATACCAATCATCATCTCTTCTAGTCTCTCCTTTGTTGTCTGTCTTGTTACCATAGCAATACACCTCTGGTGGAGCTTTGACCTCAAAAAGATCAAGAGAAGAATAGGGTTTAATGATCGACGAGAGTACATGCAATTGCCTCAGTTGGTTGCAGATGAAAATGAAGAGGACATTTCCCGTTTAGGATCCCCACCATCAATAGTGTATGGCTCATATAGAGGAGAGCATCAGTTTGTACTGGAGTTTCCTCATCCTCACAATGAGCTTGAGTCTTCCTCTCCAGTGTTGTTAGCAAGAGAGCCGCTACTGTTTGATACTTAATCTCACTAAGTACCATTTATAGAAAGTAGTGACATGTGCATGTATGTGCATGTACATGTGACACTGAAATAATGTGATAGTTTGTTGAAATAATTAATTGACAATAATTAATTACGACTTCTCTTTCATAATGTTTTGAACATAATATGGTTTGCTCTTCCTCAACTTTTACACAATGTAACATGTGATCTGAACATTGCATTTTGTCAACTGTTTAGTGAAGGATTTATTGACTAATTTTAATAAAAAAAATCAATATGTGCTATAATTGTGCCTTTTAAACGCATTAAGTGCGATTTCAACGTAAGTGTGGTGTCTTGCTATTTATGTCGATCTCAAGGGCCTTTTTGTTCAGCTTTAATCCATTTTATTAGTACTTCAATTTACCAACTTGTAAAATAATTATTATGAGACCTCTGTAAATCAAGACAATGATTTTTTTGATCCCAGGTTAGAGTGTTGGATTTAAAACTTGTTACATTAAAATTATGTAAATGAATGTGCAAAATGCTCCAAAAATTCGCCGAAGACAAAAGGATACAAAAAGAAAATTAAAACGAAATTGAACAGATGTAGGTATGACAAGAAATTAAAAAGATTTCTATCGAAATCAAAAGGATGTAGTGATGAAGAAATCTACCACTGGTTCACAATGTAAACCAACAAGGAACAAGCATAGAATGGTGACACGATTGATTTGCTAACAGACCATAGATCCCTACATCAGTGGCTGCTGTGGCCAGACTATAGCTAGTTAAGCTATTTACTGTTGACTGACACTTTGAATAGAATTCAGCTTGTGACAAAATATTGTACAGCCACTGATGTAGGGATCTATGGTCTGTTAGCAAGTCAATCGTGTCACCATTCTATGCTTGTTCCTTGTTGGTTTACATTGTGAACCAGTGGTAGATTTCTTCATCACTACATCCTTTTGATTTCGATAGAAATCTTTTTAATTTCTTGTTTGTGTCCTTTTTTCTTTTTAGTGAAGGGCAGTTCAATATCATGCATGTGCTGAGAAGTCTTTGTTTCCACCATTAGTTTAGTAATCCGGTTGTTGAGTGGCTTTTCTTAAACTTGTAGCTAAAATTGTTAAGCTGTACGTATCAGGTCTGCCTAGTCGCCTACGCATGCATGCAGTGCCTACGAGCCCCGCCCACACTTGTTTGTAGACCTATAATACGGCGGTTATAATTATCTGGCAAGTGCAGAATGGCGATCCTACACGAGCTTACCGTTCTTCGAAGACTCCAGACAAATTCCGGGTGTGTGTTCTCCGTGATAGTGATCCACACGGCGCAGCGATACCTTAGCTCCTTGGTCACGTGCGCTACCCATTGGCATTGCTTGGTCACGTGCGTATTGCGCAATCACAATAATGGCGTCTAACACTAAGCTGACAATGGATCACGATCGAGAAATCGCGGAACTTAGATAGCCGTTACGCTAAAAACAAAGCTCAAAAGGCACACGCCAGGGGAATTTCACAACTGTTCGTGGATGTTTTGGTCTCGGCACTGCTCGCGTAAAGGCGCTAGGCGAGTGGAAGAAAGAAAGAAGAAAGAAAGAAAGAAGAAAGAAAGAAGAAAACGAAGATGACGAAACTCGATTTTCACCGTTTCCAGGTTCGTCACTTTAGTAACAATTTCGAGCAATCTCCTTGCTACTGTAAGATGGGAGAGCAGATCTAAGTGTCTAAAGACGTATAAAATTCAACACCAGGCAAAATATCAACGTTTGAACGCTAATACATGTATGTAGCCGCCATCTTGTTTTCTCGTTCATCCCTACATAGCTAGGGAGACACTACCGTGTCTCCCTAATAGATTAGCAAATGAAAATTTGCCATTGGCTCGCAATGTAAACCAACAAGGAGGTAACACAGAATGGTAACACAAAACAATTGACTGGGTGATAGAACATGCACCCCTACATCAGTAGCTGCATGTATAAGATTTCATGCAGGCTCTCAGTCAATAGACTACAATTAAGCCAGTTCAGCAGCCACTGACAAGCACTCTGGATTTGATCTCATGCTTTATCTTTCATACACCCCTCCAACACTACTTTAACTGATACTTATATGTAGCATATTATTGGTAGTGTTGCAGTTGCAGCACCACATGTTGATATATTTTGTTTTAACCCTTGCACCCACATTACCATTATCATGACCAGCCTGCCATAGTTTCATGAACCAGACGTTTCAGGGTGGAAACCCAAGAATGTCTAGCCCACAAGACAAACCATAACCCACTACTTGACTGGTCAGGATGGAGTGGAGTACCAACAGGCGGTATTAATTTTAGTCATAATAATCCTAAAGGTTAGGCAAGTATGGTTTAATTAGACTTTGTTGTCATAACACCACTGACCATAAAGTAAAACCATGCATATAATCATAAAAAAATTTTTTAATAAAAAACTGAAAAGTGTAGGGATGACTCTTAAGGTGGCGGGATACCAAAATTAATGATATTCATGATTTTACTGGGTACTGTTATTTTCACGACAAGACTGAACTTGGTGGCTGCTTTTTGCACTCAGTCTTACTCGCGCTGTCTCTAGGACCTGATTAATGTAAGTTTCGAGCCTATGCTCCCACCGTCGCGAAACTACAAGACCGACCATCGCGAGGAGGTTAGTGCAGTTTTTATCGAGTTGCATGCTAAACGAAGAGCTTACAGCTACATGAGCACGCTTACCACCCCAGGATCTAGGACTTCAAGGATGCTTTTTCGATATCTCTCTTTTGTTCGTTAGATACACGATCGAACGCCAAACTGTTTGACGTTCGATCGTGTATCTAACGAACAAAAGAGAGATATCGAAAAAGCATCCTTGAAGTCCTAGATCCTGGGGTGGTAAGCGTGCTCATGTAGCTGTAAGCTCTTCGTTTAGCATGCAACTCGATAAAAACTGCACTAACCTCCTCGCGATGGTCGGTCTTGTAGCTTCGCGACGGCGGGGAGCATAGGCTCGAAACTACATTAATCAGGTCCTAGAGACAGCGCGAGTAAGACTGAGTGCAAAAAGCAGCCACCAAGTTCAGTCTTGTCGTGAAAATAACAGTACCCAGTAAAATCATGAATATCATTAATTCTGGTATCCCGCCACCTTAAAAAAGGAAAGGAACAAGATGGGATGATGCTTGCAAAAGTAAAGGAACAAGATGGAATAATGCTTGCAAATGTAAAAGTCCCAAGTATCCCTACATCAGCGGCTTGCTGCGACGACGTGCACTTGACAAATGCGGAATCCTCTTCTTATACCTTTTACAACCGTCAATTACTTATCAGACCGTGTCCTCCAAAACACAGATACCTCTAGTTATTTACAACTGTCAACTACTTCATCGGACTGCGTCCTCCAAACACAGCTACCTGCAGCTTATTTACAACTGTCAACTACTTAATCGGACTGCGTCCTCCTAAACACAGATACCTATTATTGTAGTTATTCACAACCGTCAATTACTTCATCGGACTGCGTCCTCCAAACACAGATTCACAACCGTCAATTACTCCATCGGACTGCGTCCTCCTTCAAGCCGCTGATGTAGGGATACTTGGGACTTTTACATTTGCAAGCATTATTCCATCTTGTTCCTTTACTTTTGCAAGCATCATCCCATCTTGTTCCTTTCCTTTTTTAAGAGTCATCCCTACACTTTTCAGTTTTTCATTAAAAAATTTTTACTTTACTTGTTCCTGTTACTTTTTTGATCACTGTCAGTTTGAACTTATTAGTTGTATTCTATGTTAGATGTTATTTCATTCTTACAACTCTGTGAGCAGTATATAGATACTAGTCTAGCAGAGATGTGAACGTGCACAGCCTCTTGAGAGTAAGGAGTGTGGTTTAAATGTTTAATATTACCAATCACAAGAATAATCATTCATTGAAAGGTTTAAAATAGTTAAAGAGGTTGAGGACGCAGACAGCATAATGTCAAGTTCAGGTATGATTTGACAACATGATACTTGTTAGTATTGTAATGGATGAAGAAGAGACTAGCACTGACAATTGATCGATGCTGCGAGCCTAAATAGTAGGAGCACGCCTAGTAGAATCTTGTTGAAGTCAATATCACACTCACAGAGGCTTCTAGTCCTTTGCAACTTACGCTGCGTGGTGTAGGAACCTTACTGTGCGTAGAATCTTGCTGCCGGTAACTCAAGTTGTTCACGTCTGTGTAAGTCAGCTTTAACCCGCCATCTGAAGCGTTAACGAACAGATCAGTGTTATTTAGGGTATAGTACTGGTTTAGACACATTTTCATACCTCTGGCTTGCGCGCTGAAGCGTCCAGAGAAGAGACAAAACGCAGTAGCGAGATAGCTGCAAAACCGATGTGGGCGGAGTTAATGATAAGAAGCGACAAGAGGGTTAATTAATGAAGTCGCTAGTCCAAAACGGTCCAAAAACCATGTTTTTCAAGGATTACTCGCTTCTGGTAGTGTTTGATGCCTATCTAAGAAGTAAGTGCACTAACCCTGATATATACACATGCGATGGTGCAGGTTTGGTAGTGATTCGTTCACTCATGACAGCGCTATGCTTGTCAAAGAAGAAGAAGAAGAAGAAAGAAGACGAACAATTCGCGTGGGCGGCGATTACAGTTTACCACTTTAGAAACGTCTGCCAGCTTCGCCAAAGGTATTTTCTTGCTCAGAACAATCGCCTGATCAATCCTAGATGTCTAGAATCTCGAGAAACGCTATAACAGCGAAGATCTGAAAATGCTCTCTGTCTTGATTTTCGTCGTCAAACAAGCAGTCCCGGCGACTTTCATAGACGTCCTACAAGCGCTTACACTTCAGAGTCACTCAGAGATAGTTAAAATGCAGTATAGATGTATAATAGTAGAGATATGTGCGAAAACAATTCGTGGTCATCCCTACATATCATTGCCTATCGGCAATGATAATGATGTAAAAGGACTAATTGAGTTTGGTCCCTCCAAGTTTGGTCAGTACGACAGCAAGGCCTGATATGGTGATCATAGATGGCTCAAAAATTACGTTACTTGAACTGACTATTCCTCATAACTCACCTGAATCTCTCAGGGCAGCACATATACGAAAACAATCTAAAGTCAACTATGGCTGTGTGCTAAGTGACCTCGAAAGATCTGGTTTCACTTCTGACTTGGTTACCCTAGAGATTGGTTCCTTGGGTCATTGGAGATTTAACTTGGCCACTCAACTTGCTTCACACCTAGACCTTCCTAAAGCTGTTGTGAAATCTGTCTTGGACAATGCCGCAAAAGTTTCCATTGCTGGATCTCACCAACTATTCCTCGCCAGACACGACAAACATTGGGCAAAGCATACCTTACTGTGACATTTATTTATTATTATTATTATTATTTTTTTTTATATATCACTTACTGCTTTATTATCATTCCGACCTATTCATCCTTGCCAGGACCGTTTTTGTCATGAGCTATGTTCATTTCTTCATTACGGTATCCTGTAGTCCTAGGGTACATGCTTTTCACATTTACTGCATTCACACAAACTGCCACTTCTATTAAAAAGTTGGTTTCCCCCCTTAGAGATAATCAAACTTGGACATGCATGTCTAGAGATTTGCAACATAACAGGACACTGAATGCAGTACTGTTTCAATATATTTAACTTAATAATAGTGCTTATAAAGAGCTCTCAAGTGAGACTGCTGATAAAATTGTGTTGCAACAAGATCCTGTCGATGGCTGTGTTACTAGTGTTGCTGCTGTTGTTGGCTGTACCTCTCACTGCCTTCACAACCACTGATGTCTACTATGTCACAGCTGATGATGCAGCTAGTCATGAGCAGTCATGTCCTCCACACCAGATATGCCATAACCTCTCCTACTACATCTCCCAGCCTCACTACTATTTCACTTCAGACACTACTATCATTTTCTTGGAAGGAGAACACAGCTTCGACAGAGAAAGTCATTTATATATCAGACATGTACTCAACCTAACTCTGAAGGGACAAGGTCAGTGGCTGGTAGCAGGAGCTGAGGAGACTGTGATGCAGTCTACTGTCATTATCAACTGCACCAGAGGGAGAGGAGGATTCCATTTTGCTACCTCTCATAACATCACTGTTGAAGGTCTTACAGTAGTCAACTGTGGAGGAGTTCGTGCTGCAGTGTTTCAATTTGATAATGTTCAAAGTTTACTCTTTCTCAAGAATTCAATACAACACATGACAGGATATGGAATACTTGTTCGCAACAGTGACAATGTTATAATCACCAACTGCTCTTACTATCATAATGACACGTCAATAAGTTATAGTGGAGTAGGTATTTATTATAATACACAGCAGTACAGCAACACAAACTACACACTAGAGCTATCATACTCCAACATTACTAAGTGTGGTGGTAGTACTGCCTATGAAAACGACAATACGTATGGAGGAGGAGTATATTTGGAGACCGTATCTGGATTTGATTTAGCAACAGTGATCCTGAGCAATTTGATACTATCACAAAACAGAGCAGACTATGGAGGCAATTTAGGAATACGATTATTTGGTGCAAGCAAAGTAATGATTAATATCGGCAACTGCCTCATCTCTCATGGATATGCTGCTGTTCTGGGTGGTGGAATGTACATTGATGCTTGGACTGAATCAAGCGTCAAAGTTGAAAACACACACTTAGCGGAAAATGCTAATGGTTATGCTAGTGAGATATACTATCAGAGCAAAACTTCATTCAGATCAATTTCAAAATTATATGTCATCGAATCAAGTATTATGCATACGGAAAAATGGTCAAAAAATGGAGTGGTAATCACTGGTCGTTATCCTTCTATATACTTCATGGATACTAAAGTGAGACTATGCAAACAATACGACAAAGGATTTTATATTGCAAAAAGTGGATTTCAAGCTTCTCCTGTAGATATCACGAATTGCCAGTTTGAGAGAAGTGACTGTGAAAAGGCAATCTTATATGCAAAAAATATCGAAATTTCCATCACAAACTGTACATTCTCAAACAACACAGGTGATTATTCAGTCATTGTAATTAATAATGACAGTAAATATTACCATGTCATCTCTATCACTGACTATATCACACAACAACATGACTGGAATCACTATAAGTAACAACGAACAATTGGTACACTTCAATGGTAACAATGTCATACAAAACAACAGAGACACAGAGGGAGCAGGTATTAAAATGGAAAATAAAGCTCAAATTGTGGTCAATGGTACATTGATGTTGTACAACAACACTGCTGATAAACATGGTGGAGCAATATTAGTAAAACAACCAAATATCTTCACTTCACAAATACATTTTACCATCAATATGTACATTCAATTTGATAACGATTCTAGTTCAGTGATCTTCTCAGGAAACAGAGCACATAAAGGAGGGAGTGATATGTATGGTGCTATACTGATGGGTTGTGATAATGATGATGGCATACATCATGTATCACATGTAAAACATATAGGCCGTCCTAATGAAACCTCATGGTACTTAGACTCTCCTCTCAAGAAACATCTTCATTTCAGTAACAATGACAGACTCTCCTCAATGTCATCTGATCCCATCATTGTCTGCTTCTGTAACACCACCACCAACTTACCAGACTGCTCTGATAGGACCCATCACATACAAACATATCCAGGACTAGAGATCAACACATCAATAGCAACAGTAGGTTACTATGGTGGTACGAGTCCTGGTGATGTGCAGGTCAGTGCTCAACATGCAACACTAGTTCGACACTATGGACAGAATCAGACCACAAACTGTTTCCAACTCCACATTCTCCTACAGAACACATCCTCAACAACAGCAGTGGTTGATGTCAGATTGAAGCATGCAGAACAAGGATTGGTTGTGTCTATTGGAGTGGACATATTAGAGTGTCCAAGTGGGTTTACTGAGATCTTAGGGCAGTGTCAATGTAGTCATTTGTTGATTAATGTCCAATGTCGGTTGTCTGCCAGGCCTTTTAAGTTTTTGAGATTAGGCAACAGTTCGTTTGGCTACAATAACAACTCTCATTGCACAGCAGGTACTACTAATTGTCCATTTGAATACTGCAATCGATCCAATGTCTC
The DNA here is from genome assembly GCA_964017065.1 of Haliclona indistincta. Lineage (NCBI taxonomy): Eukaryota > Metazoa > Porifera > Demospongiae > Haplosclerida > Chalinidae > Haliclona > Haliclona indistincta. The sequence continues at coordinate 7,972,952 of OZ024787.1, read as the reverse complement.
CTTTGACATCATGGCACCTGATCGTCAGTGTGTGGCCAATAGAACAGGTATACTCTGTGGACAATGCCAGTCTCACCTTAGTATCATGCTGGGATCCAACCACTGTGGTAGCTGCTCAAACTGGTACCTTTTCTTGTTGCCAGTGTTGGCCCTCGCTGGCATGGTGTTAGTGGCTGTGTTGATGTTTCCTCAACTTGAGTGTTTCTGTTGGAACTATCAATGGACTACTGTTCTATGCGAATATGGTGAAGATCAATGAAGCTTTCTTCTTCCCAAATGGTAGTGTTCCATTAGTAAGCCAGTTTATCTCATGGCTGAATCTTGACCTGGGTATTGAAGTGTGTTTGTTTAATGGACTGGATGGATACTGGAACACTTGGCTACAGTTTGCTTTTCCTGCTTATCTGTTCCTGCTCATGGGAGGTATTATTGTGGGTTGTCGCTACTCCGTGTGGCTTTGCAGGTTGTGTGGCTCTCATGCTGTCCCAGCACTAGCTACACTGTTTCTCATGTCCTACACTAAAATCTTAATGACAGTCACTATTGCTCTTTCCATGTCTCGGCTGCCATGCAATGACAGTATACTGACAGTGTGGAGTGTAGATGGGAACATCGAGTATGGCAGTGGTAAACACCTTATTCTGGTAGTCTTCTCCTGTGGTGTCCTGGTCATTGGACTGGCTTATCCTGTTTTAGTGTTGTGTGCTCCTCTGCTAGAGAGATACAGTGACAAGTGTATCCCACAGCACATGTGGAATCCTGTGTCATATTTCAAGCCACTTTTGGATGCTTATGGAGGACCTTACAAAGACAAGTATCGATTCTGGACAGGAGTGACTCTGATGATGCGACTGACTCTCACTGTGGCGTTCTCCTTCACTTCAGGAGGATTGGCTGTCATCAATGCTGCCATAATCACTACCATTGTAGTGGGTATTCTCACATTTTGGTCATTCACAAAAGGAGTTTATAAGAGAATTGACCTTAATGTGTTCGAAATGTTTTTCCTTGTCAATATATTTTTTCTTAGCACATATAGATTGGTTACTGCTTCTCTTGGGTCTACAAATTATCCAAATATGGCAATCATCATCTCTGTTAGTCTCTCCATTGTTGTCTGTCTTGTTATCATGGCAACTCACCTCTGGTGGAGCTTTGACCTCAAAAAGATCAAAAGAAAGCTTGGATTTAATGCTCGACCAGAGTATGCATTATTGCCCCAGTTGGTTGCAGATGAAGATGGTGAAGAGGACAGACCTGATTTAGGTTCCCCACCATCAATAGTGTATGGTTCACATAGAGGAGAGCATCAGTTTGTACTGGAGTTTCCCCATCCTCACGATGAGCTTGAGTCTTCTTCTCCAGTGCTGTTAGCAAGAGAGCCACTACTGTTTGATACTTAATCTCATGAGTACTATGAGTTTGTTAGATTCTTTGTTCTACTGTCTATATACGGTAGTGATAACTAGCATGTGTGACAGGTCATACTGTAGAAAACTAATGTTAATGTTAACTCTTACATTACTAATTTCTTCCTTCATAACATGAATTGTGCTATGTGATGAATTATCATTGCCGCTCACCAGTGATATGTAGGGATGACCACGAATTAAGATGGTGGCTACTCATGTGTGAAAATGAGTTATCGTACATATTATCTACTGATATACATTTCTACTGCATTTTAGCTATCTCTAAGTGAATCTGAAGTGTGAGCGCTTGTATGAGGTCTATGAAAGTCGCCTAGACTGCTTCGAAGAAGCAACTATAAGAGTTGAAAAAGCGAAAAGCTGCATGCTGCTAGAGAAAAAAGAGCAAAAGCTCAATGTCACAAATCAAGATGAAAGCACTTCAGATCTTTGCGCTGTCACAATGTTTCTCAAACTTTCAGCGGTCAAGGATTGATCAAGTAATTTTTCTGAGCTTTGCACCCACATATTACCATCATCATGACCAGTCTGCCATAGTTTTGTGAGGGAAACCCCAGAATGGCCCACAAGACTAACTATAACCCACTACTTGTCTTGTCAGGATGGGGTGGAGTACCTACAGGCGGTACTTAGTCATAACAATCCTAATGGTTAGGCAAGTATAGTTTAATTAGACATTGTTGACATACACATGCATGTCTAAAGATTTGAATAATAATGCATAACAGGAGACTGAAGACAGTACCGTTTGCTTTGATAACAGTACTTATTAGTCAGGCAGATAAATTATGTGCTAAATGTGCATGAATGTGGGTTTTAACATAGAAGCATAAAACTTGGCAAGATAATAGTTGTTAAGCAATTTGAGATGTAAAGACATTTCAGATTTGACCTTTGCTGATCTCTAGGTGTTAATTAACTATTTAAAAAATTCCCCCTTTGCTTAGTTTCATCAAAAGCACTCAACATTTATTCCACTTTGTTTCTTTGAGCATGCTCAGTAGTGAGCCGATTGCTGTGGCTTATACCTGAATGGTTGCTAGTAGGCTTAGGTTACATAACACTATAATTCCTGTTGAATATGCATGTCTACATGTACTACTCACGAACACAAACTGAGTGGTATTTACAAAACAACATGTGTCCACATTCAGTGTTATCATATCCAAATCAAGAGTGCCTCTCTTCTGATATCATGTGTTATTACAGTAGAGTGACCTTATACGCTAGGTGCTTTCTTATTTCCCTTTTCATCTTTCTCATTTCTCATCAATAAGTATAATAATCAAGCGCCTACCATCTGCTTTGCTACAGCCTTATTTACAAATGGCTGCTCTGGTAGTGGCTAGATCATTTCAATGGTTACAGCACCAGTTAGCGTGTATATAAACAGCAGTTCACACACATTCCACAAAAGCTAAAACTCATGAATGCTGCTATATATTCTACTACTGTTGTTCATTGGGCTACATAGCCCAACATAGAACTAACATAGTCTCTCGCATCACTTTCAACCAGCAGAGATATGCTCTAAATCAGTTAAAGAGGGGTGTATGGAAAAAATGCACTCGGGATCAAAACTCATGCTTTATCATTCATATACAATGTACACCCCTCCAACTAAATAATACTTATGTACCATACTGGTAGCGCTGAAGGACCACATGTGGATTTATTAGTTTTATCCCTTATTACACCCACATTACCATTATCATGACCATTCTGCCATAGTTTCGTGAACCAAACAATCCGGGGTGGAAACCCCAGAATGTCTAGCCCACAAGACTAACTACTTGACTTGTCAAGATGGAGTGGAATCCCCACAGGTAGTATTTAGTCTTAATAATCTTAGCGGTTAAACAAATATGGTCAAGTTCATCTCACACCACTGACCATATAAAAATAAATCATGCATAAAATTAGATGATGTAAAAATGACTAATGTAGCTAGCTAGCTGAACATGCATGTCTAGAGATTTGCATAATAAGACATAACAGGAGACTGATTACAGTACTGCTTCTACCTTGATAAAGGAGTCTCAAGTGAGACTGTTGATATATTTGTGTTGCAAGTTGCAACAAGATCCAGTTGATGGCTGTGTTACTAGTGTTGCTGCTGTTGTTGGCTGTACCTCTCACTGCCTTCACAACCACTGATGTCTACTATGTCACAACTGATGATGCAGCTAGTCATGAGCAGTCATGTCCTCCACACCAGATATGCCACAACCTCTCCTACTACATCTCCCAGCCTGAACACTACTTCACCTCTGATACCACCATTATCTTTTTGGAAGGAGAACACAGCTTTGATAGTGAGGATCTTGTAAAAGTCAGAAATGTACACAACCTGACTCTGAAGGGACAGGGTCAGTGGCCGCTAGCAGGAGCTGAGGAAACTGTGACGCAGTCTTCTGTTATAATCAATTGCACCAGAGGGAGAGGAAGATTATATTTTGTTACCTCTCATAATATCACTGTTGAAGGTCTTACAGTAGTCAACTGTGGAGGAGTTCATGCTGCAGTGTTTCAATTTGACACTGTTCAAAGTATACTCTTTCTCAAGAACTCAATACAACACACGACAGGATATGGAATATTTTTCCGCAACAGTGACAATGTTAAAATCACCAACTGCTCTTACTATCATACTAAATTAAGTTATAGAGGTTCAGGTGGAGTAGGCATTGAATATAATGAAACACAGCAGTACAGCAACACAGGCTACACACTAGAGCTATCACACTCCAACATTACCAAGTGTGGGTATTAACACGACTTTACATCAGGTGGAGGACTATATTTAGATACTGGGTCTGGATTTGATTCAGCAACAGTGATCCTGAGCAATTTGATACTTTCACAAAACAGAGCAAAAATAGGAGGCAATTTAGGAATAATCTTAGATGGACAAGGCAAGGTGATGATTAATATCAGCAACTGCTTCATCTCTCATGGATATGCTAGTATGTCTGGTGGTGGAATGTACATTGATGTTGGGACTGAATCAAGTATCAGAGTTGAAAACACACACTTGGCAGAAAATTATGGTCTTCGTGAAAGTGAGATAAGTTATAGACTGAGCAAGAACTTAATCAATTCACGATTTTCTTTTATCAACTCAAGTATTATACACACAGAGAGACACTCAGACATTGGAGTAGCGATCACTGGTTGCTGTCCTACTATAGAGATCATGAAGACCAAAGTAAGACTCAGAAAAGTACGAACAGGACTTTTTGTTCAAGCTACTTCTGTTGCACTCACGAATTGCCAGTTTGAGAGAAGTGATGGCAAAGAAGCAATCGTATATGCAAGAAATACCAAAATATCAATCACAAACTGTACATTCTCAAACAACACAGGAGATTTTTCAGTCATAGTAATTGATAATGAAATTGAATATAACAGTACCAAAAACATTGTTAACATTTCAGACTCAACCATATCACACAACAACAAGACTGGAATCACCATTATTAAAAGCAATGGACCGATATACTTCAGTGGTCATAATGTGATACAAAATAACAGAGACATAGAGGGAGCTGGTATCAAAATGGAAAGTGAATCTCAAATTGCCGTCAGTGGTATATTGATGTTGTACAACAACACTGCTGATAAACATGGTGGAGCAATATTAATAAAGCAACCAATCTTCAGTTACCAAAGATCATCCATATGTACAATTTCGTTTGACAATACCTCCAGTTCAGTGATCTTCTCAGGAAATAGAGCACAAAAAGGAGGAAGTGATATGTATGGTGCTATACTGATGGGCTGTGCTGAAGATTATATAACAACTGTAGAACATATAGGACATCCTAATGAAACCTCATGGTACTTAGACTCTCCTCTCATGAAACATCTTCATTTCAATAACACTGATAGACTCTCGTCCATGTCATCTGACCCCATCATGGTCTGCTTCTGTAACACCACTACCAACTTACCAGACTGCTCTGATAGGACCCATCACATACAAACATATCCAGGACTAGAGATTAACACATCAATAGCCACTGTAGGATACTATGGTGGCACAAGTGCTGGTGATGTGCAGGTCAGTGCTCAACATGCGACAAAAGTTCGACACTATGGACAAAATCAGACCACCAACTGTTTCCAACTCCATATTCTCCTACAGAACACATCCTCAACAACAGCACTGGTTGATATCAGACTGAAGAATGTAGAACAAGGATTAGGTGTGTCTATTGGAGTGGACATATTAGAGTGTCCAGTTGGCTTTACTATGATCTCAGGGCAGTGTCAATGTAGCCATTTGTTGACCAATGTCCTGCTCCAATGTCAGTTGTCTGCCAAGCCTTTTAACTTTCTTGGATCAGGCAACAGTTGGTTTGCCTACATCAACAACTCTCAGTGTATAACAGGTACTACTAATTGTCCTTTTGACTACTGCAATCGATCCAATGTCTCATTTGACATCATGGCACCTGATCGTCAGTGTGTGGCCAATAGAACAGGTATACTTTGTGGACAATGCCAGTCTCATCTTAGTATCATGCTAGGATCCAACCACTGTGGTACTTGCTCTAACTGGTATCTATTCTTGTTACCAGTATTTGCCCTCACTGGCATGGTGTTAGTGGCTGTGTTGATGTTCCTCAACTTGAGTGTCTCTGTTGGAACTATCAATGGACTACTGTTCTATGCGAATATGGTGAAGATCAATGAAGATTTCTTCTTCCCAAATGGTAGTGTTCCATTAGTAAGCCAATTTATCTCATGGCTGAATCTTGACCTGGGTATTGAAGTATGTTTGTTTAATGGACTGGATGGATACTGGAACACTTGGCTACAGTTTGTCTTTCCTGCTTACCTTTTCCTGCTCATAAGTGGTATTATTATGGGTTGTCACTACTCTGTGTGGCTTTGCAGGTTATGTGGCTCTCATACTGTCCCAGCTCTAGCTACATTGGTCTTTATTCCATACACTAAAATCCTACTCACCGTCACTAATGCTCTTTCCATGTCTCGGCTGCCATGCAATGACAGTATACTGACAGTGTGGAGTGTAGATGGAAACATTGAGTATGGCAGTGATAAACACCTTATTCTGGTAGTCTTCTCCTGTTGTGTCTTTGTCATTGGACTGGCTTATCCTGTTTTAGTGTTGTGTGCTCCTCTGCTAGAGAGATACAGTGACAAGTGTATCCCACAGCACAGGTGGAATCCTGTGGCAAAGTTCAAGCCACTGTTGGATGCTTATGGAGGACCTTACAAAGACAAGTATCGATTCTGGACAGGAGGGACTCTGATGGTACGACTGATTGTCATTGTGGCATCTTCCATTAATGCACCTATTTTCAGTGCTTCTATCACTGCCGTTGTTGCTGGTATTCTTGTTCTGTGGTCTTTGACAGACTGTGTGTATAAAGAAAAATATCTTACTGCCCTTGAGGCATTTTTTCTTCTCAACATAATTCTTTTAAGCATTGTTAGTTTATTCTTAGTCTATTTTCATTTAGATTATCAAATAGCAACGATTGTGTCTGTTTGCCTGTCACTAGTTGTCTGTCTTGTTACCATGATTGTACACTTCTGGCAGAACTTTGATCTTACAAGGATGAAGAGGAGGCTTGGTTTTAAAGACCGACCTGAGTACATACAGTTGCCCCAGCAGGTTGCAGATGAAGAAGAAAGATCTCATTTCGGCTCCCCACCATCAATAGTGTATAACTCACGTAGAGGAGAGAATCAGTTTGTACTGGAGTTTCCTCATGCTCATGAAGATTTTGAGTCTTCCTCTCCTGTGCTGTTAGCAAGGGAACCACTACTGTTTGATACTTAAACTCACATCTATCTCGTCCTATCACACTCCACCATAAACACCAGACATAATAGTATTCCATTGACCCTCGTTCCATTAGATTCTAACTTGTAAACATTCTTTACTAGTAGCATTCTGCTGTAATATTTTTACCTCTGTTACTATTATACATGTACATGTCCTTTGAAATAATTATACTCATGGTTTAATGAGTTTTCATCAAAAATTGTAAATCTTGCTGGAATTGCTCCAAAGTTGTTAAAATCAACTCTAAGTGTTTTAAATGTCATATAAAATCAGTTTTGGATGAAAGATGCCTTGAAGGATTATAAGGTGATTAACTCTTTAGGGACTGAATTATTTTGACGAAAATTCGACATGCTCTACTGACAGTTTGTCTTGCATTTTCTACAACATGCAGTACGTTAGCTGTTCCAAACTAGCACTGTTGTTTCCTGGTATGTCAAAGTTTACAACCATGTACTAAACTCTGAGTTGGCCACTCCCACTTCGGAACTGAAGCCGCTTAAGTGCTGCGACCTCGTCATTTTTTAGCCAATTTTGGTCTTCGTTTAGCCCTTGTGACTGATACAAAAACCTGTTGGTGTCTAGGTGAGCAAACAGCATAGTTTAGACCATATTCCATGCCCAAGTATGCATTTCCGGGCATCCTGAAGCCTTAAAAATGCCAAAAGTGGCGAGGGGCTCTGCCCCTTCGAACCCCGGGTTAACGGGGGGATACCCCGCTTTAAAATTCCCCCGGTGCTGTACGTTTTAGTGGGGAGGGCGCGCCGAAAAACAGGTGGTTTTTTCAGGTAAAGTAATCTTTTGCAAATAAACTTGATTTGACCTTTCTAGAGCACTTTTTATGATGTCTAGAGTAGGTGGAGTCAATTATGGCGGCTAAAGCCACTATAGGCCTTAAAGGGTTAATTCAGTCTTAAATAATGTGTTTACTAGATGAATTGTGTAAAGCCTGCAAGGGATTTGTTCTTGAATGAGCAAGTATAATTATTTGTTTTACTATACTAACGCATGCTGTCGAAATGCGGACGAACCGTAGCGGATCCAGAAAGAAACAGCATATATGGGTAGCAAAACGGCGGCACAAAATTGTTGCTAATTAATTTATTAGCTGTAATTAATGCATTTTACGTGATGAAAATCTAGTTTTGATACGTCAAGCGTGCTCTTGAAGCAGATACAGCATCTTGACTTCATACCATAAGCTCATTGCACACAGAGAAAGACCTGAGATGGTAAGAGTGCTGCACTTGTTAAATCTCAGTTGGGCATGATTGGATGCCGGGGCCAGGCCCACTCTGGATCCATCACTACTGATGAACGAGCCAAATTGTTATGGCTCAGTTTACAAGCTCATAAATGGTTTGCCTTTTTTGTACACGCATAATGAGTGATATGGCTCAGTTTACAAGCTCTTAATTTTAACTCCTATCAAGGTAATGGATAGTTTTTGGGATGATGAATATCATTAAAGCCCCTGCATAATAGGCAGGGTATGCTTATGGCTAATGCATACCATAGGTTGTAGGTTAACTCCTCCCATTCACTGGGAGGGTAATTAGAACCAATTAACACCAAACACATTAGCCACACTTAATCCTTCGCTAGATCCCAAAATTCACGTCGACTAAACTCATCCAAATGAGCTCGACGGAGAAATAACAAGTTGTAGGGTGGGTGGGAGGATGTTGAAGTAAGGTACAGTCCTTGGAGCAGCTGATTTGGTCCTACTGCTCAATATGGTGGCTGTCCCAGCCAGCTTCCTCGTGGTGATAGCTTTATACGCATGCGTAGTTGGTCATTGATGACACACCCCCATACCCTTTGCTAGTCGTACAATTAACTACGCTTAACTATGATCATAGTTAAACTGCATTTAATTTTAACTCCTATCAAGGTAATGGATAGTTTTTGGGATGATGAATATCATTAAAGCCCCTGCGTAATAGGCAGGGTATGCTTATGGCTAATGCATACCATAGGTTGTAGGTTAACTCCTCCCATTCACTGGGAGGGTAATTAGAACCAATTAACACCAAACACATTAGCCACACTTAATCCCACTGAGCAAAGCTCTCCCAAAATTTTCTCCACTACTCCATAATGATCACATACACCTTTTCCACACTTTCATAGAGCTGACTCTGTTACATTAGGTCTGCAACCTTTTTCTCACGATACGCCATAATGATAAGAGACAAAACGATTATGATATAATGTTGATAACCTTGCGGAGAATCACACTCCCGAAGGAATGGAGGTTTGTTTGATAAGTGAATGCAAAAATTAATAGTAATGAATGATAATAAGTAAATCTTAATGAGAGGAAAAGACCTATTCCAACACATCGGAATATTGTTGCTCTTGAAGTGTATGATTGAAATACCTTTCAATTATTTATCCACCATTCCAAATGCATTTACCAACCATATGGTTATCTTTCAGGACGAATAATTATAGTAGATTCAAATTGCCCAATCGGCACTAAACTGCTGCCCCTTTGGCAGGAATAGTCTACCACTAGTAGACTCAATTTTGCCCAATCGGCACTAAACTGCTGCCCCTTTGGCAGGGATAGTCTACCACTAAATATCTGAGACATAACAATCTGATGACTATAAGGCTCGACAAGACCTAGCTGTTAGTATGAGTTGATCATCCGAGGCCTAACTATCTGGTGAAAGCTCAATTCGACCCTACATTTATTATACCATTATCTATAATAATAATTCATGTACCTACCCTCCTCTTATCGGGTGATCAGCAAGTATAATTAGTAAGGTGAGAATAAGCTCATCTGCTATTCTAACAGCCCCTTAAGCTGACTTCTGCTGCCAACACGGCAGACTCTACACACACCCATGACTGGTACATGGTTCCGTCACAGCCTAACAGACGTGTATGAAATAGTATGTATGTGGCGATGTGTCTGCGTGTGTAGAGTGTGAGAAGTACGTGTGACTACGAGTACATGTATGCGCGTGTGTGCGTGCGTAGTAATGTGTCTTACGGGCTGCAACAGAGCCAAGACTATTGCTTCATGTGGTCTTGGCTCATGAGAAAGTTACACATCTTATTCACTAAAGTCCGAGCACGACTATAGTCCGGGGCAGGCAGACTACCTGCATCCTTAACTGTCACCATGGTGACCCTTCAATTTTCCCCAAAACTGCGTGGCTTGCTAGCCCTTTCGGCCTGTCACCAGGGGGTGCCCTCTTGGCACACTGTTGCTGTAATGCCCACTCGGCACAGCTATATGCCCACTCGGCACGCTTCCTATGCCCACTCGGCACAGCTATATGCCCACTCGGCACAGCTATATGCCCACTCGGCACAGCTGTATGCCCACTCGGCATGCTTCTTATGCCCACTTGGCACACTTTCTTTTTATGCCCACTTGGCATACTCGATGGCGTGCGTGCGTGTGTGTGATGATTTGCTTACCCGCTGAAGTCGAGCCAACATCCTTTACCGGGTTGGACATGGAGGCCCGCAATTTCTCAGCCACCAGGCTGGCAATGGCTTCGAGGGACTCGTGTGACAGGGGCTGTGAGGGACCGGGAGGATCTCCCGCTGACTTTCCCTTGCCCGCGGTGTTCGTCAAGTTGTCACTCTCGTCGTCGCTCATTGGCGTTATTAGACCTTCCTAGCTTCTTGAATCGTTGAAGCTTCTTGTTGAAGTAAGGTACAGTCCTTGGAGCAGCTGATTTGGTCCTACTGCTCAATATGGTGGCTGTCCCAGCCAGCTTCCTCGTGGTGATAGCTTTATACGCATGCGTAGTTGGTCATTGATGACACACCCCCATACCCTTTGCTAGTCGTACAATTAACTACGCTTAACTATGATCATAGTTAAACTGCATATAAATGGTTTGCCTTTTTTGTACACGCATAATGAGTGAATGTAGGTTCATGAGAGAGACTGAACATTTTCTTAACTATACCAAGTGTGTCATGTCATCCAATCTCTTTCCTAGTAGTCACTGAGGGTCAAGCCCAAGCAGAAATATCCCATGCAATGAGCATGCTATTTAATTAATGGAGATGTGATTACGCTCAGATTCATCGGTATCAGCTTGATGCTAAGTGTGGTTGTTAATACTAATCCATTCTTTACCAGTATTGAATAGTGGACAGTACTGAATCAGAGTTCATGCAGTTCATGCTTGGATGTCAGTGCAGAGTACGCTTGCAATAATGACTACATTATAAACAACTCTCACAAATTTTCAACACATAATCGGGATAAAGCTCACATTCAGTGCATTCATGACTTTGAATGCCACAGAAAACAAGGCTACACTGCTGTACTTACTGGTTTATTCCACCTATATCCCTAAACTCCATCAGTCATCTTTACACCATTTATGGACGATCTATAATTGTGGTCCCATAGCTATGCAGGTTCAGAAAGGAGGGGATCAGAATTGAAATTTGTGGACCAACACCGAGGAAATTATGCTAGTTTATGTTCATTGAGTTATGTCTTTGTCTATCTTAGTAATTGAGTCAGGCAAGTGAATCACAAAGTAGAGTTCAAGCAAGGTGGGTGGATCAGTTGATTGGCTACAGGCTTGCATTGTGATATGGGCAAAACTATGAGCATAATTACCTTGTTATGACTTAGTGATAATAAAAAGCGTCCCTTTAAGTTAATTTTAAGGAAGAGGTGCTATTTCAGTTACCGTGATGTCTTTATCAGCACCAGTGCATCAGGCATGCCATAGACATGCCTTTCGAATACCTGATGCACTTTTGAGGTTTTAGTGCTCCTTTAAGCAAACCATCAGCTGGTAGATATATAAATACGTCTTGAAATCAAGACACCTCTTGAATAAGGCCAAAATCCAAAACCGGTGTCTGGATTAGATGGGTTCCATTGTAACTTGCGTCACCTTTGATCTGATGTCAGTAAGGCACCTAATGTTGATCTACTGTATTGCTAGCATGATCACTCATGAGTTGTAATACAAAATTTACTATCACTGATACTTCCATTAAGATAATTCGTACACACTAAAACCAAAATTGGCTGTAGACTAATACGTATTGGCAGACTAATAAGTATTGTAATTAAAATGGATTTATCTAGTCATGAACCAGCAACAAAGCAACACAATGCACTACAGGTACACCCATTGCACAAGCCAGTCAGAGGTTTTACCTTAACACACTAGGGTCTGGATCTGAGGAGTAGCCATGCCCTTCTAGTATGTACATCACATAGTTGGTACATAGTCACAACAACACACAAGTGGAGTGGTTCACACAGTTGCAGTGCTTATTATAAAAGAATCGATACGCATGATTGTCACTCTACAAAAAAAATAGTGTCTGTTCAAATTTCAATTATTATCAAAATTGTTTCCGTACTGTTGCTCAGAGAGCTTTGTGAGTATTACGATACTATGATGCATGGCGTATTTTGACATTATTTTCAGGTTTTGCTCGCAGCGGATCACATCATGAAGAACAAGACCATGCAGGTATTGGACACAGCCAAACATCTTTTCAAAGCAGAACTTCAGCTGGTGATTCCAGCATGGAGAATAGGAAGAGGATATGTGAAGATGTGGCAAGCTATTGTGCAGGGAAGTATTTCATCAGATATTCACTTTCAAATTCTCACACCATGCAGTTGACTGTGCATGTAAATGTTATAAAGTGCATCATCAATTCAGTGGCATTCAATCTGGCAACATAATCAATGTTCCACCTTTTAAAAATACACAAAACAGTGTCGTTGGAATACTTCTGAGAACCAGTGAAGCAGACAGCATGTCTGGTCTGAAATACTCCAACGCTACCACCACCGGAGATGAAGTCGATGTGTACTACTGGCGAAGCAGTGAGGCAAGAACATTTTTCGAAATTTGTTCTAATACGGAAAGTCTGCATGGAATAACACCAATGGTCTCATGGAAATTCTGCAGTTAGTCAAAATATATTTGTATCATTACTTTTCAATGTATTTCTACATGCATGCAGCTAATCAAAATGGTTGTGAGACTCACTTGCCCACTGCAACATCTTCAACACCTCATCTTCCACCAACAGCAACCACCACTACTGTGACAGCTTCATTTTCATCAGTGTCTTCCTTGCTTACTTTACCACATAATTCAACCCATACATTTTCCACAAAAAGCATTTGTTCATCTGATGTGCTTCTTTATTCCATGACAAAAACCTCACTGATGATTGTTTCACCTACTACATCACCTCATCTTTCATCATCAATAGCGATTCCTATCACATTATCAAACATTGTCCTATCTTTAACTGCCATTTCTACCAGGAGCACTCCAGCCTCTACCATGATCACAATCAGCTCGTTGGTTCCTTTACCACAAACTTCTTCAAATTTGTCTCATCTTTCCTCATCTAAGAACATTCCAATATCGGAGTTACTTCATTTGCAATCCGCTTTGCTATCTTCACCCTCTCCCGAAACAGCTGATTCATCATTATCTAGCACTACAATAGTGCCTTCCATTGCAACATCAGTGGTTGATTCTACTTACAACATCCCTACATCAACCAATCAAGGTATATAGAGCTCAAAATTCTGCATACATGTTTTACCTACTATACCTGCTATCTTCAGTGCCAGTACCTACTATAGTAACGGGTTCACAAGAAAAATTCATCGTACTAGGAAGTATAGTGATGGTCCCATTGGTTCTACTGACAGCTGTGACAGCTATTCTACTATTGGTGATGGTTCAACAAAGATTGAGAAAGAAGAAACAAAGGAATACAGTTCCCGCTAAAAAAGAATCAGTCGCTTCTTCTGTTACCGATGATAATTACGATGTTGTTGAAATTTCTTCAAATGGCTTTGTTAACATTGTTGGCAGTGGTGGTATTGAAATGCATGACAATATGGCTTATGAAGAACCACCTGAACTGCTACAAACCGAGAAAACCGCTACTTTCAGACAGAAAGCAAATACATTGTAACAGTTACATACCAGCATGCACTGCTTGTCATGCACTTTGTACTAGAAATGTGTCCCCATTGATTGTGATTGTACTGCAACTTGGTATTAAATTTCGAATTGCATCATTGAAGTTGAACCAAAATTTAATCATATTATTGAACACGAGGTACGTCCTGAGTACAAATAATTATGAAACAGTTGTCATATGTGACGGTACTCCGAGTACTCTATAAGAATGGTGAATGTGGTAGAGCCTTCGGTAGCACATGTATGATCTACTACCAGTCAATCACGTTACTCTGCGCTGCCTTCTTGTTCGTGTACATTGTACGTGGGCCAGTGACAGATTTCTTCATCGGTATTTCACTATCGTATTTCTTCTGAAGATTTAGTGCCTCCTGCTTTTTCGGCACCTTGAGCACGCATACTAAACCTCCACATTTCGGCAAGCGCATTAGTTCTTCGACTTGGTCAGCCACAGCTCAACGTAAAATTCCTGTACTTCATGGAAGAGAGCCGTAGACGTGTTCTCGGTCATAATTATCTCCAAATATTGGGCAGCAAATCTGAAAGTATCTTTTTTTCGCCGAATTTTTAGAAGAAATAATATAGTACCACCAGGAGCGCACAATTAAGAGAGCTTACCACGCTCTCTCTTAATTATGCGCTCCTGTACCACTAAATATTTTGATACCGTAATATACATCAATGGATCAGTGCTTTGATTAACCATGCATATGCATGCACTAACAGAGTGTTCAGCTTGATTTGTCTACTGCACTCATATCATTATTAGTTCTGTCATATGACTTATTGAATATCACAACTGTTAAAGAAGGTTGACAAACACATCTGTAAAATGTATTACCGGCACAAAAGAAGCACATGACTTGTAGCATCACAACAGAGTGAACTTGATTTCTGAATCCATTTTGTACTCAAGCGCGAAAGTCAAGGTAAGTGTAGTTGTAGAACAGCATAGTTTGTAGAACAGCATAACATAAGAGTGTGTATAAACGCTGCTGTAAATTGTTGGTGCATTGCCACGCATACAGTGACAATAGGAACTACGGTCCTGATAGCAAAATTTTGCCTCGTAAAACTTTTGGTAGGTTTTAATAATCTCTTCACTGGCTCTAGTGTTTTTAAAAGTTTATTAAAGTAACTGACTTTGCTTGCTCAATGTCGCAAATCAAGATGATGACTCTAAGGTACTCCATGTCTTTGCGTTGTTACAATGTTTCTCAAAATTTCAGTGGTCTAGGATTGATCAAATGATTTTTCTCAGCTTTGCACCCACATTACCATTATCATGATCAGTCTGCCATTGTTTGCGAGGAAACCCCCAGAATGGCCCACAAGACTAGCTATAGCCCACAAGAATGGCCCACAAGACTAGCTAAATGGGAGTGGAGTACCTACAGGCAGTGTTTAGTCACAACAATCTTAGTGAATAGAAAAGTATGGTTAAATTAGACTTTGTTGACATAACATCACTGACCATATTAGAAAATTAAAAAGATTTCTATCGAAATCAAAAGGATGTAGGGTTGTGAAATCTACCACTGGTCCACAATGTAAGCTAACAAGGAGCAAGCATGGAATGGTAACACGATTGACTTGCTAACAGACCATAGATCCCAACATCAGTGGCTGCTGTGGTTGGCTATAGCCAGTTCACCTAGTTGCTGTTGACCGACACCTGGCGTGCATTCAGCTTGTGACAAAATATTGATCTTATGTACAGCCACTGATGTAGGGATCTATGCTCTGTTAGCAAGTAAATCGTGTTACCATTCCATGCTTGTTCCTTGTTAGTTTACACTGTGGACCTGTGGTAGATTTCACAACCCTACATCCTTTTGATTTCGATAGAAATCTTTTTAATTTTCTTGTTTGTGTCCCTTTTACTTTTTCAGTGAAGTGCAGTTCAATATCATACACGTACTGAGCCGCCTTTGTTTCCACCTTTGGTTTAGTTTTCCTGTTTTTGATGGCTTTTCTTTATTATTAACAATATTAAACTTGTTGCTTAAAATAATGTTTATGCTGTACATATCACCTCACCTACGCATGCATGCATGCAGTGCATACGAGCCCCGCCCACACTAGTTTGTAATGTAGACCTGTACGGCAGTTGTGGGGATACTCAAGCTTGTGCCTGGTCATGTGCGCTAATATAATCACACGTGTGTATTGCGCAATCACAATAATGGTGTCTAACACTTAGCTGAGAAATCACAGAATTTACATCGCCGTTTTGCTAAAAACAAAGTTCAAAAAGCACCTGCCAGGAGTATTTCACGACTGTTCATAGCTGTTTTGGTCTCGGCACTGCTCGCGTAAAGGCGCTAGGCGAAAAAAAAGAAAGAAAGAAGACTGACGAAGATGACTTTCACCGTTTCCAGGTTCGTCACTTTAGTGACAATTTCGAGCAATCTCCTTGCTACTGTAAAATGGAGCAACGCCAGAGAGCAGATTTAGGTGTCTTTTGACGTATAAAATTCATCACCAGGCGAAATATCAGCGTTTTAACGCTAATACCGGCATTGTATGTAGCCGCCATCTTGTTTTCCCGTTCAACCCTACATAGGGAGGCACTACCGTGCCTTCCTAATAAAGAAAAATCATGCATTGATGATGCAAAATGATTAAATGATTTATTAGAGATAAATCAAACTTGTAGCTAGACACATGCATGTCTAGAGATTTGCAACACAACAGGACACTGAATGCAGTACTGTGTCAATACATTTAAGTGCTTATAAATAGCTCATAAGTGAGACTGTTGATACAATTGTGTTGCAACAAGATCCAGTTGATGGCTGTGTTACTAGTGTTGCTGCTGTTGTTGGCTGTACCTCTCACTGCCTTCACAACCACTGATGTCTACTATGTCACAGCTGATGATGCAGCTAGTCATGAGCAGTCATGCCCTCCACACAAGATATGTCACAACCTCTCCTACTACATCTCAAAACCTGACAACTATTTCACTTCAGACACTACTCTCGTTTTATTGGAAGGAGAACACAGCTTCGACAGAGAAAGTTATCTATATATCAGTCATGTACACAACCTAACTCTAAAGGGACAAGGTCGATGGCCGGTAGCAGGAGCTGAGGAGACTGTGATGCAGTCTACTGTCATTATCAACTGCACCAGAGGGATAGGAGGGTTTTACTTTGCTACCTCTCATAATATCACTGTTGAAGGTCTTACAGTAGTCAACTGTGGAAGAGAGTATGCTGCAGTGTTTCAATTTGATAGTGTTCAAAGTTTAATCTTTCTCAAGAACTCAATACAACACATGACAGGATTTGGACTATTTGTTCACAACAGTGATAATGTTTTAATCACTAACTGCTCTTACTACCATACTAAAATGAATTATATTGGTGCAGGTGGAGTAGGCATTGAATATGGTGAAACTCAGCAGTACAGCAACACAGGCTACACACTAGAGATATCACACTCCAACATTACTAAGTGTGGCTATGAAAACAACTATACATTAGCTGGAGGACTATATTTGGAGACTGGATTGGGATTAGATTTAGCAACAGTGATCCTGAGCAATTTGAGACTATCACAAAACAGAGCAGACCATGGAGGCAATTTAGGAATAAACTTATTTAGTACATCAGGCAAAGTGATGATTAATATCAGCAACTGCTTCATCTCTCATGGATATGCTAGTATATCTGGTGGTGGAATGTACATTGATGCTGAGAGTGAATCAAGTATCAGAGTTGAGAACACACACTTAGCAGAAAATTATAGTCCTCATGAAAGTGAGATAAGTTATTTTCAGGGCATCAATTCACGATTTTCTTTTATCAACTCAAGCATTATACACACCGAGACACACTCAGAATTTGGAGTTGCACTAAGTGGTTGCTGTCATACTATAGAGATCATGAAGACCAAAGTAAGACTCAGAAAAGTACATAAAGGATTTAAATTTGATGACACTTTTTCTGTTTCACTCACGAATTGCCAGTTTGAGGGAAGTGATGGCAAAGAAGCAATCTTATATGTAAAAGATACCAACATATCGATTACAAACTGTACATTCACAAACAACACAGGTGATTACTCAGTCATCATAATCGATAATAGACATGAACAAAAATATTCTTTTGTGAACATCGTTAACATTTCAGACTCAACCATATCACACAACAACATGACTGGAATCACTATTATTAAAAGCACTGAACCGGTATACTTCGGTGGACACAATGTGATACAAAACAACAGAAACACAGAAGGAGCTGGTATCAAAGTGGAAAGTGAATCTCAAATTGTGGTCAGTGGTATATTGATGTTGTACAACAACACTGCTCATAAACATGGTGGAGCAATATTAGTAAAGCAACCAATCTTCAGTTTACAAAGATCATCCATATGTACAATTTCGTTTGACAATACTTTTAGTTCAGTGATCTTCTCAGGAAATAGAGCACAAAAAGGAGGAAGTGATATGTATGGTGCTATACTGATGGACTGTGATGCACATGATAGACATTATGTACCACATATAGGACATCCTAATGAAACCTCATGGTACTTAGACTCTCCTCTCATCAAACATCTTCCTTTCAGTAACGCTGACAGACTCTCTTCCATGTCATCTGACCCCATCATGGTCTGCTTCTGTAACACCACCACCAATTTACCAGACTGCTCTGATAGAACCCATCACATACAAACATATCCAGGACTAGAGATCAACACATCAATAGCCACAGTAGGATACTATGGTGGTACAAGTCCCGGTGATGTGCATGTCAGCGTTCAACATGCGACAATAGTTCGATACTATGGACAAAGTCAGACCATTAAATGTTTCCAACTCCACATTCTCCTGCAGAACACATCCTCAACAACAGCACTGGTTGATATCAGCGTAGATAGTGGACTACCAGGTTGGAGTTTATCTATTGGAGTGAAGATATTAGAGTGTCCAATTGGCTTTACTAAGATATTAGGAAAGTGTCAATGTAGCCAATTGTTGATCAATGTCCAATGCCTGTTATCTGCCAAGCCTTTTAAGTTTTTGAGATCAGGCAACAGTTGGTTTGCCTACATCAACAACACTCAGTGTGTAACAGGTACTACTAATTGTCCTTTTGACTACTGCAATCGATCAAATGTCTCGTTTGACATCATGGCACCTGATCGTCAGTGTGTGGCCAATAGAACAGGTATACTCTGTGGACAATGCCAGCCTCATCTTAGTATTATGCTGGGATCCAACCACTGTGGTAGCTGCTCAAACTGGTACCTTTTCTTCTTACCATTATTTGCCATCGCTGGCATAGTGTTGGTGGCTGTGTTGATGTTCCTCAACTTGAGTGTCTCTGTCGGAACTATCAATGGTCTACTCTTCTATGCAAATTTAGTGAAGCTCAATGATGCTTTCTTCTTCTCAAACGGTAGCGTTCCAGTGGTGAGCCAGTTCATTTCATGGTTGAATCTTGACCTGGGTATTGAAGTGTGTTTGTTTAATGGACTGGATGGCTACTGGAACACATGGCTACAGTTTGTTTTTCCAGCTTACCTGTTCCTGCTCATGGGAGGTGTGATTGTAGGCTGTCGCTACTCTGTGTGGCTTTGCAGGTTATGTGGCTCTCATGCTGTCCCAGCACTAGCTACACTGTTTCTCATGTCCTACACTAAAATCCTACTCACAGTCACTAATGCGCTTTCTATGTCTTGGCTGCCATGCAATGACAGTATACTGACAGTGTGGAGTGTAGATGGGAACATTGAGTATGGCAGTGGTAAACACCTTATTCTGGTAGTCTTCTCCTGTGGTGTCCTCATCATTGGACTGGGTTATCCTGTTTTAGTGTTGTGTGCTCCTCTGCTAGAGAGATACAGTGACAAGTGTATCCCACAGCACAGGTGGAACCCTGTAGCAAAATTCAAGCCACTGTTGGATGCTTATGGAGGACCTTACAAAGACAAGTATCGATTCTGGACAGGAGTGACTCTGATGGTGAGACTGACTGTCACTGTGACATTCTCCTTCACTTCAGGAGGATTAGCTTTCATCAATGCTTATATTATCATCACCATTGTAGTGGGTATTCTCACATATTGGTTCTTCACAAAAGGTGTCTATAAAAGTATTTACTCAAGTGCACTTGTAGTGTTTTACCTCCTCAACATATTCTTCCTTAGCATTGTTATTCTAGCTACTGCTTCTATTGGGTCTATAAAATACCAAAATATGGCAATCATCATCTCTTCTGGTCTCTCCTTTGTTGTCTGTCTTGTTACCATAGCAATACACTTCTGGTGGAGCTTTGACCTCAAAAAGATCAAGAGAAGATTAGGGTTTAATGATCGACGAGAGTACATGCAATTGCCTCAGTTGGTTGCAGATGAAAATGAAGAGCACATTCCCCGTTTAGGATCCCCACCATCAATAGTGTATGGCTCATTTAGAGGAGAGCATCAGTTTGTACTGGAGTTTCCTCATCCTCATGAAGACCTTGAGTCTTCCTCTCCAGTGCTGTTAACAAGAGAGCCGCTACTGTTTGATAATTAATCTCATTGACTACCATAAGTTTATTTGTTCTATAGCTTACAGACATTAGTGACTGATAGCATTTGTGACACTGAAATAAATAAATGTGACAGTTTATAATGAAATAATTAATTGTCAAGAAATCAGCCACTGCGCATGGCTCACAATTTAAACCAACAATTGCGACGATTGTGTAAGAGCATGTCATTTGAATTCATAAGTTAGTGACGACACTTCGATTTCTATCTTCCAGCTGTGTAGAAGCGCCACTTTAGAAGCTAACTACGAAGTGTAAGTGCATGAATCGAATCTTTTTCCAAGCTACGACAGTATAACTGTTTTGTAAGAGGGCATCTTGAAAGTGGGCGAAGCAAAGTCCATTCTGCGGTGTGATAAGTGAAATTGGAGGTGTAATAAGTGAAATAAATTACCTCGTTTTGAGCAATCTGATTGGTCAGAAACATTGAAGTATGGTATTATAATACATAACAGGAGACTGAATAAAGTACCGTTTGCTTTGATAACAGTACTTATTAGTCAGGCAGATAAATTATGTGTAAAAATGTGCATTAATGTGGGTTTTATCATAATTTTTATTAAAAGCATAAAACTTTGCAAGATAATAGTTATTACGCAATTTGAGATGTGAAGCCACATCAGACTTCACCTTGGCTGATCTCTAGGCGTTATTTAATTAACTATTTTAAAAATTCCGTTTTTGCTGAGTTTCATCAAAAGCAGTCAACATTTATTCCACTTTGTTCCTTTGAGCATGCTCAGTAGTGAGCTGATTGCTGTGACTTATACCTGAATGGTTGCTAGTAAGCTTAGTTTACATAACACTATAATCCCTGTTGAATATGCATGTGTACCACTCACGAAGACAAACTGAGTGCTATTTACAAAACAACATGTGTCCACATTCAGTGTTAACATATCCAAATCAAGAGTGCCTCTCTTCTGATATTACAGTAGTGACCTTATTATGCTAAGTGCAGTACTTATTTCCCTTTTCATCTTTCTCATTTCTCATCAATAAGTATAATAATTAAGCGCCTACAATCTGCTTTGCTACAGCCTTAATTACAAATGGCTGCTCAGGTATGGAGGTTTTTTGTGGACAAAAATCGATGAAATAATATTCTACCGATTTACTTAATAATAATATTATTATCGGCGTTTACAAATCGATCTTACTCTGCAATCGATCTTTTGCAAATCGATCTTACTTTGCAACCATCTTTTCCAAATCGAAAATGGTATTACTTAGCTTCCTAAATGCATGCTCCGCCTACAAAATATAGGGCGGGGAAATAGGTGGTGATTGCCATAGATGGCAAGAAGAACTTGACGAGTTCTTGTCTGAAGTCGAAAACTGCCTAGTGTCCATCGAACAGTCCCTCTATCGCAGTACATGTGATTTAGATTGGGATATTGCAACAAACGGAATGCCTTTCAAGAGATTTCTATTTGTGGAAGAACTTTTGCCACGCCCAGCTGGTGAAGAACTTAGTGGAGCAGTAACAGCTGTTTACATCAACGTTCAAAATCTAAATCATATGTACTGCGATTAAGCGACTGTTCGATGGACACCTGGCAGTTTTCGACTTCAGACAAGAACTCGTCAAATCTTCTTGCAAGCACCGCTTATTTCCCCGCCCTACATTTTGTAGGCGGAGCATGCATTTAGGAAGTAATACCATTTTCGATTTGGTTGCAAAGTGACATCGATTTGCAAAGATCGATTGCAGAGTAAGATCGATTGTAAAGTAAGATCGATTTGCGAAAGATCGATAGATCGATTTGCGAAAGATCGATTGCAAAGTAAGATCAATTTGCAAAAGATCAATTGCAAAGTACGATCGATTTGCGAAAGTTAGATTGCAGAGTAAGATCCATTTGCAAAACGCCGATATTGTTATTATTAACTAAATCGGTAGAATATCATTTCATCGATTTTTGTCCACAAAAAACCTCCATAGTCAGGTAGTGGCTAGATCATTTCAATGGTTACAGCACCAGTTAGCGTGTATATAAACAGCTGTTCACACACATTCCACAAAAGCTAAAAATCATGAATGCTGCTATATATTCTACTACTGTTGTTCATTGGGCTACATAGCCCAACTTAGCACTAACATAGCCTCTCGCATCACTTTCAACCAGCAGAGATATGCTCTAAATCAGTTAAAGAGGGGTGTATGGAAAAAATGCACTCGGGATCAAAACTCGACCACATGTGGATTTATTAGTTTTATCCCTTATTACATCCACATTACCATTATCATGACCATTCTGCCATAGTTTCGTGAACCAAACAATCCGGGGTGGAAACCCCAGAATGTCTAGCCCATGCACAAGACTAACTACCGGACTGGTCAGGATGGAGTGGAATCCCCACAGGTAGTAATTAGTCTTAATAATCTTAGTGGTTAGACAAATATGGCCAGGTTCACCTCACACCACTGACCATAACTAGGCACCAAAGGTGCTGATGCCTCGGTGGAGCACACAGGGACAACCGACAGTAAACCAAAGGTGCAGATGCGTCGGTGGAATGCAACAATTTCACATACACAGCAACAAACTGCAGCTGTTGTACCTTTCTGTACAGCAATCACAATGCAGTATAATTGTTATGCAATCAGAAGCCAATCAGTGCTGACCACTAATTCAACTGGGCGTGTCTATATTGTTCAGGGCACAGCACGTACAACGAGCGAGATAGCTTGCTTACACAATTTCTTTAGACATACGATGTAACCTATCAGCTTCTAGGCAGTCAACTGTGGATAGTTTTGTCTACGGAGAACTCCAGATCGCCAGCAACGGCCATCGATCGCGAGGTAAGCAAAGCTATACGCCATAACTCTAGAACGCAGCTTCATATACAAGTCTTCCGTGCTGTTCTGAAGTAAAGGCGAACTTACTAGCTGTAAGGCAGCCAGCAATAGACAATTTTGTCGTTACATCAGCAACTAGATCGTCAGCCGGCGATCGCGAGGTAAGCAATCACGCTATAACTCACGAACAGAGCCTTATAACCAAAATCCTTACAATTCATTTTCAAGCAAATATCGACTTTAGCTTGTGTTGCACGTTTCAGCGCTTAGTTTTCAGCGAGCGACGAGAAATCCTGCCGACAGACAGACAGATACACACATACACAAACCGACTACCGTATGCCCCGTGGCTCCGCCCACCGAGGCATAAAAAATAAATCATGCATGGATGATGTAAAAATGACTAATGTAGCTAGCTAGCTGAACATGCATGTCTAGAGATTTGCTTAATAAGACATAACAGGAGACTGATTACAGTACTGCTTCTACCTTGATAAAGGGGTCTCAAGTGAGACTGTCGATACATTTGCGTTGCAACAAGATCCAGTCGATGGCTGTGTTACTAGTGTTGCTGTTGTTGTTGGCTGTACCTCTCACTGCCTTCACAACCACTGATGTCTACTATGTCACAGCTGATGATGCAGCTGGTCATGAGCAGTCAAGTCCTCCACACCACAACCTCTCCTACTACATCTCCCAGCCTGACCACTACTTCACCTCTAATGCCACCATTATCTTCTTGGAAGGCGAACACAGCTTTGATAGAGAGGATATTGTAAGAGTCAGTTATGTACACAACCTGACTCTGAAGGGACAAGGTCAGTGGCCGCTAGCAGAAACTGAGGAGACAGCTGTGATGCAGTCTACTGTCATTATCAATTGCACCAAAGGGATAGGAGGGTTCTATTTTGCTAACTCTAATATCACTGTTGAAGGTCTTACAGTAGTCAACTGTGGAAGAGTTCATTATGCGGTGTTTCAATTTGATAGTGTTCAAAGTTTACTCTTTCTCAAGAACTCAATACAACACATGACAGGACGTGGACTATTTATTTGCAACAGTGACAATGTTATAATCACCAACTGCTCCTACTATCATACTAAAATGAGTTATAATGCAGGTGGAGTAGGCATTGAATATAACACACAGCAGTACAGCAACACAGGCTACACACTAGAGCTATCACACTCCAACATTACTAAGTGTGGTAGTACTAGCTATGAAAACAACTATACATCAGGCGGAGGACTATCTTTGGAGACTGAATCTGGATTAGATTTAGCAACAGTGATCCTGAGCAATTTGAGACTATCACAAAACAGAGCACACTTTGGAGCCAATTTAGGAATAAACTTATTTGGTCAAGGCAAAGTGATGATTAATATCAGCAACTGCTTCATCTCTCATGGATATGCTAGTAAGGTTGGGGGTGGTATGTACATTGATGCTGGGGCAGAATCAAGTATCAGAGTTGAAAACACACACTTAGCAGAAAATTATGGTCTTTATGGTAGTGAGATAATTTATGATCAGAGCAAAAACTTATCCAATTCACAATTTTCTTTTATCAACTCAAGTATTAAAGAAAATTAAAAAGATTTCTATCGAAATCAAAAGGATGTAGTGATGAAGAAATCTACTACTGGTCCACAATGTAAACCAACAAGGAACAACCATGGAATGGTAACACGATTGACTTGCTAACAGACCATAGATCCCTACATCAGTGGCTGCTGTGGCTGACTATAGCTAGTTCAGCTAGTTGCTGTTGACTGACACATGACGTGCATTGCATTGAATTCAGCTTGTGACAAAAATATTGATCTTATGTACAGCCACTGATGTAGGGATCTATGGTCTGTTAGCAAGTCAATCGTGTTACCATTCCATGGTTGTTCCTTGTTGGTTTACATTGTGGACCAGTAGTAGATTTCTTCATCACTACATCCTTTTGATTTCGATAGAAATCCTTTTAATTTTCTTGTTTGTGTCCTTTTTTCTTTTTCAGTGAAGTGCAGTTCAATATCATGCATGTACTGAGCCGTCTTTGTTTCCACCATTAGTTTACTTTTACTGTTGTTGATGCCTTTTCTTTATAATTATTACAGCTAAAAATTGATTGTCATATCAGCTCGCCTACGCATACATGCAGTGCATACGAGCCCCGCCCACACTAGTTCGTAGGCACGGAGGACCGGTTATACTAATCTGGCAAGCGCAGAATGGTGATCCTACACGAGCTTACCGTTCTTTGAAGGCTCCAGACAAATAAATTATGTGTTCTCTGTGATTGATACGGCGCGACGATACTCAAGCTGGTGCTTGGTCACGTGCGTATTGCGCAATCACAATAATGGCGTCTAACACTTAGCTGACAATGGATCACGATCGAGAAGTCGCGGAATTTATATCACCGTTTCGCTAAAAACGAAGTTCGAAAGGCACCTGCCAGGAGAATTTCACGACTGTTCGTGGGTGTTTTGGTCTCGGCACTGCTCGCATAAAGGCGCTAGGCGCGCTGAAGAAAGAAAGAAAGAAAGAAAGAAAGAAAGAAAGAAAGAAAGAAAGAAAGAAAGAAAGAAAGAAAGAAGAAGAAAACGAAGATGACGAAACTCGATTTTCACCGTTTCCAGGTTCGTCACTTTAGTAACAATTTCGAGCGATCTCCTTGCTACTGTAAGATGGGGCAACGCTAGAGAGCAGATCTAAGTGTCTTGGACGTTTAAAATTCATCACCAGGCGAAATATCAGCGTTTGAACGCTAATACATTGTATGTAGCCGCCATCTTGTTTTCTCGTTCATCCCTACATAGGGAGTCACTACCGTGCCTCCCTAATACACACAGAGAGACACTCAGACATTGGAGTAGCGATCACTGGTTGCTGTTCTACTATAGAGATCATGAAGACCAAAGTAAGACTCAGAAAAGTACTAACAGGAATTTCTATAGTTTCTTCTTCTGTTGCACTCACAAATTGCCAGTTTGAGAGAAGTGATGGCAAAACAATCTTACATGTAAAAGATACTGAAATATCGATCAAAAACTGTACATTCTCAAACAACACAGGATATTACTCTGTAATCGTAATTGATAATGGAAATCAACAAAAATTTTCTTATCAGAACATCTTTAAAATTTCAGACTCAACCATATCACACAACAACATGACTGGAATCACTATTATTAAAAACACTGGAACGGTATACTTCAGTGGTCACAATGTGATACAAAACAACAGAGACACAGAGGGAGCTGGTATTAAAATGGAAAGTAAAGCTCAAATTATAGTCAGTGGTATATTGATGTTGTACAACAACACTGCTGATAAACATGGTGGAGCAATATTAGTAAAGCAACCAATCTTTAGTTTACAAAGATCATCCATATGTACAATTTGGTTTGACAATACTTTTAGTTCAGTGATCTTCTCAGGAAATAGAGCACAAAAAGGAGGAAGTGATATGTATGGTGCTATACTGATGGGCTGTGAAACTCATTATGACTCAATTGCATCACATAAAGGACATCCTAATGAAACTTCATGGTACTTGGAAACTCCTCTCATGAAACATCTTCATTTCAGTAACACTGACACACTCTCCTCAATGTCCTCTGACCCAGTTATGGTCTGCTTCTGTAACACCACTACTAACTTACCAGACTGCTCTGATAGGATCCATCACATACAAACGTATCCAGGACTAGAGATCAACACATCAATAGCCACAGTAGGATACTATGGTGGTACAAGTCCTGGTGATGTGCAGGTCAGTGCTCAACATGCAACAATAGTCCGATACTATGGACAAAACCAGACCACCAACTGTTTCCAACTCCACATTCTCCTGCAGAACACATCTTCAACAACAGCACTGGTTGATATCAGAGTGAAGAATGTATTACATGGATTAGGTGTGTCTATTGGAGTGGACATATTAGAGTGTCCAATTGGCTTTACAAAGATGTTAGGAAAGTGTCAATGTAGCCAATTGTTGATCAATGTCCAATGTCTGTTGTCTGCCAAGCCTTTTAAGTTTTTGAGATTAGGCAACAGTTGGTTTGCCTACATCAACAACACTCAGTGTGTAACAGGTACTACTAATTGTCCTTTTGACTACTGCAATCGATCCAATGTATCATTTGACATCATTGCACCAGATCGTCAGTGTGTGGCCGAGAGAACAGGTATACTCTGTGGTCAATGTCAGTCTAACCTTAGTATAATGCTGGGATCCAACCACTGTGGTACTTGCTCTAACTGCTGGTATCTATTCTTGTTGCCAGTGTTTGGACTCATTGGCATAGTCTTAGTGGTTGTGCTGATGTTCCTCAACTTGAGTGTCTCTGTCGGAACTATCAATGGACTACTGTTCTATGCTAATATGGTAAAGCTCAATGAAGCTTTCTTTTCCCCCAATGGTAGTGTTTTCGTGATTAGCCAGTTTATTTCATGGTTGAATCTTGACCTGGGTATTGACGTGTGCTTGTTTGATGGACTGGATGGATACTGGAACACTTGGTTACAGTTTGTCTTTCCTGCTTACTTGTTCCTGCTCATGGGTGGTATCATTGTAGGCTGCCGCTACTCTGTGTGGCTTTGCAGATTGTGTGGCTCTCATGCTGTCCCAGCACTAGCTACACTGTTTCTCATGTCCTACACTAAAATCTTACTAACAGTCACTAATGCTCTTTCCATGTCTCGGCTGCCATGCAATGACAATATACTGACAGTGTGGAGTGTAGATGGGAACATCGAATATGGCAGTGGTAAACACCTTGTTTTGGTAGTCTTCTCCTGTGGTGTTCTGGTTATTGGACTGGCTTATCCTGCTATAGTGTTGTGTGCTCCTCTGCTAGAGAGATACAGTGACAAGTGTATCCCACAGCACATATGCAGGTGGAATCCTGTGGCATATTTCAAGCCACTGTTGGATGCTTATGGAGGACCTTACAAAGACGAGTATCGATTCTGGACAGGATTGACTCTGATGATGCGACTGACTGTCACTGTGACATTCTCCTTCACTTCAGGAGAGTTGGCTGTCATCAATGCTGCCATAATCATTACCATTGTAGTGGGTATTCTCACATTTTGGTCGTTCACAAAA
This sequence comes from Haliclona indistincta, assembly GCA_964017065.1. Lineage (NCBI taxonomy): Eukaryota > Metazoa > Porifera > Demospongiae > Haplosclerida > Chalinidae > Haliclona > Haliclona indistincta. The sequence continues at coordinate 7,944,265 of OZ024787.1, read as the reverse complement.
GGAGTCTATAAGAGAATTGACCTTACTGTGCTCGAAATATTTTTTCTTGTCAATATATTTCTTCTTAGCACATATAGATTGGTTACTGCTTCTTTTGGGCATACAAATTATGAAAATATGGCAACTATCATCTCTGTTAGTGTCTCCATCGTTGTCTGTCTTGTTATCATGGCAATACACCTCTGGTTGAGCTTTGACCTCAAAAAGATCAAGAGAAGGCTAGGATTTAATGCTCGACCAGAGTATGTACTATTGCCCCAGTTGGTAGCAGATGAAGATAATGAAGAGGACAGACCTTATTTAGGATCCCCACCATCAATAGTGTATGGCTCACATAGAGGAGAGCATCAGTTTGTACTGGAGTTTCCTCATCCTCGTGATGAGCTTGAGTCGTCCTCTCCAGTGCTGTTAGCAAGAGAGCCACTACTGTTTGATAATTAATCTCATTGAGTAACATTAGCTAGATTCTAGTCTATAGTCTATAGACAGTAGTGACTACTAGCATGTGTGACACTGAATTTTACTCTAAATGTTTTGATCATAGTTTGTGTTGTGTGAGAGTAGTGTTGTCTTCTTACTACAACACTCCCAGCTAATCAATTATTTGTCCGCCGGTACATGCTATACATCCTTTTTACTTTCCATTGCCAGTTGTACTAGCACAAAAATATTACTACATGAACCAGTGGAATTTGTTACTAAAGTACGCTTCAAGTTATCACTGAAGTATTGCTGCTATTACGATTACAGTTTTGTGCGCAAAGTTTTATTGGATAATTTAACAGCACTCGCTTGTCCTTCCTCGTGGCTCGAGCTGTTTCTGTTTGTTGTTGCTATGATCTATAAAGCAGTTGGACAGCACATAAAACTACAAGAAACATGTTGTGAATGTCACCACAACATACCTAGATCTAGCACAAAACACTAACAGTGGAAAGTTTGAAAGTAAAACACTTAACAGTGGAAAGTGCAAGTATGGTAGCTATATGCTATCTTCAATTTATCTGGAGCAGTCTATGGACTAGCTGTTGCAGTAATGCTGGAGTAGTCGTGTATTCACTATGTAGATCTTAGCTCAGCGCACGGGTATGTGTTCAAGAGAACTCTAGTTTATTAATGGATGCTCAGGTAGTGGCTAGATAATTTCAATGGTTTCAACATCAGTTAGTGTGTAACAGTTCACACATTCCACAAAGGCTAAAAAATCATGAATGCTGCTATTCTACTACTGTTGTTCATTGGGTTATGTGAGTCCTACAAGGACCCCAAAAAAGCACTAACATAGCCTCTCGTGTCACTTTCAACCAGCAATCCATGACAGACAATCCAGGGTGGAATCCCCAGAATGTCTAGCCCACAAGACTAACTACCGGACTGGTCAGGATGGAGTGGAATCCCCACACTCAGGTGGTATTTAGTCTTAATAATCTTAGTGGTTAGACAAATATGGTCAAGTTCACCTCACCCCACTGACCATATAAAAATAAATCATGCATAGATGATGTAAAATGACTAATGTAGCAGCTAGCTGCACATGCATGTCTAGAGATTTGCATAATAATACATAACAGGAGACTGATTACAGTACTGCTTCTACCTTGATAAAGGGATCTCAAGTGAGACCGCTGATACATTTGTGTTGCAACAAGATCCATTTGATGGCTGTGTTACTAGTATTGCTGCTGTTGTTGGCTGTACCTCTCACTACCTTCACAACCACTGATGTCTACTATGTCACAGCTGATGATGCAGCTAGTCATGAGCAGTCATGTCCTCCACACCAGATACGCTACAACCTCTCCTACTACATCTCCCAGCCTGACCACTACTTCACCTCTGATACAACCATTGTCTTCTTGGAAGGAGAACACAGCTTTGATAGAGAGGATATCGTAAAAGTCAGTAATGTACACAACCTGACTCTGAAGGGACAGGGTCAGTGGCCGCTAGCAGGAGCTGAGGAGACTGTGATGCAGTCTACTGTCATTATCAACTGCACCAGAGGGAGAGGAGGATTCTATTTTTCTACCTCTCATAATATCACTGTTGAAGGTCTTACAGTAGTCAACTGTGGAGGAGTTCGTGCTGCAGTGTTTCAATTTGATAGTGTTCAAAGTTTACTCTTTCTCAAGAACTCAATACAACACATGACAGGATTTGGACTATTTATTCACAACAGTGACAATGTTATAATCACCAACTGCTCCTACTATCATACTAAAATGAGTTATAGTCGTGCAGGTGGAGTAGGCATAGAATATAAAACACAGCAGTACAGCAACACAAGATTCACACTAGAGCTTTCACACTCCAACATTACTAAGTGTGGTAGTACTACATATGAAAACGACACTACACTAGGCGGAGGACTATCTTTGGAGATAGAATCTGGATTTGATATAGCAACAGTGATCCTGAGCAATTTGATACTATCACAAAACAGAGCAGATTTTGGAGGCAATTTAGGAATTAGAATACTTGATCCAGGCAAAGTGATGATTAATATCAGCAACTGCCTCATCTCTCATGGATATGCTAGTAATTCTGGTGGTGGAATGCTCATCCATGCTGGGCCTGAATCAAGTTTCAGAGTTGAAAACACACACTTAGTAGAAAATTATGGTCCTAATGAAAGTGAGATAAGTTATCGTCAGAGCAACACCTTAGCCAATCGCAATTCGCGATTTTCTTTTATCAACTCAAGTATTATACACACAGAGACACACTCATACACTGGAGTGATGATCTTTGGTTGCTGTCCTACTATGGAGATCATGAACACCAAAGTAAGACACAGAAGATTAATAGTAGCATTTTTTGTCCTTACATTCTCAAACAACACAGGAGATTACTCAGTCATCGTAATTGATAATGGATTTGAAAAAATGTCCACTCCCAACATCATATATTACCATTTTAGACACTACCATATCACACAACAACATGTCTGGAATCACTATTATTAAAACACTGGACCGATATACTTCGGTGGTCGCAATGCGATACAAAACAACAGAGACACAGAGGGAGCTGGTATCAAAATGGAAAGTGAATCACAAATTGTCGTCAGTGGTATATTGATGTTGTACAACAACACTGCTGATAAACACTGTGGAGCAATATTAGTAAATCAACCAATCTACAGTTACCAAAGTGGATCCATATGTACAATTTCATTTGACAATACTTTTAGTTCAGTGTTCTTCTCGGGAAATAGAGCACAAAAAGGAGGAAGTGATATGTATGGTGCTATACTGATGGGCTGTGATGAATTTGATGTCATGTATCGTACATCACATGTAAAACATATAGGACATCCTAATGAAACATCATGGTACTTAAACTCTCCTCTCATGAAACATCTTCATTTCAGTAACACTGACAGACTCTCCTCCATGTCCTCTGATCCCGTCATGGTCTGCTTCTGTAACACCACCACCAACTTACCAGACTGCTCTGATAGGACCCATCACCTACAAACATATCCAGGACTAGAGATCAACACATCAATAGCCACAGTAGGATACTATGGTGGTACAAGTGCTGGTGATTTGCAGGTCAGTGCTCAACATGCAACAATAGTTCATTACTATGGACAGAATCAGACCACCAACTGTTTCCAACTCCACATTCTCCTACAGAACACATCCTCAACAACAGCACTGGTTGATATCAGAGTGAAGAATGTAAAACATTAGGTGTGTCTATTGGAGTGGACATATTAGAGTGTCCAATTGGGTTTACTAAGATCTTAGGAAAGTGTCAATGTAGTCATTTGTTGAGCAACGTCCAATGTCTGTTATCTGCCGAGCCATTTAAGTTTCTGAGATCAGGCAACAGTTGGTTTGCCTACATTAACAACACTCAGTGTATAACAGGTACTACTAACTGTCCTTATGACTACTGCAATCGATCCAATGTCTCATTTGATATCATGGCACCAGATCGTCAGTGTGTGGCCAATAGAACAGGTATACTCTGTGGACAATGCCAGTCTCATCTTAGTATCATGCTGGGATCCAACCGCTGTAGTGACTGCTCAAACTGGCATCTATTCTTGTTACCAGTATTTGCCATCGCTGGCATTGTCTTAGTGGCTGTATTGATGTTCCTCAACTTGAGTGTCTCTGTCGGAACTATCAATGGTCTACTGTTCTATGCTAATTTAGTGAAGCTCAATGATGCTTTCTTCTCAAACGGCAACGTTCCAGTGGCGAGCCAGTTCATTTCATGGCTTAATCTTGACCTGGGTATTGAAGTGTGTTTGTTTGATGGACTGGATGGCTACTGGAACACTTGGCTACAGTTTGTCTTTCCAGCTTATCTGTTCCTGATCATGGGTGGTATCATTGTAGGCTGCCGCTACTCTGTGTGGCTTTGCAGGTTATGTGGCTCTCATGCTGTCCCAGCACTAGCTACATTGTTTCTCATGTCTTACACAAAAATCCTACTCACAGTCACTACTGCTCTTTCCATGTCTCGACTGACATGCAATGTCAGTATACTGACAGTGTGGAGTGTAGATGGGAACATTAAAAATGGCAGTGGTAAACACCTTATTCTGGTAGTCTTCTCCTGTGGTGTCCTAGTCATTGGACTGGCTTATCCTGTTTTAGTGTTGTGTGGTCCTCTGCTAGAGAGATACAGTGACAAGTGTATCCCACAGCACAGGTGGAATCCTGTGGCTAAGTTCAAGCCATTACTAGATGCTTATGGAGGACCATACAAAGATAACTATCGATTCTGGACAGGAGTGACTCTGATGGTGCGACTGACTGTCACTGTGACATTCTCCTTCACTTCAGGAGAGTTGGCTGTCATCAATGCTGCCATAATCACTACCATTGTAGTGGGTATTCTCACATTTTGGTCATTCACAAAAGGTGTCTATAGAAGTATTTACTCAAGTGCACTTGAAGTGTTTTACCTCCTCAATATATTCTTCCTTAGCATTGTTATTCTAGCTACTGCTTCTATTGGGTCTATAAAATATCAAAATATACCAATCATCATCTCTTCTAGTCTCTCCTTTGTTGTCTGTCTTGTTACCATAGCAATACACCTCTGGTGGAGCTTTGACCTCAAAAAGATCAAGAGAAGATTAGGGTTTAATGATCGACGAGAGTACATGCAGTTGCCTCAGTTGGTTGCAGATGAAAATGAAGAGGACAGACCTTGTTTAGGATCCCCACCATCAATAGTGTATGGCTCACACAGAGGAGAGCATCAGTTTGTACTGCAGTTTCCTCATCCTCATGATGACCTCGAGTCTTCCTCTCCAGTGCTGTTAGCAAGAGAGCCGCTACTGTTTAATACTTAATCTCTCTGAGTACTATAAGTTTCTTTGTTCTATAGTTTATAGACAGTAGTGACTGATAGCATGTACGACACTGAAATAACTGACAGTTTGTGATGAAATAATTAATTGACAAGAAATCTGCCACTGGGTCACAATATAAACCAACAAGGAGGTAACACGAAATGGTACTGGCATAACGCGATTGATTGGGTGATAAACCATGCATCCCTACATCAGTAGCTGTATAAGACTTCATGCAGGCTCTCAGTCAATAGCCTACAATTAAGCCAGTTCAGCAGCCACTGACAAGCACTCTGGATTAGATCTCATGCTTTGTCTTTCATACACCCCTCCAACAGTACCTTAACTAATACTTATGTAGCATACTGCATTGCAGCACCAGTGGATCTATTTTGTTTCATTCTTTGCTCCCACGTTACTAGCCTGCCATAGTTTCGTGAACCAGACATTCCGGGGTGGAAATCCAAGAATGTCTGGGGCACAAGACAAACCATAACCCACTATATATTTGACTGGTCAGGATGGAGTGGAGTACCTACAGGCAGTGTTTAGTCATAATAATCCTAATGGTTAGGCAAGTATGGTTTAATTAGACTTTGTTGACATATATACCACTGACAGATGATATAAAATCACTAATTGACTTATTAGAGATAAATCAAACTTGTAGCTAGCATGTCTAGAGATTTGAATAATAATGCATAACAGGAGACTGAAGACAGTACCGTTTGCTTTGATAACAGTGCTTATTATGCCTCGGTGGGCGGAGCCACGAGGCATACAGTAGTCGTGTTGTGTGTGTGTGTGTGTGTCATTATGCCTCGGTGGGCGGAGCCACGACGCATACTGTAATCGCGTTGTCTGTCATTCATTATGCCTCGGTGGGCGGAGCCACGAGGCATACTGTAATCGCGTTGTCTGTCAGTCATTCAGTCTGTCTGTTACACCATTTTTGCGGCGCACGCTGAACGGTGAGCTCTGAAACTTGCAATGCAGGTATAACTCGACATTATCTCGGTTGTGTATTAGCGAAAGTTCGATGCAAAGCTTTGTTCTAGAGTTATGGCGTGGTTGCTCACCTAGATGGCTTTTGCTGACGATCAGGACTTCTCAGAAAACAAAACTACTCACAGCAGACTGCCTAGTAGCTTGTAGGTTAAATTTATACTACATGATGGCAGCGCAGGTCCGTAGAAACTGCGCGAGGAAGCTACTTGCAGGCGCGTGTCCACGATAGGGCTCCGGGTGCTCTAGCACCCCCCCTCAGCATTGAAGTTTTAAATTATTCATTGCATCAAAGTACACTGTGGCTATCAATTTATCATAACTGTTATTGCAACATGCTTAGAAGCTGCAAATATCCCATTCTATGAATAGTGACGAAAATGACGTAATTTAACGAATAAATGAATATTAATTAGAATTTGCGCGCGCGCGCGCGCGCGCGCACCTATCTTTCCTCATTCCTGGACACGCGCCTGACTTGTAACCAGAACCCGGCAGGCTACTGCCATTCAATGCATAGGCACGCCCAGTTAATTAAAATAATATTAATAGCACTGTTTGGCTTCTGATTGCATAATTCTATGTTGCTTCTGCTTGTGCTATTCGAATGTTGAATATGAATTCTACTCTGTTATAGCATTACATGCTTAAAATTTTAACATCCACAGAGGCATAACCCGCACCAATGGTGCATTTTTCCGTCTTTTACTTCAGTATCTTAGCGTACGCTGAAATTTAAGCTTTGGAACTGGCAATGCAAGTAGAACATGATATTATCTCGCTTTTGAACATGTGAAAGTTGTATACGAAGCTTCGTTCTTGAGTTATGGCGTGATTTGCTTACTTTGTTTGCCGTTGAGCTGCGATCTGGACTTCTCCAAAGGCAAAGCTGTCCACAGTTGACTGCCTAGAAGCTGATAGGTTAGAATTTTACTACAGGATAGCAGCGCAGGTCCAGAGAAGTCGTGTAAGCAAGCTATGGAAGCTATCTAGCTAGTGGTATGCGTGTGCTGTGCATGCTAAACACTGTAGACACGCCCAGTTGAATTGTGGTTAGCACTGATTGGCTTCTGATTGCATAACTAAAGCATTGTGACTGCTGTACAGAAATCCTGTATACATGCATGTTGCTGTGTTTGTAGAATGGTGGATAGTTGTGTTTCTTGATATTTGTAGCAGTATTCTCACAGCAATGAGTGCATTAGTCTTGTTGCAGTTTACTTTAACTTGTTTCTACTGCAGCTTACATTGCATGCCTTCATGATACTGTTTTGATCCTTCCATGAATCTACTGCATGCATATATACGTGCTGTCATAATTATGCATCTGCTAATTGAATGCCATACATGCTACATGTATACTGCACCGAGGCATCTGCACCTTTGGTGCTTCATTCATTCAGTCTGTCTGTTACACCATTTTTGCGGCGCACGCAGAAAAGTAAGCTCTGAAACTTGCAATGCAGGTAGAACTCGATATTATCTCAGATGTGAACTAGCGAAAGTTGGATACAAAGCTTTGTTCTAGAGTTATGGCGTGATTTGCTTACTTTGTTTACCGTTCCTGGCGATCTGGACTTCTCCGAAGGCAAGGCTGTCCACAGTTGACTGCCTAGAAGCTGATAGGTTAGAATTTACTACAGGATAGCAGCGCAGGTCCAGAGAAATCGTGTAGGCAAACTATGGAAGCTATCTCGCTCGTGGTATGCGTGTGCTGTGTAGACACGCCCAGTTGAATTGTGGTTAGCACTGATTGGCTTCTGATTGCATATCTAAAGCACTGCATTGTGATTGCTGTACAGAAATCCTGTATACATGCATCTGCAGTTGCTGTGTTTGTGGAATGGTGGATATTTGTGTTTGTGGATAATGTGTCATTCTACCGAGGCATCTGCACCTTAGGTGCTATTTTTATTATTATTATTATTATTATTATTATTATTATTATTATTTCTGGCTTTACAGCATTACAGTTTTCTGTCCGTTGCCGGCATAGCGCATCGCACGCTAAAAACAAAGCGCTGATATCAGCAACACAGGTAGGAATCGCTATTTGCTCGGAACTGTATTGATAAATTGTTGGTTCTAAAGCTCCGTTCGTGAGTTATGGCGTGAAATGCTTACCTCAATGGCTGTTCCCGGCTATCTGGACTCCTCTAAAGACAAAACAGTTTACAGCTGACTGCCTTACAGCTAGTGAGTTCTTTTGTACTACAAAGCAGCTTGGTAGGTCCAGCGAAATTCTCTCGAAGGCCTACAGCTTGAGCTTGAGCTACAGTAGTTGCTGATGATCTAGAGTTCTCCGTAGACAAAACTATCCACAGTTGACTGCCTAGAAGCTGATAGGTTACATCGTATGTCTAAAGAAATTGTGTAAGCAAGCTATGGACGCTATCTCGCTCGTTGTACGTGCTGTGCCCTGAACAATATAGACACGCCCAGTTGAATTAGTGGTCAGCACTGATTGGCTTCTGATTGCATAACTATTATACTGCATTGTGATTACTGTACAGAAAGGTACAACAGCTGCAGTTTGTTGCTGTGTATGTGAAATAGTTGCATTCCACCGAGGCATCTGCACCTTTGGTGCTTCATTAGTCAGACAGATAAAATTAATTATGTGCTAAATGTGCATGAATGTGGGGTTTTAACATAGAAGCATAAAACTTGGTAAGATAATAGTTGCTAAGCAATTTGAGAAGTGAAAACATTTCAGATTTGACCTTTGTTGATCTCTAGGCGTTAACTATTATTTTTAAAAATCCCATCTTTGCTGAGTTTCATCAAAAGCAGTCAACGTTTGTTCCACTTTGTTTCTTTGAGCATGCTCAGTAGTGAGCTGATTGCATACCTGAATGGTAGCTAGTAGGCTTAATTTACATAACACTATATAATTCCTGTTGAATATGCATGTGTACCACTCAAGAACACAAACTGAGTGCTATTTACAAAACAACATGTGTCCACATTCAGTTTTATCATATCCAAATCAGGAGTGCCTCTCTTCTGATATCATATGTTATAGTAGAGTGACCTTATATGCTAGGTGCTTACTTACTTCCCTTTTCATCTTTCTCATTTCTCATGATTAAGTGATTAAGTATAATAATCAGGCGCCCAAAATCTGCTTGCTACAGCCTTATTTACAAATGGCTGCTCAGGTAGTGGCTAGATCATTTCAATGGTTACAGCAACAGTTAGAGTGTATATAAACAGCAGTTCACACACATTCCACAAAAGCTAAAAATCATGAATGCTGCTATATTCTACTACTGTTGTTCATTGGGCTACATAGCCCAACATAGCACTAACATAGCCTCTCGCATCACTTTCAACCAGCAGAGGTGTGGTCTAAATCAGTTAAAGAGTGGTGTATGGAAAATGCACCCGGGATCAAAACTCATGCTTTATCATTCATACACCCCTCCAACAATACTTTAACTATAATATTTATGTAGCATACTGGTAGTGCTGAAGCACCACATGTGGGGATTTATTAGTTTTATCCCTTATTGCACCCACATTACCATTATCATGACCATTCTGCCATAGTTTCGTGAACCAAACAATCCGGGGTGGAAACCCCAAAATTTCTAGCCCACAAGACTAACTACCGGACTGGTCAGGATGGAGTGGAATCCCCACAGGTGGTATTTAGTCTTAATAATCTTAGTGGTTAGACAAATATGGTCAGGTTCACCTCACCCCACTGACCATATAAAAATAAATCATGCACAGATGATGTAAAAATGACTAATGTAGCTAGCTAGCTGCCCATGCATGTCCAGAGATTTACAAAATAATACATAACAGGAGACTGATTACAGTACTGCTTCTACCTTGATAAAGGGGTCTCAAGTGAGACTGTTGATACATTTGTGTTGCAACAAAATCCTGTTGATGGCTGTGTTACTAGTGTTACTGCTGTTGTTGGCTGTACCTCTCACTGCCTTCACAACCACTGATGTCTATTATGTCACAGCTGATGATGCAGCTAGCCATGAGCAGTCATGTTCTCCAAACCAGATATGCCACAACCTCTCCTACTACATCTCCCAGCCGGACTACTACTTCACCTCTGACACCACTATTATCTTCTTGGAAGGAGAGCACAGCTTTGACAAAGGAGATATTATACATGTAAGTAATGTACACAACCTGACTCTGAAGGGACGAGGTCAGTGGCCGCTAGCAGGAGCTGAGGAGACTGTGATGCAGTCTACTGTCATTATCAATTGCACCAGCGGGATAGGAGGGTTTTACTTTGTTACCTCTTATAATATCATTGTTGAAGGTCTTACACTAGTCAACTGTGGAGGAGTTCATGCTGCAGTGTTTCAATTTGATAGTGTTCAAAGTTTACTCTTTCTCAAGAACTCAATACAACACATGACAGGACGTGGACTATTTGTTCACAACAGTGACAATGTTATAATCACCAACTGCTCCTACTATCATACTAAAATGAATTATAGTGGTGCAAGTGGAGTAGGCATTGAATATAAAACACAGCAGTACAGCAACACAGACTACACACTAGAGCTATCACACTCCAACATTACTAAGTGTGGCTATGAAAACACCATTACATCAGGTGGAGGACTAGCTTTGGAGACTGGATTTGGATTTGATTTGGCAACAGTGGTCCTGAGCAATTTGAGACTATCACAAAACAGAGCATACAATGGAGGCAATTTAGGAATAAATTTATTTGGTCCAGGCAAAGTGATAATTAATATCAGCAACTGCTTCATCTCTCATGGATATGCTAGTCGGTCTGGTGGTGGAATGAACATTTATACTGAGACTGAATCAAGTATTAGGGAGGCACGGTAGTGCCTCCCTATGTAGGGTTGAACGAGAAAACAAGATGGCGGCTACATACAATGTATTAGCGTTCAAACGCTGATATTTCGCCTGGTCATGAATTGTATACGTCAAAAGACACTTAAATCTGCTCTCTGGCGTTGCCCCATCTTACAGTAGCAAGGAGATTGCTCGAAGTTGTTACTAAAGTGACGAACCTGGAAACGGTGAAAATCGAGTTTCGTCATCTTCGTTTTCTTCTTCTTCTTTCTTTCTTTCTTTCTTTCTTTCTTTCTTCAGCGCGCCTGGCGCCTTTACGCGAGCAATGCCGAGACCAAAACACCCATGAACAGTCATGAAATTCTCCTGGCAGGTGCCTTTTGAACTTAGTTTTTAGCGAAACGTCGATATAAATTCCGCGATTTCTCGATCGTGATCCATTGTCAGCTAAGTGTTAGACGCCATTGATGTGATTGCGCAATACGCACGTGACCAAGCAGTGGTTAGCGCACGTGACCAAGCACTAGCTTGAGTATCGCCGCGCGCCTTGTGGATCACGGAGAACACATACATGTACATGTATTTGTCTGGAGTCTTCGAAGAACGGTAAGCTCGTATAGGATCACCATTCTGCGCTTGCCAGATATAGATAATTACAACCGCCGTACATGTCTACAAACAATTATGGGCGGGGCTCGTATCCACTGCATGCATGTGTAGGCGAGCTGATATATACAGCAAACAATTATTATTAGCTACAAGTTTAAAATTCTTAATAATAAAGAAAAGCCGCCAACAACAGGAAAACTAAACCAATGGTGGAAACAAAGACAGCTCAGTACGTGCATGATATTGAACTGTACTTCGCTGAAAAAGAAAAAAGGACACAAACAAGAAATTAAAAAGATTTCTATCGAAATCAAAAGGATGTAGGGTTGTGAAATCTACCACTGGTCCACAATGTAAACTAACAAGGAACAAGCATGGAATGGTAACACGATTGACTTGCTAACAGACCATAGATCCCTACATCAGTGGCTGTACATAAGATCAATATTTTGTCACAAGTTAAGCTGAATGCACGTTAGGTGTCACTCAACAGCAACAATAGCTGAACTAGCTATAACCAACCACAGCAGCCACTGATGTAGGGATCTATGGTCTGTTAGCAAGTCAATCGTGTTACCATTCCATGCTTGTTCCTTGTTAGTTTACATTGTGGACCAGTGGTAGATTTCACAACCCTACATCCTTTTGATTTCGATAGAAATCTTTTTAATTTCTTTCAGAGTTGAAAACACATACTTAGTAGAAAATTATGGTTTTTATAGAAGTGAGATAAATTACCGTCTGAAATACACCTTAGCCAATTCACAATTTTCTTTTGTCAACTCAAGTATTATACACACAGAGACACACTCAGACAGTGGAGTAGCGATCACTGGTTTCACTGGTTGCTGTCATACTATAGAGATCCTGAAGACCAAATTAAGACTCAGAAAAGTACGAATAGGACTTTTTGTTAAAGTTTCTTCTGTTGCACTCACGAATTGCCAGTTTGAGAGAAGTGACGGCAAATTTGCAATCTTATATTCACAAAATACCAAAATATCAATCACAAACTGTACATTCTCAAACAACACAGGAGATGACTCAGTCATCGTATTTGATAATGGAATTGAACAAAACTTCATCATCGTTAACATTTCAGACTCAACCATATCACACAACAACATGACTGGAATCACTATTATTAGTGGACCGGCACACTTCAGTGGTCACAATGTGATTCAAAACAACAGCAACATAAAGGGAGCTGGTATCAAAATGGAAAGTATAGCTCAAATTATAGTCAGTGGTACATTGATGTTGTACAACAACACTGCTGATAATCATGGTGGAGCAATATTAGTAAAGCAATCAATCTTCAGTTTACAAAGATCATCCATATGTACAATTATGTTTGAAAATACTTTTAGTTCAGTGATCTTCTCAGGAAATAGAGCACAAAAAGGAGGAAGTGATATGTATGGTGCTATACCGATGGGCTGTCATGCACATGATGGACATTATGTACCACATATAGGACATCCTAATGAAACCTCATGGTACTTAGACTCTCCTCTCAAGAAACATCTTCATTTCAGTAACACTGACAAACTCTCCTCCATGTCATCTGACCCTATCATGGTCTGCTTCTGTAACACCACCACTAACTTACCAGACTGCTCTGATAGGACCCATCACATACAAACATATCCAGGACTAGAGATCAACACATCAATAGCCACAGTAGGATACTATGGTGGTACCAGTCCTGGTGATGTGCATGTCAGTGCTCAACATGCCACAATAGTTCGATACTATGGACAAAACCAGACCATTAACTGTTTCCAACTCCACATTCTCCTGCAGAACACATCCTCAACAACAGCACTGGTTGATATCAGATTGAAGAATGTAGAACAAGGACTAGGTGTGTCTATTGGAGTGGACATATTAAAGTGTCCAATTGGGTTTATTAAGATCTTAGGAAAGTGTCAATGTAGCCATTTGTTGAGCAATGTCCAATGTCTGTTACCTGCGAAGCCTTTTAAGTTTTCGAGATCAGGCAACAGTTGGTTTGCCTACATCAACAACACTCAGTGTATAACAGGTACTACTGATTGTCCTTTTGACTACTGCAATCGATCCAATGTCTCATTTGGCATCATGGCACCAGATCGTCAGTGTGTGGCCAATAGAACAGGTATACTCTGTGGACAATGCCAGTCTCATCTTAGTATCATGCTGGGATCCAACCGCTGTGTTGATTGCTCAAACTGGTATCTATTCTTGTTACCATTATTTGCCATCGCTGGCCTAGTGTTGGTGGCTGTGTTGATGTTCCTCAACTTCAGTGTCTCTGTCGGAACTATCAATGGTCTACTGTTCTATGCTAATATAGTGAAGCTCAATGATGCTTTCTTCTTCTCAAACGGTAGCGTTCCAGTGTTGAGCCAGTTCATTTCATGGCTTAATCTTGACCTGGGTATTGAAGTGTGCCTGTTTAATGGACTGGATGGATACTGGAACACTTGGCTACAGTTTGTCTTTCCTGCTTATCTGTTCCTGATCATGGGTGGTATCATTGTAGGCTGCCGCTACTCTGTGTGGCTTTGCAGGTTGTGTGGCTCTCATGCTGTCCCAGCTCTAGCTACACTGTTTCTCATGTCTTACACTAAAATCCTACTCACAGTCACTAATGCTCTTTCCATGTCTTGGCTGCCATGCAATCTGACAGTGTGGAGAGTAGATGGGAACATTGAGTATGGCAGTGGTAAGCACCTTATTCTGGTAGTCTTCTCTTGTGGTGTCCTGGTCATTGGACTGGCTTATCCTATTTTAGTGTTGTGTGCTCCTCTGCTAGAGAGATACAGTGGCAACTGTATCCCACAGCACAGGTGGAATCCTGTGGCAAAATTAAAGCCACTGTTGGATGCTTATGGAGGACCTTACAAAGACAAGTATCGATTCTGGACAGGAGTGACTCTGATGCTGCGACTGATTGTCACTGTGACATTCTCCTTCACTTCAGGAGGATTGGCTGTCATCAATGCTGCCATAATAATTACCATTGTAGTGGGTATTCTCACATTTTGGTCCTTCACAAAAGGTGTCTATAGAAGTATTTACTCAAGTGCACTTGAAGTATTTTACCTCCTCAACATATTTTTCCTTAGCATTGTTATTCTAGCAACTGGTTCTATTGGGTCTATAAAATATCAAAATATACCAATCATCATCTCTTCTAGTCTCTCCTTTGTTGTCTGTCTTGTTACCATAGCAATACACCTCTGGTGGAGCTTTGACCTCAAAAAGATCAAGAGAAGAATAGGGTTTAATGATCGACGAGAGTACATGCAATTGCCTCAGTTGGTTGCAGATGAAAATGAAGAGGACATTTCCCGTTTAGGATCCCCACCATCAATAGTGTATGGCTCATATAGAGGAGAGCATCAGTTTGTACTGGAGTTTCCTCATCCTCACAATGAGCTTGAGTCTTCCTCTCCAGTGTTGTTAGCAAGAGAGCCGCTACTGTTTGATACTTAATCTCACTAAGTACCATTTATAGAAAGTAGTGACATGTGCATGTATGTGCATGTACATGTGACACTGAAATAATGTGATAGTTTGTTGAAATAATTAATTGACAATAATTAATTACGACTTCTCTTTCATAATGTTTTGAACATAATATGGTTTGCTCTTCCTCAACTTTTACACAATGTAACATGTGATCTGAACACTGCATTTTGTCAACTGTTTAGTGAAGGATTTATTGACTAATTTTAATAAAAAAATCAATATGTGCTATAATTGTGCCTTTTAAACGCATTAAGTGCGATTTCAACGTAAGTGTGGTGTCTTGCTATTTTATGTCGATCTCAAGGGCCTTTTTTGTTCAGCTTTAATCCATTTTATTAGTACTTCAATTTACCAACTTGTAAAATTATTATTATGAGACCTCTGTAAATCAAGACAATGATTTTTTGGATCCCAGGTTAGAGTGATGGATTTAAAACTTGTTACATAAAAGTTATGTAAATGAATGTGCAAAATGCTCCAAAAATTCGCCGAAGACAGAAGGATACAAAAAGAAAATACCACGAAATTGAACGGATGTACGTAGGTATGATAGATTAGCAAATGAAAATCTGCCATTGGCTCGCAATGTAAACCAACAAGGAGGTAAGTAAACACAGAATGGTAACACAACACGATTGACTGGGTGATAGACCATGCATCCCTACATCAGTAGCTGTATAAGACTTCATGCATGCTCTCAGTCAATAGACTACAACTAAGCCAGTTCAGCAGTCACTGACAAAGCACTCTGGATTTGATCTCATGCTTTATCTTTCATACACCCCTCCAACAGTACTTTAACTAATACTTATGTAGCATACTGGTAGCATTCCAGCACCACATGTGGATCTATTTTGTTTTATCCCTTGCACCTACATTACCATTATCATGACCAGTCTGCCATAGTTTCGTGAACCAGACATTTCAGGGTGGAAACCCAAGAATGTCTAGCCCACTAGACAAACAATAACCCACTACTTGACTGGTCAGGATGGAGTGGAGTACCAACAGGCAGTATTAATTTTAGTCATAATAATCCTAAAGGTTAGGCAAGTATGGTTTAATTAGACTTTGTTGTCATAACACCACTGACCATAAAGAAAAACCATGCATATAATCACAATGATGTAAAAGGACTAATTGAGTTATTAGAGATAATCAAACTTGGACATGCATGTCTAGAGATTTGCAACATAACAGGACACTGAATGCAGTACTGTTTCAATATATTTAACTTAATAATAGTGCTTATAAAGAGCTCTCAAGTGAGACTGTTGATACAATTGTGTTGCAACAAGATCCTGTCGATGGCTGTGTTACTAGTGTTGCTGCTGTTGTTGGCTGTACCTCTCACTGCCTTCACAACCACTGATGTCTACTATGTCACAGCTGATGATGCAGCTAGTCATGAGCAGTCATGTCCTCCACACCAGATATGCCATAACCTCTCCTACTACATCTCCCAGCCTCACTACTATTTCACTTCAGACACTACTCTCATTTTCTTGGAAGGAGAACACAGCTTCGACAGAGAAAGTCATTTATATATTAGACATGTACTCAACCTAACTCTGAAGGGACAAGGTCAGTGGCTGGTAGCTGGAACTGAGGAGACTGTGATGCAGTCTACTGTCATTATCAACTGCACCAAAGGGAGAGGAGGATTCTATTTTGCTACCTCTCATAACATCACTGTTGAAGGTCTTACAGTAGTAAACTGTGGAGGAGTTCGTGCTGCAGTGTTTCAATTTGATAATGTTCAAAGTTTACTCTTTCTCAAGAACTCAATACAAAACATGACAGGATTTGGAATACATGTTCGCAACAGTGACAATGTTATAATCACCAACTGCTCCTACTATCATAATGACACGTCAATAAGTTATAGTGGAGTAGGTATTTATTATAATACACAGCAGTACAGCAACACAAACTACACACTAGAGCTATCATACTCCAACATTACTAAGTGTGGTGGTAGTACTGCCTATGAAAACAACAATACGTATGGAGGAGGAGTATATTTGGAGACCGTATCTGGATTTGATTCAGCAACAGTGATCCTGAGCAATTTGACACTATCACAAAACAGAGCAGACTATGGAGGCAATTTAGGAATACGATTATTTGGTCCAAGCAAAGTGATGATTAATATCGGCAACTGCCTCATCTCTCATGGATATGCTGCTGTTCTGGGTGGCGGAATGTACATTGATGCTTGGACTGAATCAAGCGTCAAAGTTGAAAACACACACTTAGCGGAAAATGTTAATGGTTATGCTAGTGAGATATATTATCAGAGCAAAACTTCATTCAGATCAATTTCAAAATTTTATTTCATCAAATCAAGTATTATGCATACGGAAACATGTTCAAGAAATGGAGTGGTGATCAATGGTCGTTATCCTGCTATATACTTCATGGATACTAAAGTGAGACTATGCAAACAATACGACAAAGGATTTTATATTGCAAAAAGTGGATTTCAAGCTTCTCCTGTAGCTATCACGAATTGCCAGTTTGAGAGAAGTGACTGTAAAAAGGCAATCTTATATGCAAAAAATATCGAAATTTCCATCACAAACTGTACATTCTCAAACAACACAGGAGATTATTCAGTCATTGTAATTAATAATGACAGTAAATATTACCATGTCATCTCTATCACTGACTCTACTGTATCACACAACAACATGACTGGAATCACTATAAGTAACAACAAACAATTGGTACACTTCAATGGTAACAATGTCATACAAAACAACAGAGACACAGAAGGAGCTGGTATCAAAATGGAAAATAAAGCTCAAATTGTGGTCAATGGTACATTGATGTTGTACAACAACACTGCTGATAAACATGGTGGAGCAATATTAGTAAAGCAACCAAATATCTTCACTTCACAAATACATTTACCATCGATATGTACATTTCAATTTGATAAAAATTCTAGTTCGGTGATCTTCTCAGGAAACAGAGCACAAAAAGGAGGAAGTGATATGTATGGTGCTATACTGATGGGTTGTGATAATGATGATGGCATACATCATGTATCACATGTAAAACATATAGGACGTCCTAACGAAACCTCATGGTACTTGGAATCTCCTCTCATGAAACATCTTCATTTCAGCAACACTGACAGACTATCCTCCATGTCATCTGATCCCACCATGGTCTGCTTCTGTAACACCACCACTAACTTACCAGACTGCTCTGATAGGACCCATCACATACAAACATATCCAGGACTAGAGATCAACACATCAATAGCCACAGTAGGATACTATGGTGGTACAAGTCCTGGTGATGTGCAGGTCAGTGCTCAACATGCGACAATAGTTCGATACTATGGACAAACCCAGACTACCAACTGTTTCCAACTCCACATTCTCCTACAGAACACATCCTCAACAACAGCACTGGTTGATATCAGATTGAAGCATGTAGAACAAGGACTAGGTGTGTCTATTGGAGTGGACATATTAGATTGTCCAATTGGGTTTACAGAGATCTTAGGGCAGTGTCAATGTAGCCCATTGTTGATTAATGTCCAATGTCGGTTGTCTGCAAAGCCTTTTAAGTTTTTGAGATTAGACAACAGTTGGTTTGGCTACAATAACAACTCTCATTGCATAGCAGGTACTACTAATTGTCCATTTGAATACTGCAATCGATCCAATGTCTCCTTTGACATCATGGCACCTGATCGTCAGTGTGTGGCCAATAGAACAGGTATACTCTGTGGACAATGCCAGTCTCACCTTAGTATCATGCTGGGATCCAACCACTGTGGTAGCTGCTCAAACTGGTACCTTTTCTTGTTGCCAGTGTTGGCCCTCGCTGGCATGGTGTTAGTGGCTGTGTTGATGTTCCTCAACTTGAGTGTTTCTGTTGGAACTATCAATGGACTACTGTTCTATGCGAATATGGTGAAGATCAATGAAGCTTTCTTCTTCCCAAATGGTAGTGTTCCATTAGTAAGCCAGTTTATCTCATGGCTGAATCTTGACCTGGGTATTGAAGTGTGTTTGTTTAATGGACTGGATGGATACTGGAACACTTGGCTACAGTTTGCTTTTCCTGCTTATCTGTTTCTTCTCATGGGAGGTATTATTGTGGGTTGTCGCTACTCCGTGTGGCTTTGCAGGTTGTGTGGCTCTCATGCTGTCCCAGCACTAGCTACACTGTTTCTCATGTCCTACACTAAAATCTTAATGACAGTCACCATTGCTCTTTCCATGTCTCGGCTGCCATGCAATGACAGTATACTGACTGTGTGGAGTGTAGATGGGAACATTGAGTATGGCAGTGGTAAACACCTTATTCTGGTAGTCTTCTCCTGTGGTGTCCTGGTCATTGGACTGGCTTATCCTGTTTTAGTGTTGTGTGCTCCTCTGCTAGAGAGATACAGTGACAAGTGTATCCCACAGCACATGTGGAATCCTGTGTCATATTTCAAGCCACTTTTGGATGCTTATGGAGGACCTTACAAAGACAAGTATCGATTCTGGACAGGAGTGACTCTGATGATGCGACTGACTCTCACTGTGGCATTCTCCTTCACTTCAGGAGGATTGGCTGTCATCAATGCTGCCATAATCACTACCATTGTAGTGGGTATTCTCACATTTTGGTCGTTCACAAAAGGAGTGTATAAGATAATTTATCTGACAGTGCTTGAAACATTCTTTCTTGTCAATATATTTCTTCATAGCACATATAGATTGGTTACTGCTTCTCTTGGATCTACAAATTATCCAAATATGGCAGTCATCTTCTCTGTTAGTCTCTCCATTGTTGTCTGTCTTGTTATCATAGCAACACACCTCTGGTGGAGCTTTGACCTCAAAAAGATCAAGAGAACGCTAGGATATAATGCTAGACCAGAGTATGCATTATTGCCCCAGTTGGTTGCAGATGAAGACGGTGAAGAGGACAGACCTTATTTAGGATCCCCACCATCAATAGTGTATGGTTCACACAGAGGAGAGCATCAGTTTGTACTGGAGTTTCCTCATCCTTATGAAGATCATGAGTCTTCCTCTCCAGTGCTGTTAGCAAGAGAGCCGCTACTGTTTGATACTTAGTCTCATTGAGTGTTTTGAACATAATGGTTTGTACTCTGAGTTATACAGTAAATAAAATAAATATGCAAAATGCTCCAAAAATGTGCTGAAGAGAAAAAGGATACAAAAAGAAAATTAAAACGAAATTGAACGGATGTAGGGATGTTAGATTAACAATGCCACTGGCTCACAATGTAAACTAACAAGGAGGTAACACAGAATGGTAACACAAGACTATTGACTGGGTGGTAGACCATGCATCCGTACATCAGTAGCTGTATAAGACTTCATGCATGCTCTCAGTCAATAGCCTACAATTAAGCCAGTTCAGCAGCCACTGACAAAGTACTCTGGATTTGATCTAATGCTTTATCTTTCATACACCACTCCAACACTACTTTAACTAATACTTGTAGCATACTGGTAGCATTGCAGCACCATGCACATGTGGATATATTTTGTTTCATCCCTTGCACCCACATTACTAGTCATTCAGTGGTACGTGTTTCCAGGATTTGGAGCAGGAGGGTGCACACCCGTTATTTATTGACCACGCCCAAAATATTTATTTTACAAGGCTACAGATGTAGGGATAAAGAAATCTGCTACTGGTCCACAATGTAAACCAACAAGGAGCAAGCATGGAATGGTAACACGATTGACTTGCTAACAGACCATAGGTCCCTACATCAGTGGCTGACTACAGCAGTTCTGCTAGTTGCTATTGACTGACACCTAACATACATTGAATTAATTTAGCTTGTGACAAAATATTGTATAGTCAAACTCTTATGTACAGCCACTGATGTAGGGATCTATGGTCTGTTAGCAAGTCAATCGTGTTACCATTCCATGCTTGCTCCTTGTTGGTTTACATTGTGGACCAGTAGCAGATTTCTTTATCCCTACATCCTTTTGATTTCGTTAGAAATCTTTTTATTTTCTTGTTTGTGTCCTTTTTCTTCTTCAGTGAGTTTCAAATTTTTGGTGCTGTTCGAATTCGGCAAGAAAATGTATCTATTTGTTTCCACAATTGTTTGCTTTTGTTGATAATTATTGCTTTTTAATTTTTAGCTCCTAAATACTGAAACTAGCTCATGCATTCATGCATGCTGCAGCCTGGATTCATAGATATTAGAGCCTGGATTGCACAGCATACGAGCCCCGCCCACTTTTATTTATAAATATTTGTATGGCTGTGATACTATCTGGCAAGCAGCAGAACGGTGATAGTTAGATACACATGTACTATACACGTGCTTACTCGGTGAGTTGTTCTTCGAAGACTCCAGACGCCAATATGTGCTCTCCATACGGTGATACTCTACATGTGAGTTTGGTCACGTGCGCATTACGTAATCACAATAATGGCGTCAAACACTCAGCTGACAACCGTTCGTCATCGTGAGCTCGTCAAATTTATATCGTCGTTTCGCTAAAATCTAAGTTCAAAAGGCACATGCCAGGAGAATTTCACGACTGTTCGTGGGTGTTTTGGTCTCGGCACTGCTCACATAAAGGTGCTAGGCGAGTGGAAGAAAGAAGAAAGAAGAAAACGAAGATGACGAAACTCGATTTTCACCGTTTTCAGGTTCGTCACTTTAGTAACAATTTCGAGCAATCTCCTTGCTACTGTAAGATGGGGCAACGCCAGAGAGCAGATCTAGGTGTTTTTGGACGTATAAAATTCATCACCAGGCGAAATATCAGCGTTTGAACGCTAATACATTGTGTGTAGCCGCCATCTTGTTTTCCCGTTCATCCCTACATAGGGAGTCACTACCGTGCCTCCCTAATAATTATGGCAAGCATTATTAAAAAATAAAACTCTCGTTCTTAGGGAGGTGCTCAACTGAAAGCACCCTTGTTAACACCCCTGAGCCTGCCATAGATCCGTGAACCAGACGTTCCGTGGTGAAAACCCAAGAATGTCTGGCCTACAAGACAAACCATAACCCACTATTTGACTGGTCAGGATGGAGGGGAGTACCTACAGGCGGTGTAACGGAGATATGTGTTCCCCCTGATTTTCTGTTCCCCCGAACAGGTATCTCCTGCCACGCCCTCGGAGATATGTGTTCCCCCTGATGAATTAAAACGCAGTGTTATCTGTTCCCAGCAAATTAGCACACGCGCGCGAATTGCTCGTCTCACAACAATATGGTATGCTATTTTATCAGGACGAGTGTAGTTCTCTTCCTCCATCGATATGGCCATTGCACTGAGGAATTGCAAGTATACCTAGTCTGAATAATAAATCTTATAGCCAGATGAGATCAATCTACACATGACTACAATGTACTTGTCAACTCTGCAAATACGCAAGGGTGACGTCAGTTGTCAGCACATTTGCTACTGCTTCTACTACTGCAAGAGACATTCTCTGCAACGAAATAAGAATTGCATTATAGCTATGTTTATTTTAAAACTTTAACTGAATTTATTATGACTATATTTTTAATAGGCAATGATTACCTTGATCATCAGAGCATACACCTCCATGATTAGAGATATCTACACTGCTTGAAACAGCCGCTCTGCATGCATTAATAAACTAATTGAGGTAATACATGCACAAGATCGATCAGCAGTCACTGGTGCAAGTGAGACACTGTCAGAGGGCATCAAAAAGCTACCATTGAAAGCCAAAATGCTCTAGATCACTATACTATAGTTTAGAGCGGTCATTCGCCGTGCAATCAAAGTCTCTCCTGTGTGTAGTCTACGATGAGCTAGTACTCACGAATGAATATGCACGCGAGCGAGTGGGAAACACATATCATCGGGGAAACACATATCCGCGTGAGGGGGAACAGATATCACTGCTACATGTAGTTCATCAGGGGGAACACATATCTCCGTTACAGCGGTACTCAGTCATAATAATCGTTAGGCTATTATCATGGTTTACTTAGACATTGTTGACATAAATTATATCACAACTGACAGATGATATACATTTATTAGAGATAAATCATCATCACTACATCTCTAAAATTCTGTTATCTGATTGCTCAAAACAAACTTTGAGTATTTCACAATGTATTCAATCATAGGTAACCTCACCTAGTATAACCTAGGTGAGGTTACCTATGACCTAGGTGAGGTTACCTATGACCTAGGTGAGGTTACCTATGACCTAGGTGAGGTTACCTATGACCTAGGTGAGGTTACCTATGAGGTTACCTATGACCTAGGTGAGGTAACCTAGTATAGTTTACGTAAAATGACTAATAAGGACAATCTAAGTTGTAGCTAACTGCACGTGCATATCCATACATGACGTTGGTAGTACATAAAAGGATCTAAATGACTGAATACAGTACTGCCTCAGTACTGTATTCAGTCATTCTGTTACAAAAATTCTCTCAAGTTAAACTGTTTTGGTCTTGCAACAAGATCCAGTCGATGGCTGTGTTACTAGTGTTGCTGCTGTTGTTGGCTGTACCTCTCACTGCCTTCTCAACCACTGATGTCTACTATGTCACAGCTGATAATGCAGCTAGTCATGAGCAGTCATGTCCTCCACACCAGATATGTCACAACCTCTCCTACTACATCTCCCAGCCTGACCACTACTTCACATCTGATACCACCATTATCTTCTTGGAAGGAGAACATAGCTTTGACAGAGATGTGATTGTACTAGTCATGAATGCACACAACCTGACTGTCAAAGGACAAGGTCAGTGGCCGGTAGCAGGAGCTGAGGCGACTGTGATGCAGTCTACTGTCATTATCAACTGCACCAGAGGGAGAGGAGGATTCTATTTTGCTACCTCTCATAATATCACTGTTGAAGGTCTTACAGTAGTCAACTGTGGAAGAGAATATGCTGCAGTGTTTAAATTTGTTAGTGTTCAAAGTTTACTCTTTCTCAAGAACTCAATACAACACATGACAGAATGTGGACTATTTGTTCGCAACAGTGAAAATGTTGTAATCACCAACTGCTCCTACTATCATACTAAAATGAGATATCGTGGTGCAAGTGGAGTAAGCATTGAATATAAACAGCAGAACAGCAACACAGGCTACACACTAGAGCTATCATACTCCAACATTACTAAGTGTGGTGGTAGTACTGTCTATCCCCCTCAGGCTGACCCTTTAATAGGAGGAGGGATATCTTTACAGACATATTTTGGATTTGGTTCAGCAACAGTAAACCTGAGCAATTTGATATTGTCACAAAACAGAGCAATCAATGGAGGAAACTTAGGAGCACAATTACTTGGTTCAGGCAAAGTGGAAATTATTATCAACAACTGCCTTATATCCCATGGAAACGCTTCTGTTTGTGCTGGTGGAATGTACTTCATTGTTGACACTGAATCAAGCATCAGAGTTGAAAACACGCACTTCGAAGAAAATAATGGTCCAGATACTAGTGAGATACAATATGATCAGATGACCACAAATGTCGAATATATATTTTCGACATTTTCTTTTATCAACTCAAGTATTATACACACAGAGACACCTTCAAACACTGGTGTGAGCATTACTGGTTGTTGTCTTAATACACAATTCATGAAGACCAAAGTGAGAATCAGTAAACAACATTTCGAAGGATTGTACATGTATGGTACCTTAGTTCATGGTACAAGACTTAGTATGTTAATCACGGATTGTCAGTTTGAAGAAAATCATGGTACGGGAGTAATTTTATATGTGAAAAATACCCAAATTGTGATTGCAAACAGTATCTTCTCAAACAACACAGGAGATACCTCAGTCATTGTAATTGATAGCGATACATCTATTTTAGACTCAACCATAATATCATACAACAACATGACTGGAATCACTATTATTCACGGTCTACTACACTTCAATGGTCACAATGTGATACAAAACAACAGCAACACAGAGGGAGCTGGTATTAAAATTCAAACTTCAAATCAAATTATGGTCACTGGTGTGTTGATGTTGTACAACAACACTGCTGATGGACATGGCGGAGCAATATTAGTAAAGCAACTGTTCGTCACAATAAAAAGACCAGAAATATTATGTACATTGGTTCTTAACAGTAAATCTAGTTCAATGATCTTCTCGGGAAACAGAGCACATACAGGAGGAAGTGATATGTATGGCGCTATACTGATGGGCTGTTTTTCCCTTTCAAATGTATATCATAGAGGACAACCTAATGAGACCTCATGGTACTTAGACTCTCCTCTCATGGAACATCTTCATTTCAGTAACACTGACAGACTCTCCTCCATGTCCTCTGACCCCGTCATGATATGCTTCTGTAACACCATCACTAACTTACCAGACTGCTCTGATAGGACCCATCACATACAAACATATCCAGGACTAGAGATCAGCACGTCAATAGCCACAGTAGGATACTATGGTGGTACAAGTCCTGGTGATGTGCAGGTCAGTGCTCAACATGCGACAATAGTTCGATACTATGGACAGAATCAGACCACCAACTGTTTCCAACTCCACATTCTCCTGCAGAACACATCCTCAACAACAGCACTGGTTGATATCAGAGTGAAGAATGTAGAACAAGGACTAGGTGTGTCTATTGGAGTGGACATATTAGAGTGTCCAATTGGGTTTACTAAGATCTTAGGAAAGTGTCAATGTAGCCAATTGTTGAATAGTGTCCAATGTCAGTTGTCTGTCAAGCCTTTTAACTTTCTGAGATCAGGTAACAGTTGGTTTGCCTACATCAACAACACTCAGTGTGTAACAAGTACTAATTGTCCTTTTGACTACTGCAATCGATCCAATGTCTCATTTGACATCATGGCACCTGATCGTCAGTGTTTGGTCAATAGAACAGGTATAATCTGTGGACAATGCCAGTCTCACCTTAGTATTATGCTGGGATCCAACCGCTGTGGTAGCTGCTCAAATTGGTACCTTTTCTTCTTGCCAGTGTTTGCCCTCGCTGGCTTGGTGTTAGTGGCTGTGTTGATGTTCCTCAACTTGAGTGTCTCTGTCGGAACTATCAATGGACTACTGATATACGCGAATATGGTGAAGATCAATGAAGCTTTCTTCTTCCCAAATGGTAGTGTTCCACTAGTAAGTCAGTTTATCTCATGGCTGAATCTTGACCTGGGTATTGAAGTGTGCTTGTTTAATGGACTGAATGGATACTGGAACACTTGGCTACAGTTTGTCTTTCCTGCTTATCTGTTCTTGCTCATGGGCGGTATTATTGTGGGTTGTCGCTACTCTGTGTGGCTTTGCAGGTTGTGTGGTTCTCATACTGTCCCAGCTCTAGCTACGTACATTGGTCTTTATTCCATACACTAAAATCCTACTCACAGTCACTAATGCTCTTTCCATGTCTCGACTGCCATGCAATGACAGTATATTGACAGTGTGGAGTGTAGATGGGAACATAGAGTATGGCAGTGGTAAACACCTTATTCTGGTAGTCTTCTCCTGTTGTGTCTTGTTCATTGGACTAGCTTATCCTGTCTTAGTGTTGTGTGCTCCTCTGCTAGAGAGATACAGTGACAAGTGTATCCCACAGCATAGGTGGAATCCTGTGGTAAAGTTCAAGCCACTGTTGGATGCTTATGGAGGACCTTACAAAGACAAGTATCGATTCTGGACAGGAGTGACTCTGATGGTGCGACTGATTGTCATTGTGGGATCGTCCTTTAATTCACCTATTTTCAGTGCTTCTATCACTGCCATTGTTGCTGGTATTCTTGTTCTGTGGTCTTTGACAGACAGTGTGTACAAAGAAAAATATCTTACTGCCCTTGAGGCATTTTTTCTTCTCAACATAATTCTTTTAAGCATTGTTAGTTTATTCTTAGTCTTTCTTCAGTTAGATTATCAAATAGCAACGATTGTGTCTGTTTGCCTGTCACTAGTTGTCTGTCTTGTTACCATGGTAGTGCACTTCTGGCAGAACTTTGATCTTACAAGGCTGAAGAGAAGGCTAGGATTTAAAGACCGACCAGAGTATATACAATTGCCCCAGCAGGTTGCAGATGAAGATGATGAAGAGGAAAGACCTCGTTCAGGATCCCCACCATCAATAGTGTATGGCTCACATAGAGGAGAGCATCAGTTTGTACTGGAGTTTCCTCATGCTCATGAAGATTTCGAGTCTTCCTCTCCTGTGCTGTTAGCAAGGGAACCACTACTGTTTGATACTTAAACTCACATCTATCTCCTCCTATCACACTCCACCATAAACACCAGACATAATAGTATTCCATTGACCCTCGTTCCATTAGATTCTAACTTGTAAACATTCTTTACTAGTAGCATTCTGCTGTAATATTTTTACCTCTATTACTATTATACATGTACATGTCCTTTGAAATAATTATACTCATGGTTTAACTCAGTCTTAAATAATGTGTTTACTAGATGAATTGTGTAAAGCCTGCAAGGGATTTGTTCTTGAATGAGCAAGTATTTGTTTTACTATACTAACGCATGCTGTCGAAATGCGGACGAACCGTAGCGGATCTAGAAAGAAACAGCATATATGGGTAGCAAAACGGCGGCACAAAATTGTTGCTAATTAATTTATTAGCTGTAATTAATGCATTTTACGTGATGAAAATCTAGTTTTGATACGTCAAGCGTGCTCTTGAAGCAAGATACAGCATCTTGACTTCATACCATAAGCTCATTGCACACAGAGAAAGACCTGAGATGGTAAGAGTGCTGCACTTGTTAAATCTCAGTTGGGCATGATTGGATGCCGGGGCCAGGTGGCCCAGGCCCTGCCAGGCCCACTCTGGATCCATTACTACTGATGAACGAGCCACATTGTTATGGCTCAGTTTACAAGCTCATAAATGGTTTGCCTATTTTGTACATGCATAATGAGTGAGTGTAGGTTCATGAGAGAGACTGAACATTTTCTTAACTATACCAAGTGTGTCATGTCATCCAACCTCTTTCCTAGTAGTCACTGAGGGTCAAGCCCAAGCAGAAAAATCCCATGCAATGAGCATGCTATTTAATTAATGGAGATGTGATTGCGCTCAGATTCATCGGTATCAGCTTGATGCAAGTGTGGTTGTTAATACTAATCCTTTCTTTACCAGTATTGAATAGTGGACAGTACTGAATCAGAGTTCATGCAGTTCATGCTTGGATGTCAGTGCAGAGTACGCTTTGAATAATGACTAAATTATAGACAACTCTCACAAATTTTCAACACATAATCGGGATAAAGCTCACATTCAGTGCATTCATGACTTTGAATGCCACAGAAAACAAGGCTACACTGCTGTACTTACTGGTTTATTCCACCTATATCCCTAAACTCCATCAGTCATCTTTACACCATTTATGGACGATATATAATTGTGGTCCCATAGCTATGCAGGTTCAGAAAGGAGGGGATCAGAATTGAAATTTGTGGACCAACACCGAGGAAATTATGCTAGTTTATGTTCATTGAGTTATGTCTTTGTCTATCTTAGTAATTGAGTCAGTCAAGTGACTCACAAAGTAGAGTTCAAGCAAGGTGGGTGGATCAGTTGATTGGCTACAGGCTTGCATTATGGTATGGGCAAAACTATGAGCATAATTACCTTGTTATGACTCGGTGATAATAAAAAGCGTCCCTTTAAGTTAATTTTAAGGAAGAGGTGCTATTTCAGTTACCGTGATGTCTTTATCAGCACCAGTGCACCAGGCATGCCATAGACATGCCTTTCGAATACCTGATGCACTTTTGAGGTTTTAGTGCTCCTTTAAGCAAACCATCAGCTGGTAGATATATAAATACGTCCTGAAATCAAGACACCTCTTGAATAAGGCCAAAATCCAAAACCGGTGTCCGGATTAGATGGGTTCCACTGTAACTTGCGTCACCTTTGATCTGATGTCAGTAAGGCACCTAATGTTGATCTACTGTATTGCTAACATGATCACTCATGAGTTGTAATACAAAATTTACTATCACTGATACTTGCATTAAGATAATTCGTACACACTAAAACCAAAATAGGCTAGTCAGGATCAAGCACTACAGTAGACATAAAATCCACTATAATTACCAGTAGACTAATACGCATTGGCAGACTAATAATTATTGTAATTAAAATGGTTTTATCTAGTCATGAACCTATGCCAGGAAGCAAGACTAAGCAACAAAGCAACACAATGAACTACATGTACACCCATTACACAAGCCAGTCACAGGTTTTACCCTAACACACTAGGGTCTGGATCTGAGGAGTAGCCATGCCCTTCTAGTATGTACAACACATAGTTGGTACATAGTCACAACAACACACAAGTGGAGTGGTTCACACGGTTGCAGTGCTTAATATAAAAGAATCGATACGCATGATTGTCACTCCACAAAAAAAATTATGTCTGTTCAAGTTTCAATTCTTATCAAAATTGTTTCCGTACTGTTGCTCAATGAGCTTTGTGAGTATTACGATACTATGATGCATGGCGTATTTTGACATTATTTTCAGGTTTTGCTCGCAGCGGACCACATCATGAAGAACAAGATCAGGTATTGGACACAGCCAAACATATTTTCAAAGGAGAACTTCAGCTGGTGATTCCAGCATGGAGAATAGGAAGAGGATATGTGAAGATGTGGCAAGCTATTGTGCAGGGAAGTATTTCATCAGATATTCACTTTCAAATTCTCACACCAGTTGACTGTGCATGTAAATGTTATAAAGTGCATCATCAATTCAGTGGCATTCAATCTGGCAACATAATCAATGTTCCACCTTTTAAAAATACACAAAACAGTGTCGTTGGAATACTTCTGAGAACCAGTGAAGCAGACAACATGTCTGGTCTAAAATACTCCAACGCTACCACCACCGGAGATGAAGTCGATGTGTACTACTGGCGAAGCAGTATGGCAAGAACATTTTTCGAAATTTGTTCTAATACGGAAAGTCTGCATGGAATAACACCAATGGTCTCATGGAAATTCTGCAGTTAGTCAAAATATATTTGTATCAATACTTTTCAATGTATTTCTACATGCATGCAGCTAATCAAATTAATTGTGAGACTCACTTGCCCACTACAACATCTTCAACACCTCATCCTCCACCAACAGCAACCACCACTGCTGTGACAGCTTCATTTTCATCAGTGTCTTCCTTGCCTACTTTAACACATAATTCAACCCATACATTTTCCACAAAAAGCATTTTTTCATCTGATGTGCTTCTTTATTCCATGACACAAACCTCACTGATGATTGTTTCACCAACTACATCATCCTACTCACCTCATCCTTCATCATCAACAGCGATTTCTATCACATTATCAAACTTTGTCCAATCTTTAACTGCAATTTCTACCAGGACCGCTCCTACCTCTACCAGGACCGCTCCTACCTCTACCAGGACCGCTCCTACCTCTACCAGGACCGCTCCTACCTCTACCAGGACAGCTCCTGCTTCTACCAGGACCACTCCTGCTTCTACCAGGACCGCTCCTACCTCTACCAGGACCACTCCTGCTTCCGCCAAGACCACTCCTGCTTCTACCAGGACCACTCCTGCTTCTACCAGGACCACTCCTGCTTCTACTAGGACCACTCCTGCTTCCGCCAGGACCATTCCTGCTTCTACCATGATCATAATCAACTCGTTGGTTCCTTTACCACAAACTTCTTTTCGTCTTTCTTCATCAAAGAGCATTCTAATATCGGAATTATTTCATTTGCAATCCACTTTGCTATCTTCACCCTCTCCCGAAACAGCTGATTCATCATTATCTAGCACTACAATAGTGCCTTTCATTGCAACATCAGTGGTTGATTCTACTGACAACATCCCTACATCAACCAATCAAGGTATACAAGAAAATTAAAAAGATTTCTTTCGAAATCAATAGGATGTAGGGTTGTGAAATCTACCACTGGTCCACAATGTAAACTAACAAGGAACAAGCATGGAATGGTAACACGATTGACTTGCTAACAGACCATAGATCCCTACATCAGTGGCTGCTGTGGTTGACTATAGCCAATACAGCTATAGTTGCTGTTGACTGACACCGGATGTGCATTCAGCTTGTGACAAAATATTGATCTTATGTACAGCCACTGATGTAGGGATCTATGGTCTGTTAGCAAGTCAATCGTGTTACCATTCCATGCTTGTTCCTTGTTAGTTTACATTGTGGACCAGTGGTAGATTTCACAACCCTACATCCTATTGGTTTCGATAGAAATCTTTTTAATTTTCTTGTTTGTGTCCCTTTTTAGTGCAGTGCAGTTCATCGAACGTGCTGAGCCGTTTTTGTTTCCACCATTGGTTTAGTTTTCCTGTTGTTGATGGCTTTTCTTTAATATGAACAATTTTAAACTTGTAGCAAAAAATAATTGTTATGCTTATCAGCTCGCTTACGCATACATGCATGCATGAATTGCATACGAACCCCGCCCACACTAGTTTGTACATACATGTAGACCTGTACGGCGGTTATAATTATCTGGCAAGTGCAGAATGGTAATCCTATGGCTTTCCGTTCTTCGAAGACTCCAGACAGATAATGTGTTCTCCGTGATCCATACGGCGTGGCCTTATACTCAAGCTAGTGCTTGGTCACGTGCGCTAACCACTGCTTGGTCACGTGCGTATTGCGCAATCACAATAATGGCGTCTAACACTTAGCTGACAATGGATCACGATCGAGAAATCGCAGAAGTTATATCACCGTTTCGCTAAAAACTAAGTTCAAAAGGCACATGCCAGGAGAATTTCACGACTGTTCGTGGGTGTTTTGGTCTCGGCACTGCTCACATAAAGGTGCTAGGCGAGTGGAAGAAAGAAGAAAGAAGAAAACGAAGATGACGAAACTAGATTTTCACCGTTTTCAGGTTCGTCACTTTAGTAACAATTTCGAGCGATCTCCTTGTTACTGTAAGATGGGGCAACGCCAGATAGCAGATTTAAGTGTCTTTGGACGTATAAAATTCATCACCAGGCGAAATATCAGCGTTTGAACGCTAATACATGTATGTAGCTGCCATCTTGTTTTCTCGTTCAACCCTACATAATAAAGCTTTTCAACATGTTTTACCTACTATACCTGCTATCTTCAGTGCCAGTTCCTACTACAGTAACGGGTTCACAAGAAAAATTCATCGTACTAGGAAGTATAGTGATGGTTCCATTGGTTCTACTGACAGCTGTGACTGCTATTCTACTATTGGTGATGGTTCAACAAAGATTGAGAAAGAAGAGACAAAGGAAGAGACCGATTCCTTTTACATTTCCCGCTAAAAAAGTATCAGTCGTTTCTTCTGTTACCGATGATAATTACGATGTTGTTGAAATTTCATCAAATGGCTTTGTCAACATTGTTGGCAGTGGCGGTATTGAAATGCATGACAATATGGCTTATGAACAATCACCTGAACTGCTACAAACTGAGAAAAGCACTACTTTCAGACAGAAAGCAAATACATTGTAACCGCTACCAGTGTTTACTGCTTTTCATGCATGCACTTTTGTACTAGAAATGTGCCCCATTGATTGTGATTGTACTGCAAGTTGGTATTAAATTTTGAAGTGCATCAAAAATCAAAATTGAAGTTGAACTCAGTACCATTGAACACGAGGTACGTCCTGAGTACAGTGTTCATATATGACTGCAATCTGAGTACTCTATAAGAACAGTGAATGTAGAATCTAGACCTTCAGTATCACATCTACACTGTACTACCAGTCAATCGGGTTACTCCGTGTTGCCTTCTTGTTGGAGTACATTGTACGTGGGCCAGTGAAAGATTTCTTCATTGATAATCGATTACCGTATTTCTTCCAAAGATTCGGTGCTTCCTATTTTTCGTCACCATTAACTTAATCTTCATCTCACAGAATGTTTTCCCATGTGCTGCTTGTTAGTCTCAAGCCTACACAGCACATAAAGTATAATACATTAGGTCAAAGATGCCGCCTGTACCTAAAAAGTTACGGTTTGGCATTCATTGGCTGCTCGTGTCACTTTCAACCAGCAATCTTTGACCCAGACATGCTCTAAATCAGTTAAAGTACATGTATGGTTGGAGTGGTGTGTGGAAGATAAAGCACTCGTGCTTTATCACTCCAACCATACCTTAACTAGCATACCAGTAGCATTAAGCATGTACAGCACCACCTGTGGATTTATTTTGTTTTATCATTGTTGCACCCACACTACCATTATTATGACCAGCTTAGTGAGGGAAACACCAGAATGGCCCATAAGACTAACTATAACCCACTACTTGACTGGTCAAGATGGAGTGGAGTACCTACAGGCAGTGTTTAGTCACAACAATTTTAGTGATTAGAAAAGTATGGTTAAAATAGACTTTGTAGACATAACACCACAGGAAACTGAATGCAGTACTGTGTCAATACATTTAACTTACTAACAGTGCTTATAAAGAGCTCTCAAGTGAGACTGTTGATACAATTGTGTTGCAACAACATCCTGTCGATGGCTGTGTTACTAGTGTTGCTGCTGTTGTTGGCTGTACCTCTCACTGCCTTCACAACCACTGATGTCTACTATGTCACAGCTGATGATGCAGCTAGTCATGAGCAGTCATGTCCTCCACACCAGATATGCCACAACCTCTCCTACTACATCTCAAAACCTGACAAGTATTTCACTTCATACACTACTCTCATTTTCTTGCAAGGAGAACACAGCTTTGACAGAGAAAGTCATATATGTGTCAGTAATGTACATAATCTGACTCTGAAGGGAAAAGGACAATGGCCGCTAGCAGGAGTTGAGGAGACTGTGATGCAGTCTACTGTCATTATCAATTGCACAAGAGGGAGAGGAGGATTCAACTTTATATTCTCTCATAATATCACTGTTGAAGGTCTTACAGTAGTCAACTGTGGAGGAGTTCATGCTGCAGTGTTTGAATTCTATATTGTTCAAAGTTTACTCTTTCTCAAGAACTCAATACAACACATGACAGGATATGGACTATTTGTTTTCAACAGTGACAATGTTATAATCACCAACGGCTCCTACTATCATACTAAAATGAATTATAGTAGTGCAGGAGGAGTAAACATTGAATATAAATCTAAACAGTACAGCAACACAGGCTACACACTAGAGCTATCACACTCCAACATTACTAAGTGTGGTAGTATTAGCTATGAAAATGACACTACATATGGCGGAGGACTATATTTGGAGACTGAATTTGGATTTGATTTAGTAACAGTGGTCCTGAGCAATTTGAGACTATCACAAAACAGAGCAGACCATGGAGGCAATTTAGGAATAAACTTATTTGGTCAAGGCAAAGTGATGATTAATATCAGCAACTGCTTCATCTCTCATGGATATGCTAGTAAGTCTGGTGGTGGAATGAACATTAATGCTGGGACTGAATCAAGTTTCAGAGTTGAAAACACACACATAGCAGAAAATTATGGCCTTCGTAATAGTGAGATAATGATAATTTATCATCAGATCAAAAACTTATCCAATTCACGATTTTCTTTTATCAACTCAAGTATTATACACACAGAGACAGGCTCATCCACTGGAGTGATGATCACTGGTTGTTGTTCTACTATAGAGATCATGAAGACCAAAGTAAGAATCAGAAAACAAAACTTAGCAGGATTTTTTGTTGAATTTTCTTCTGTTGCACTCACAAATTGCCACTTTGAGAGAAGTGACGCCAAAGTAGCAATCTTATATACAAAAAATACCGAATTATCAATCACAAACTGTACATTCTCAAACAACACAGGAGATAACTCAGTCATCACAGGAGATTATTCAGTCATAGTAATTGATAATGGAATTGAACAAAACTTCATTATCAACATTTCAGACTCAACCATATCACACAACAACATGACTGGAATCACTATTACTATAAACACTGGATCAGTACACTTCAGTGGTCGCAATGT
Source organism: Haliclona indistincta (assembly GCA_964017065.1). NCBI lineage: Eukaryota > Metazoa > Porifera > Demospongiae > Haplosclerida > Chalinidae > Haliclona > Haliclona indistincta. Next base: position 7,909,055 of record OZ024787.1, on the reverse strand, counting down.
GATACAAAACAACAGAGACACAGAGGGAGCTGGTATCAAATTGGAAAGTGGATCACGAATTGTAGTCAGTGGTATATTGATGTTGTACAACAACACTGCTGATAAACATGGTGGAGCAATATTAGTAAAGGAACCAATTGTCAATTACCTTATTGAATCCATATGTACAATTTCGTTTGACAATACTTTTAGTTCAGTGATCTTCTCAGGAAATAGAGCACAAACAGGAGGAAGTGATATGTATGGTGCTATATTGATGGGCTGTAGTAATGGTGATGACCGACATGTACCACATATAGGACGTCCTAATGAAACCTCATGGTACTTTGACACTCCTCTCATGAAACATCTTCATTTCAATAACACTGACAGACTCTCCTCCATGTCATCTGACCCCATCATGGTCTGCTTCTGTAACACCACTACCAATTTACCAGACTGCTCTGATAGGACCCATCACATACAAACATATCCAGGACTAGAGATCAACACATCAATAGCCACATTAGGATACTATGGTGGTACAAGTGCTGGTGATCTGAAGGTCAGTGCTCAACATGCGACAATATTTCGATACTATGGACAGAATCAGATCAAATGTTTCCAACTCAACATTCTCCTACAGAACACATCCACAAAAACAGCACTGGTTGATATCAGATTGAAGAATGTAGAACAAGGATTCGGTGTGTCTATTGGAGTGAACATATTAGAGTGTCCAGTTGGCTTTATTAAGATCTTAGGAAAGTGTCAATGTAGCTATTTGTTGAGCAATGTCCAATGTCTGTTATCTGCGAAGCCTTTTAAGTTTTCGAGATCAGGCAACAGTTGGTTTGGCTACAATAACAACGCTCAGTGTGTAACAGGTACTAATAATTGTCCTTTTGATTACTGCAATCGATCCAAAGTCTCATTTGACATCATGGCACCAGATCGTCAGTGTGTGGCCAATAGAACAGGTATACTCTGTGGACAATGTCAGTCTCATCTTAGTATCATGCTGGGATCCAACCGCTGTGGTGATTGCTCAAACTGGTATCTATTCTTGTTACCAGTATTTGCCATCGCTGGCATTGTGTTGGTGGCTGTGTTGATGTTCCTCAACTTCAGTGTCTCTGTCGGAACAATCAATGGTCTACTGTTCTATTCTAATTTAGTGAAGCTCAATGAAGCTTTCTTCTTCTCAAACGGTAGCATTCCAGTGGTGAGCCAGTTCATTTCATGGTTGAATCTTGACCTGGGTATTGAAGTGTGCCTGTTTAATGGACTGGATGGATACTGGAACACTTGGCTACAGTTTGTTTTTCCTGCTTACCTGTTCCTGCTCATGGGTGGTATTATTATGGGCTGTCGCTACTCTGTGTGGCTTAGTAGGTTATGTGGCTCTCATGCTGTCCCAGCACTAGCTACACTGTTTCTCATGTCCTACACTAAAATCCTACTCACAGTCACTAATGCTCTTTCCATGTCTTTGCTGCCTTGCAATGGCAGTATATTGAAAGTGTGGAGTGTAGATGGGAACATTGAGTATGGCAGTGGTAAGCACCTTATTCTGGTAGTCTTCTCCTGTGGTGTCCTGGTCATTGGACTGGCTTATCCTATTTTAGTGTTGTGTGCTCCACTGCTAGAGAGATACAGTGACAAGTGTATCCCGCAGCACATGTGGAATCCTGTGTCAAAATTCAAGCCACTGTTGGATGCTTATGGAGGACCTTACAAAGACAAGTATCGATTCTGGACAGGAGTGACTCTGATGGTGCGACTGACTGTCACTGTGACATTCTCATTCACTTCAGGAGGATTGGCTGTCATCAATGCTGCCATAATCACTACCATTGTAGTGGGTATTCTCACATTTTGGTCCTTCACAAAAGGTGTCTATAAAAGTATTTACTCAAGTGCACTTGAAGTGTTTTACCTCCTCAACATATTTTTCCTTAGCATTGTTATTCTAGCTACTGCTTCTATTGGGTCTATAAAATATCAAATTATGCCAATCATCATCTCTTCTGGTCTCTCCTTTGTTGTCTGTCTTGTTACCATAGCAATACACCTCTGGTGGAGCTTTGACCTCAAAAAGATCAAGAGAAGATTAGGGTTTAATGATCGACGAGAGTACATGCAGTTGCCTCAGTTGGTTGCAGATGAAAATGAAGAGGACAGACCTTATTTAGGATCCCCACCATCAATAGTGTATGGCTCACACAGAGGAGAGCATCAGTTTGTACTGGAGTTTCCTCATCCTCATGATGACCTCGAGTCTTCCTCTCCAGTGCTGTTAGCAAGAGAGCCGCTACTGTTTAATACTTAATCTCTCTGAGTACTATAAGTTTCTTTGTTCTATAGTTTATAGACAGTAGTGACTAATAGCATGTACGACACTGAAATAACGTGACAGTTTATGATGTAATTATCATTGCCGATCGGCAATGATATGTAGGGATGACCTCGAACTAAGATGGCGGCTACTCATGTGTGAAAATGAGTTTTTGCAATTTTCTCTGCTGTTATACATTTCTACTGCATTTTAACTATCTCTGAGGGAATCTCAAGTGCAAGCGCTTGTAGGAAGTTCATGAAAGTCGCCTGGACTGCTTGCTCGACGACGAAAATCAAGATGGCGACTCTCAGAGAGCCGTTGCTAGATCTTCGCCATTTTAGCGTTTCTCGAGAGTCCAGACACCTAGGATTGATCAGACGATTGTTCTGAGCATGAAAATACCCTTGGTGAAGCTGGCAGACGTTTCTAAAGTGGTAAACTGAAATCGCCGCCCACGCGAATTGTTCATCTTCTTTCTTCTTTCTTCTTTCGGTAAGCCTAGCGCTGTCCTGAGTTAACGAATGACTACCAAACCTGCACAATTGTACGTGTATATATCTGGAATAGTGCACTTACTTCTTAGATAGGCATTAAACACTACCAGAAGCGAGTAATCCTTGAAAAACATGGTTTTTGGGCCGTTTTGGACTGAAGACGCCATTAAATAATTAACCCTCTTGTCGCTCGTATCATTAACTCCGCCCACATCAGTTTTGCAGCCATCTCGATCGATACTGCGTTTTGTCTCTGCTCTGGACGCTTCAGCGCGCAAGCCAGAGGTATGAAATTTGTCTAGAGCAGTACTATACCCTATTAAGTAACGCTGATCTGTTCGTTAAAGCTTCAGATGGCGGGTTAAAACTGACATACCCAGACGTGAACGATTCAGTTACCCGGCAGCAACTGAGATTCTACGCACAGTAAGGTTCCTACACCACGCAGCGTAAGTTGTAAAGGACTAGAAGCCTCTGTGAGTGTGATATTGACATCAACAAGGTTCTACTAGGCGTGCTTCTACTATTAGGCTTGCAGCATCATGAGTTGTCAGTATTAGTCCGTCTTCCTTTATCCATTACTGTACTCATGTTGTCAAATCATACCTGGACTTGATATTTTGCTATCTGCGTCCTTAACCTCTTTACTATTTTAAACCTTTCAATGAATGATTGGTAATATTAAACATTATTTTAAACTACACTCCTTACTCTCCAGACCCTGTGCACGTTCACATCTGCTAGACTAGTAACTGCTGCTCACAGAGTTGTCAAAATGAAATAACATCTATCATAGAATACAGCTAATAAGTTCAAACTGATAGTGATCAAAAAAGTAACAGGAACAAGTAAAGTAAAAAAGCTTTAATAAAAAAACTGAAAAGTGTAGGGATGACTCTTAAAAAAGGAAAGGAACAAGATGGGATGATGCTTGCAAAAGTAAAGGAACAAGATGGGATGATGCTAAGCTTGCAAATGTAAAAGTCCCAAGTATCCCTACATCAGCGGCTTGAAGGAGGACGCAGTCCGATGGAGTAATTGACGGTTGTAAATAACTAGAGGTATATGTGTTTAGGAGGACGCAGTCCGATGAAGTAGTTGACAGTTGTAAATAACTAGAGGTATCTGTGTTTGGAGGACGCAGTCCGATGAAGTAATTGACGGTTGTAAATAACTAGAGGTATCTGTGTTTAGGAGGACGCAGTCCGATGAAGTAGTTGACAGTTGTAAATAAGCTGCAGGTAGCTGAGTTTGGAGGACGCAGTCCGATGAAGTAATCGACGATTGTAAAGGTATAGGAAGAGGATTCTGTATTTGTCAGTTGCGTCGCAGCAAGCCGCTGATGTAGGGATACTTGGGACTTTTACATTTGCAAGCTTAGCATCATCCCATCTTGTTCCTTTACTTTTGCAAGCATCATCCCATCTTGTTCCTTTCCTTTTTTAAGAGTCATCCCTACACTTTTCAGTTTTTTTATTAAAGCTTTTTTACTTTACTTTAATTATTATTTACAAGAAATCTGCACTTGTTCACAATGTAAAAAACACGGAGGTAACACGGAATGGTACTGACACAACGCGATTGACTGGGTGATAGACCATTCATCCCTACATCAGTAGCTGCATGTATAAGACTTCATGCATGCTCTCAGTCAATAGCCTACAATTAAGCCAGTTCAGCAGCCACTGACAAAGCACTCTGGATTTGATCTCATGCTTTGTCTTTCATACACCCCTCCAACAGTACTTTAACTAATACTTATGTAGCATACTGGTAGTGCTGCAGCACATGTGGATCTATTTTATTTCATCCCTTGCACCCACATTACTAGCCTGCCATAGTTTCGTGAACCAGACGTTTCAGGGTGGAAACCCAAGAATGTCTGGCCTACAAGACAAACCATAACCCACTACTTGACTGGTCAGGATGGAGTGGAGTACCTACAGGCGGTATTAATTTTAGTCATAATAATCCTAATGGTTATAGGCAAGTATGATTTAATTAGACTTTGTTGTCATAACACCACTGACCATAAAGAAAAACCATGCATTAATTACAATGATGTAAAAGGACTAATTGAGTTATGAGAGATAAATTAAATTTGTAGCTAGTTGCAAATGCATGTCTAGAGGTTTGCATAACAGGACACTGAATGCAGTACTGTTTCAATAATAGTGCTTATAAAGGGGTCTCAAGTGAGAGTGTTGGTACAATTGTGTTGCAACAACATCCTGTCGATGGCTGTGTTACTAGTGTTGCTGCTGTTGTTGGCTGTACCTCTAACTGCCTTCACAACCACTGATGTCTACTATGTCACAGCTGATGATGCAGCTAGTCATGAGCAGTCATGTCCTCCACACCAGATATGCCACAACCTCTCCTACTACATCTCAAAACCTGACTACTATTTCACTTCAGACACTACTCTTATTTTCTTGAAAGGAGAACACTTCTTTGATAGAGAAAGTCATTTATATATTAGACATGTACTCAACCTAACTCTGAAGGGACAAGGTCAGTGGCCGGTAGCAGGAGCTGAGGAGACTGTGATGCAGTCTACTGTCATTATCAACTGCACCAGAGGGAGAGGAGGATTCTATTTTGCTACCTCTCATAACATCACTGTTGAAGGTCTTACAGTAGTCAACTGTGGAGGAGTTCGTGCTGCAGTGTTTCAATTTGATGATGTTCAAAGTTTACTCTTTCTCAAGAACTCAATACAACACATGACAGGATTTGGAATATTTGTTCGCAACAGTGACAATGTTATAATCACTAACTGCTCCTACTATCATAATGACACGTCAATAAGTTATAGTGGAGTAGGTATTTATTATAATACACAGCAGTACAGCAACACAAACTACACACTAGAGCTATCATACTCCAACATTACTAAGTGTGGTGGTAGTACTGCCTATGAAAACGACAATACGTATGGAGGAGGAGTATATTTGGAGACCGTATCTGGATTTGATTTAGCAACAGTGATCCTGAGCAATTTAATACTATCACAAAACAGAGCAGACTATGGAGGCAATTTAGGAATACGATTATTTGGTCCAAGCAAAGTGATGATTAATATCGGCAACTGCCTCATCTCTCATGGATATGCTACTGTTCTGGGTGGCGGAATGTACATTGATGCTTGGACTGAATCAAGCGTCAAAGTTGAAAACACACACTTAGCGGAAAATGTTAATGGTTATGCTAGTGAGATATACTATCAGAGCAAAACTTCATTCAGATCAATTTCAAAATTTTATTTCATCAAATCAAGCATTATGCATACGGAAAAATGGTCAAAAAATGGAGTGGTTATCACTGGTCGTTATCCTGCTATATACTTCATGGATACTAAAGTGAGACTCTGTAAACAATACGACAAAGGATTTTATATTGCAAAAAGTGGATTTCAAGCTTCTCCTGTAGATATCACGAATTGCCAGTTTGAGAGAAGTGACTGTGAAAAGGCTATCTTATATGTAAAAAATACCGAAATATCTATCACAAACTGTACATTCTCAAACAACACAGGAGATTATTCAGTCATTGTAATTAATAATGACAATAAATATTACCATGTCATCTCTATCACAGACTCCACTATATCACACAACAACATGACTGGAATCACTATAAGTAACAACAAACAATTGGTACACTTCTATGGTAACAATGTCATACAAAACAACAGAGACACAGAGGGAGCTGGTATTAAAATGGAAAATAAAGCTCAAATTGTGGTCAATGGTACATTGATGTTGTACAACAACACTGCTGATAAACATGGTGGAGCAATATTAGTAAAGCAACCTAATATCTTCACTTCACAAATACATTTACCATCGATATGTACATTTCAATTTGATAAAAATTCTAGTTCGGTGATCTTCTCAGGAAACAGAGCACATAAAGGAGGGAGTGATATGTATGGGGCTATACTGATGGGTTGTGATAATGATGATGGCATACATCATGTATCACATGTAAAACATATAGGACGTCCTAATGAAACCTCATGGTACTTAGACTCTCCTCTCAAGAAACATCTTCATTTCAGTAACACTGACAGACTCTCCTCCATGTCATCTGATCCCGTCATTGTCTGCTTCTGTAACACCACCACTAACCTACCAGACTGCTCTGATAGGACCCATCACATACAAACATATCCAGGACTAGAGATCAACACATCAATAGCCACAGTAGGTTACTATGGTGGTACAAGTCCTGGTGATGTGCAGGTCAGTGCTCAACATGCAACACTAGTTCGACACTATGGACAGAATCAGACCACCAACTGTTTCCAACTCCACATTCTCCTGCAGAACACATCCTCAACAACAGCACTGGTTGATATCAGATTGAAGCATGTAGAACAAGGATTAGGTGTGTCTATTGGAGTGGACATATTAGAGTGTCCAATTGGGTTTACTGAGATCTTAGGGCAGTGTCAATGTAGTCATTTGTTGATTAATGTCCAATGTCAGTTGTCTGCCAAGCCTTTTAAGTTTTTGAGATCAGGCAACAGTTGGTTTGGCTACAATAACAACTCTCATTGCATAGTAGGTACTACTAATTGTCCTTTTGAATACTGCAATCGATCCAATGTCTCCTTTGACATCATGGCACCTGATCGTCAGTGTGTGGCCAATAGAACAGGTATACTCTGTGGACAATGCCAGTCTCATCTTAGTATCATGCTGGGATCCAACCGCTGTGGTATTTGCTCCAACTGGTATCTATTCTTGTTGCCAGTGTTTGGACTCACTGGCATAGTGTTAGTGGCTATGTTGATGTTCCTCAACTTGAGTGTCTCTGTCGGAACTATCAATGGACTACTGTTCTATGCTAATTTGGTAAAGCTCAACGAAGATTTCTTCCAAAATGGTAATGTTCCAGTGGTGAGCCAATTCATCTCATGGCTGAACGTTGACCTGGGTATTGAAGTGTGTTTGTTTAATGGACTGGATGGATACTGGAACACTTGGCTACAGTTTGCTTTTCCTGCTTACCTGTTCCTGCTCATGGGAGGTATTATTGTGGGTTGTCGCTACTCCGTGTGGCTTTGCAGGTTGTGTGGCTCTCATGCTGTCCCAGCTCTAGCTACATTGTTTCTCATGTCCTACACTAAAATCTTGCTGACAGTCACTATTGCTCTTTCCATGTCTCGGCTGCCATGCAATGACAGTATACTGACAGTGTGGAGTGTAGATGGGAACATTGAGTATGGCAGTGGTAAACACCTTGTTCTGGTAGTCTTCTCCTGTGGTGTCCTAGTTATTGGACTGGCTTATCCTGTTTTAGTGTTGTGTGCTCCTCTGCTAGAGAGATACAGTGACAAGTGTATCCCACAGCACATGTGGAATCCTGTGTCATATTTCAAGCCACTTTTGGATGCTTATGGAGGACCTTACAAAGACAGGTATCGATTCTGGACAGGAGTGACTCTGATGATGCGACTGACTCTCACTGTGGCATTCTCCTTCACTTCAGGAGGATTGGCTGTCATCAATGCTGCCATAATCACTACCATTGTAGTGGGTATTCTCACATTTTGGTTATTCACAAAAGGAGTTTATAAGAGAATTGACCTTACTGTGTTCGAAATGTTTTTCCTTGTCAATATATTTTTTCTTAGCACATATAGATTGGTTACTGCTTCTCTTGGGTCTACAAATTATCCAAATATGGCAATCATCATCTCTGTTAGTCTCTCCATTGTTGTCTGTCTTGTTATCATGGCAACTCACCTCTGGTGGAGCTTTGACCTCAAAAAGATCAAAAGAAAGCTTGGATTTAATGCTCGACCAGAGTATGCATTATTGCCCCAGTCGGTTGCAGATGAAGATGGTGAAGAGGACAGACCTGATTTAGGTTCCCCACCATCAATAGTGTATGGCTCACATAGAGGAGAGCATCAGTTTGTACTGGAGTTTCCCCATCCTCACGATGAGCTTGAGTCTTCTTCTCCAGTGCTGTTAGCAAGAGAGCCACTACTGTTTGATACTTAATCTCATGAGTACTATGAGTTTGTTAGATTCTTTGTTCTACTGTCTATATACGGTAGTGATAACTAGCATGTGTGACAGGTCATACTGTAGAAAATTAATGTTAATGTTAACTCTTACATTACTAATTTCTTCCTTCATAACATGAATTGTGCTATGTGATGAATTATCATTGCCGCTCACCAGTGATATGTAGGGATGACCACGAATTAAGATGGTGGCTACTCATGTGTGAAAATGAGTTATCGTACATATTATCTACTGATATACATTTCTACTGCATTTTAGCTATCTCTAAGTGAATCTGAAGTGTAAGCGCTTGTATGAGGTCTATGAAAGTCGCCTAGACTTGCTTCGAAGAAGCAACTATAAGAGTTGAAAAAGCGAAAAGCTGCATGCTGCTAGAGAAAAAAGAGCAAAAGCTCAATGTCACAAATCAAGATGAAAGCACTTCAGATCTTTGCGCTGTCACAATGTTTCTCAAACTTTCAGCGGTCAAGGATTGATCAAGTAATTTTTCTGAGCTTTGCACCCACATATTACCATCATCATGACCAGTCTGCCATAGTTTTGTGAGGGAAACCCCAGAATGGCCCACAAGACTAACTATAACCCACTACTTGTCTTGTCAGGATGGGGTGGAGTACCTACAGGCGGTACTTAGTCATAACAATCCTAATGGTTAGGCAAGTATAGTTTAATTAGACATTGTTGACATATAACACCACTGACAGATGACATAAAATCACTAATTGAGTTATTAGAGATGAATCAAACTTGTAGCTAGTTACACATGCATGTCTAAAGATTTGAATAATAATGCATAACAGGAGACTGAAGACAGTACCGTTTGCTTTGATAACAGTACTTATTAGTCAGGCAGATAAATTATGTGCTAAATGTGCATGAATGTGGGTTTTATCATATTAGAAGCATAAAACTTGGCAAGATAATAGTTGTTAAGCAATTTGAGATGTAAAGACATTTCAGATTTGACCTTTGCTGATCTCTAGGCGTTAATTAACTATTTTAAAAATTCCCTCTTTGCTTAGTTTCATCAAAAGCACTCAACATTTATTCCACTTTGTTTCTTTGAGCATGCTCAGTAGTGAGCCGATTGCTGTGACTTATACCTGAATGGTTGCTAGTAGGCTTAGTTTACATAACACTATAATTCCTGTTGAATATGCATGTATACCACTCACGAACACAAACTGAGTGCTATTTACAAAACAACATGTGTCCACATTCAGTGTTATCATATCCAAATCAAGAGTGCCTCTCTTCTGATATCATGTGTTATTACAGTAGAGTGACCTTATTTTATTTTATTTTATTTTTTTTTTTTTTATAGAAATAACACACATTTAGCAAATCGTGCTAGTAGTGGTAGGTATAATTAATTAAGTTAACTAAATAAAGGTAAAATAAGTTTTTTAAATAACTTAAGGTCAGTACACAGTTTAGCTTCTGTAGGTAGGTTATTCCATAATTTAATAGAACGAAACATGAAAGAGTTGGCAGACTGATAAGTACGAGAGAAAGGAATAAAGAAATTATGAGGATTAGAAGAACGGAGAGCAGAGAATGAAAAATGAGATGGTATAAGGGAAGCAGGAAAATAACTAAGTTTGTGTACGATTTTAAAGAAAGTGCACAAAGACAGATATAGACGACGATTTTCCAAAGTAGGTAAATTATAATGCTCAAGTAAGTCATGGTAGTTAGCTTGCCAGTTATTAGAACAAATGCGAAGTGCAAATTTCTGCACATTTTCTAAAGCCTGTGTGTCCTTAGAGAGATATGGATGCCACACCTCAACACCATATTCCAAGAGTGGTCTAACTTGGGATAGATAAAGTTTGACCATTGTGGATTCTGTTACGCTAGGTGCTTTCTTATTTCCCTTTTCATCTTTCTCATTTCTCATCAATAAGTATAATAATCAAGCGCCTACAATCTGCTTTGCTACAGCCTTATTTACAAATGGCTGCTCAGGTAGTGGCTAGATCATTTCAATTGTTACAGCACCAGTTAGCGTGTATATAAACAGCAGTTCACACACATTCCACAAAAGCTAAAAATCATGAATGCTGCTTTTCTACTACTGTTGTTCATTGGGCTACATAGCCCAACATAGCACTAACATAGCCTATCACATCACTTTCAACCAGGAGAGGTGTGCTCTAAATCAGTTAAAGAGTGGTACATGGAAAAAAGCACTCGGGATCAAAACTCATGCTTTATGCTAAAACTCATGCTCATGCTAAAACTCATGCAAAACTCATGCTCATGCTAAAAGCACTCGGGATCAAAACTCATGCTTTACACCCCTCCAACACTACTTTAACTAATACTTATGTAGCATACTGGTAGTGCTGCAGCACCTGTGGATCTATTTGTTTCATCCCTTGCACCCACATTACCATTATCATGACCAGTCTGCCATAGTTTCATGAACCAAACAATCCGGGGTGGAAACCCCAGAATGTCTAGCCCACAAGATTAACTAAGGGACTGGTCAGGATGGAGTGGAATCCCCACAGGTGGTATTTAGTCTTAATAATCTTAGTGGTTAGACAAATATGGTCAGGTTCACCTCACCCCACTGACCATATAAAAACAAATCATGCATAGATTATGTAAAATGACTAATGTAGCTAGCTAGCTGCACATGCATGTCTAGAGATTTGCATAATAATACATAACAGGAGACTGATTGCAGTACATGCTTCTACCTTAATAAAGGGTCTCAAGTGAGACTGTCGATACATTTGTGTTGCAAGTTGCAACAAGATCCATTTGATGGCTGTGTTACTAGTGTTGTTGCTGTTATTGGCTGTACCTCTCACTGCCTTCACAACCACTGATGTCTACTATGTCACAGCTGATGATGCAGCTAGTCATGAGCAGTCATGTCCTCCACACCAGATATGCCACAACCTCTCCCACTACATCTCCCAGCCTGACTACTACTTTACCTCTGATACTACCATTATCTTCTTGGAAGGACAACACAGGTTTGATAGAGAGGATCTTGTAAAAGTCAGAAATGTACACAACCTGACTCTGAAGGGACAAGGTCAGTGGCCACTAGCAGGAGCTGAGGAGACTGTTATGCAGTCTACTGTCATTATCAACTGCACCAGAGGGATAGGAGGGTTTTACTTTGCTACCTCCCACAACATCACTGTTGAAGGTCTTACAGTAGTCAACTGTGGAGGAGATCATCATGCAGTATTTCAATTTGATAGCGTTCAAAGTTTACTCTTTCTCAAGAACTCAATACAACACATGACAGGACGTGGACTATTTGTTTACAACAGTGACAATGTTATAATCACCAACTGCTCCTTCTATCATAATAAAATGAGTTATAGTAGTGCAGGTGGAGTAGGCATTGAATATAAAACTCAGCAATACAGCAACACAGGCTACACACTAGAGCTATCACACTCCAACATTACTAAGTGTGGTAATACTAGCTATTTAGACGGCATTACACAATATGGCGGAGGAATATCTTTGAAGACTGAATCAGGATTTGATTTAGCAACAGTGGTCCTGAGCAATTTGAGACTATCACAAAACAGAGCAGACTATGGAGGCAATTTAGCAATATACTTATTAGGTCAAGGTAAAGTGATGATTAATATCAGCAACTGCTTCATCTCTCATGGATATGCTTCGGTTGGTGGTGGAATGAACATTTATGCTGAGACTGAATCAAGTTTCAGAGTTGAAAACACACACTTAGTAGAAAATTATGGTCTTCATAGTGAGATTTCTTATATTCAGAACAAAAACTTCTACCATTCACGATTTTCTCTTATCAACTCAAGTATTATGCACACAGAGACACACTCATACTCTGGAGTGATGATCATTGCTTACTATTCTACTATAGAGATCATGAAAACCAAAGTAAGACTCAAAAAACAAAAAGTAGCAGGATTTCATGTTGACGTTTTATCTGTTGCAGTCACGAATTGCCAGTTTGAGAGAAGTGACGGCGTATTCGAAGAAGCAATCTTATATGTAAAAGCTTCCACATTATTAATCACAAACTGTACATTCTCAAACAACACAGGAGATTCTTCAGTCATCGTAATTGATAATGAAAATAATGGCGACGTGTTCAACTTCATTAACATTTCAGACTCAACCATATCACACAACAACATGACTGGAATCACTATTATTAGCCTGCACTTTGGAACGATATACTTCAGTGGTCACAATGTGATACAAAACAACAGAAACACAGAGGGAGCTGGTATCAAAATGGAAACTGAATTTCAAATTGCGGTCAGAGGTATATTGATGCTGTACAACAACACTGCTGATAATCATGGTGGAGCAATATTAGTAAAACAACCGTTCTTCAGTTTGCAAAGACGATCCATGTGTACATTTTTATTTGAGGATAACTCTAGTACAGTGATCTTCTCAGGAAACAGAGCACAAAAAGGAGGGAGTGATATGTATGGTGCTATACTGATGGGCTGTGATGAATATCATGGTTTATATGTATCACATGTACATCATAGAAAACAACCAAATGAAACCTCATGGTACTTAGACTCTCCTCTCATGAAAAATCTTCATTTCAGTAACACTGACAGACTCTCCTCTATGTCCTCTGATCCCATCATGGTATGCTTCTGTAACACCACCACTAACTTACCAGACTGTTCTGATAGGACCCATCACATACAAACATATCCAGGACTAGAGATCAACACATCAATAGCCACTGTAGGACACTATGGTGGTACAAGTGCTGGTGATGTGAAGGTCAGTGCTCAACATGCGACAATAGTTCGATACTATGGACAGAATCAGACCACTAACTGTTTCCAACTCCACATTCTCCTACAGAACACATCCTCAACAACAGCACTGGTTGATATCAGATTGAAGAATGTAAAACAAGGATTAGGTGTGTCTATTGGAGTGGACATATTAGAGTGTCCAATTGGCTTTACTAAGATCTTAGGAAAGTGTCAATGTAGCCGATTATTGAGCAATGTCCAATGCCAGCCGTCTGCCACCCCTTTCAAGTTTTTGAGATCAGGCAACAGTTGGTTTGCCTACATTAACAACACTCAGTGTGTAACAGGTACTACTAATTGTCCTATTGACTACTGCAATCGATCCAATGTCTCATTTAACATCATGGCACCAGATCGTCAGTGTGTGGACAATAGAACAGGTATACTCTGTGGACAATGCCAGTCTCATCTTAGTATTATGCTGGGATCCAACCGCTGTAGTACTTGCTCTAACTGGTACCTTTTCTTGTTGCCAGTGTTTGCCATTGCTGGCATAGTGTTGGTGACTATGTTGATGTTCCTCAACTTGACTATCTCTGTCGGATCTATCAATGGTCTACTGTTCTATGCTAATATGGTAAAGCTCAATGAAGCTTTCTTCTTCCCATATGGTAGTGTTCCAGTGATGAGCCAGTTTATTTCATGGTTGAATCTTGACCTGGGTATTGAAGTGTGCTTGTATGATGGACTGGATGGCTACTGGAACTCTTGGCTACAGTTTGTCTTTCCAGCTTACCTGTTCCTGATCATGGGCGGCATCATTGTGGGCTGTCGCTACTCTGTGTGGCTTTGCAGGTTGTGTGGCTCTCATGCTGTCCCAGCACTAGCTACACTGTTTCTCATGTCGTACACTAAAATCCTACTCACAGTCACTAATGCTCTTTCAATGTCTCGGCTGCCATGCAATGACAGTATATTGACAGTGTGGAGTGTAGATGGGAACATTGAGTATGGCAGTGGTAAACACCTTATTCTGGTAGTATTCTCGTGTGGTGTACTGGTCATTGGACTGGCTTATCCTGTTTTAGTGTTGTGTGCTCCTCTGCTAGAGAGATACAGCGACAAGTGTATCCCACAGCACAGGTGGAATCCTGTGGCAAAGTTCAAGCCACTGTTGGATGCTTATGGAGGACCTTACAAAGACAAGTATCGATTCTGGACAGGAGTGACTCTGATGGTGCGACTGACTTTCACTGTGACATTCTCCTTCACTTCAGGAGGATTGGCTGTCATCAACGCTGCCATAATCACTACCATTGTACTGGGTATTCTCACATTTTGGTCGTTTACAAAAGGAGTGTATAAGAGAATTTATCTAACCGTACTTGAAACATTCTTTCTTATCAATATATCTCTTCTTAGCACTTATAGATTGGTTTCTGCTTCTCTTGGGTCTACAAACTATCCAAATATGGCAATCATCATCTCTGCTAGTCTCTCCATTGTTGTCTGTCTTGCTATCATGGCAACTCACCTCTGGTGGAGCTTTGACCTCAAAAAGATCAAGAGAAGGCTAGGATTTAATGCTCGACCGGAGTATGTATTACTGCCCCAGTTGGTTGCAGATGAAGATGGTGAAGAGGACAGACCTTATTTAGGATCCCCACCATCAATAGTGTATGGCTCACATAGAGGAGAGCATCAGTTTGTACTGGAGTTTCTCCATTCTCATGATGAGATTGAGTCTTCCTCTCCAGTACTGTTAGCAAGAGAGCCGCTACTGTTTGATACTTAATCTCATATCTATCTCCTCCTATCACACTCCACCATAAACACCAGACATAATATTATTCCTATTCCTTGACTCTCGTTCCATTAGATTCTTGCAAACATTCTTTACTAGTAGCATTATTATACCGCTATTAGAATTTCACTTATTATACGTGTACATGTCCTTTGAAATATACTTATGGTTAATTCAATCTTAAAAAGAAGTTTAAAAAGATTTCTATCGAAATCCAAAGGATGTAGTGATGAAGAAATATACCACTGGTCCACAATGTAAACCAACAAGGAACAAGCATGGAATGGTAACACGTTTGACTTACTAACAGACCATAGATCCCTACATCAGTGGCTGCTGTGGCTGACTATAGCTAGTTCAGCTAGTTGCTGTTGACTGACACCCGACGTGCATTGAATTGAATTCAGCTTGTGACATAATATTGATCTTATGCACAGCCACTGATGTAGGGATCTATGGTCTGTTAGCAAGTCAAACGTGTTACCATTCCATGCTTGTTCCTTGTTGGTTTACATTGCGGACCAGTGGTATATTTCTTCATCACTACATCCTTTTAATTTCGATAGAAATCTTTTTAATTTCTTGTTAATCAACTTCGCGGACGTGAAGCCTTCCACACCATCACATGGACAGGAAGGTGATTGGTAAGCTGCTTGGGACACTCCCCCTTTGCTCAAAACATAAACACCTCCTTAACAGAAGGGGAACGCCTGTGCTCCCGTGAACCATGACGGGGGATTGCATACAATGAGCACACGTTGCTCTCACGGGGGAACGTAATGGCTCCCGCAACATCTTGCAGGGGAACGTTTCTACCGTGCATCTGCTACGCAACAAGCATGCAGGCGGCCTGCTGAGTATCGGCACGCACCAAAGGATGGCAGCACTCCTGCTAACCTCCTCGTGATCAGAGTGCATGGCCCATACCCCACTAACATGATCATGCACTCAAACAATATCAACATCCTCCACCCTCTCAACAGTCCGACAACTAATACCTTCATCTCCCGTAATACGACACACATTATCATAACTTTTCTTAGGGAGCAAACACAGCAGAAATCATAAAAGCAACACATACAAACACAGATGGACGACTCCTACGCCTTTGCTAAATCAGAAGGTGGCATGCGTACGTATCGCAGGCAAGCATTCTGGTGTTCAGTGCAAACCTTGTGTGCCAAGGGATCTGTCATTTCGACTCGACCGCTTGTCATGACCCGCAGAGTGGAAGTATTAGACAAACAACTAGAGCTAACACAACAGCACACATACAAACAAGCAGATAGCAACAGACAGTCACAGACAAAACGTATAAATACACTTAACAGCCAGCAAGTTCAGGACAAGGTGTGCAATAAAAATGAACGTTCACACGACAATCATACTACTGAATGCAACATATTTAGAAGGTATCATTAATAAGCATGTCATAATATCCCATCTGTATAATGTCCGCCAATGGGAAGGACCTAGGCATCCTGCCAGAGGTACAAGTTAGGAGCTTCCTATCATAACACAATCAGTTCTTACCGTGACCCCCCTGATTGAAAATAACTACGGTACCTAGCTAAACTTGAGGGAGACCCACATACACCCACTACGTACAAACAACACTGCAGGCTATAATTTTATTTTACGTGTAAGGAAGGGGATAGGGTAGGAGGAAAAGCATGACAAGCTGCCAGTAGGCCACACATGTGGTGAGATGACGGGATCACGTGCTCACCATCAGAAAGGTGCCCAAACTTCGTCTTTAATGAAAATATTACCTAATGCTCAGTGGGCCGCGAGTATGATAACATCACGAAATCCCAGCATGCAAGAGGAAGAGGGTTTGGTAGACCTCATGGGTCATGCCTCAGCAATTGCTGGGACATACAAAACATGCCAACCCAAGCAACAAGGTGCCTTGCACATCCAGCATTGCCGGCAACTACTAGCAGCGGTACAATGGCGACCACTCTACCACACAGCATAATACTTGCCCGGGAAACCTAGTAAGTTCCGGGACGCCATAGGTGTCCCAAACCAGTAGCCAGCGCAGAGACACAACAAGTGTACCCTGAACCAGTGCAGGTGTCCTTTGCCCCTAAGATCACCATGACACTAGGGGGGACACATACTCCGCCCCTGCGACTGCAAGTGAGAAATACAAAGCACCCCACAGGTAGGTGTCAGTCCCTGGCCAGCCGGCAGCACGATGACCGGTCAACACCTTGCAGAACCACCGAGTGCATGCCCTTAGGTCTCCTGCAACTTGAGAGTGTATAAGTCCACGAGAATTCCTCCAATAGTGCATAGCGCTATACATCCCCAATTACACTGTCATTCACTCGTCCATGGGCAGTAGTGCTAAGTGGCAAAGTGTAAGAGTTATCGTTTATCTTCCATGGATGTGACACGAGCCTGCAGGGTGACTCTACCCAAAGCCGTTTTGGGCCACTGTCCAATGGAGAAGCGCTTGTGCTCATACACAAGTACCTGACTGCACAGCCATCATAACCGGACACACTATTCGTCAACTCTACTTTAGTCTCACAACGCGATCCTGGCAAATTGATACAGGGGTTGACTAACTAAGCACTTAGGTACTTTCCAAGGAAAGTAATTTTTTTTCGGAATAGTAAGGCACTTTCCTTAGTAAGGCACTTTCTTTAGGATAGTAAGGCACTTTCTTTGGGATAGTAAGGCAATGTCTCAATCAGCTACCTAGCTACCTCTGTCTAAGCTAGTGTAACAGTGACAAACAGGTGTTCTGGTGGTGCGACTGTCAACTCTCGGTTGAATGACGCATCTCTCAAATAAAACAGGAATACCCCCTGAATCTCGAGTCAACAATAACTCAAAACCAGGTAACGCTCCTAGATAAGGCTCAACTACATACCTAATCAACGAAGATTTGCACTCTATCATAACAGTAACAATATGTTTGGATTTGCCTGTTTAACGTCGGTTAGATGTGCTATTCATAGGCACATGTGATTATCACCTGGCAGCCAACCTATATAAATACATATAGGCCAGAGCTGGGTTTACAACATGCCTCAATTGGTAAGTCACTATAGCAACAAATACACAAGCTATAGGTGCCAATCAAGCTATAGGTGGCAACCACGCCAATGTCATGGCCGTATGGTTGACCTAAGCACCCGACACGTTGTACCCTGTCACCTGAAATTCGTCACCTATGATATCCCATACCCTGGAGCTAGATGTAAGGCTGACGAATCCAGTACTATACACTTTGCTAACACTACACTGCCCCATGGCTCAACCCACTACATGAATCCCCAGTATGCTCATGCAATGTGCCTTGAATCAGCGGCCGTTCAGCCATTCTGATTGGTAGCGGACAGACACAGTCACAAACCCTGGTGAACGCCTCAAGGCCTGTAAGCTATAGACTACGCTCACATGGAGCTTCCTGGACAACAATTCCACTGACAATGCATGAGAGCCCACCAAAATAATGGCAGAGGTACTGGACACGGTGCTCCTAAACAAACTAAAACATAGTCACTAACACCCAAGGACAATGCAATGGCCAGAACTGACTACAGTGGAACCCCATCCAAGGCGGACACCACTGGGACCAACAAAACCACCCATTACGGAGAGGGTGCCCCCGGCCAGGGGCCTATTATACACAACAACTTTCGCAGCCCTTTAATGGTAGTGTTAAACAAAATCATGGATTTATAAAAGGTGTATATCTTTAAGAAGCACTGCACATTAAACTCGTAATCGCAGCATGCATCAATAAACACGGCATGTATTCTTCAACGCCAATAGGCTGTTGACTATCATATCAAAGTCAAGCAAACGTGATGAGCACTAAGCATGCTATGGACTCGAACAGTCGGGAGCCTGACTGTAGCTAACCACATACTGATAGCTGATAGCTAACAACATACCATACTGAATATACCCGCCAGCAACTGCACTTAATAACCAAGAGAACTGTAACCACACATACAGATATCATCCAAGGCTGCCATGGGCACATGAATGGGCTGGCTTGGGGGTGCAACTACCTTAACCAGCCAAGTCTTGATACCTTCTTGGTACTCTTGGTACATCCTTAGTACCTTGACCCGCAGGATTTCAGCCCATGTAACTATCCAACCTCACGAGAATTCTAAAAATACTTTACTAGCATACATGGCTATTCCACCAGGGGAATACGCTTGACTTATGAAACATGCGGGTGAGGAATTAGCAATTGATCCGCGCACCCGTAGATTGCCACGAAACTAAACTATGACGCGAAAGATGTAACTTCTTGCTACTTAGCCATTAATTTTAATGAATTCATGTAATTGTGTACACTTGGGCCACTCTCTACGAGCCTAAACTATGGCCAGAACCTAATTGCTGGACACCAACACACCAATAACAAAAAAGCTAAAAAAAAAAAAACAATAATAAGACACGTTGCAACGTAAATAATTATAGCCCACTCTAGCTGGTAGCTATCGGGGTACCATCACTTCTCCACAGCTAACTAAGCAGAGTTGCACGATAACAGCTCTGTCAGTGCTATAGGATACCTTTCGAGCAACTACTAGGCAGAAGAACGGCTACCTGAGTAACTAGAGTTCTAATGAACACGCACCCGTGCGCTGAGCTAGGGGCTAAACACGACTACTCCTGCATTACTGCAACACGCACGTTACTTAATGGCTCTGACGCACGGTACATGTGAGACTGAGCGAGGACACCGACACTGACAGGAGGCCGGGCAACACACCCACAACACTGCAAAGTGCCCCCACAAGAACACGCAGCCCCAGACAGCCATGGACCAGCCGTCCGAACAAGGCCCGCCAGCACAGAGAACGCCCCCACAGGACCACAAACCCAGCGAAGAAGCTGCAGAGAGTGCCCCCGCGGAGAACCCCGAGTGGTGAGACGCAAACGAGCGTGCCCCCCTGACGACACACACACACATATATACATACACACCGACGGACACAAACGCACAACCCCGGTGCACACCGCGCACGGGTAATTATTGTGTATACGGATAATCTTTGTAAGTGTCATGTAAAAACCGGCTACAAAATAATAATAAAACATCAACCAACATGGGAACGAACCAGGCCACAAAACTCCCGAGGCGAATGAACAGTGTGCGCGCTATTTCTGAACTCAACAACCACATAACTACCATCATGACACGCATGCAGCTTACTTAAACAGATATTGCTTTGATGGGTGGGTAGGCACGATGCCAACAGTCAAGGAACCACAACGTGGCACTCACCTCGTGGATGGCCTATACCTGTCTAGCGCCGAACGGTAGCACCCACGGACACAAGCCAGCAACCTGCCAACGCCATAAACCATTGGCATTGCAAATACAACCCGTGAACACGATGCTGCCTCTAACCACGCGCGGGGACCAAAGCTTGATGTTCTTGTAAGGTAGCAAGGCCAGTAGGGGATAAGAGAGAAGCAAACACTGACCAGGTAGCGTGGCAGGGATGAGTGATCTACAAGTGATGCGCACACGCACTGCAAGCACGCTGGGGGGAGTGTCCACTCGTTTATTAACTGCATTAATGCCTTGCGTCATGAATGCTCATTTTATGTCCTTTTTTCTTTTTCAGCGAAGTGCAGTTCAATATCATGCATGTACTGAGCCGTCTTTGTTTCCACCATTAGTTTTTTCTTCCTGTTGTTGATGGCTTTTCTTTATTATTAATAATTTTAAACTTATAGCTAAAATTGTTATGCTGTACATATCAGCTCGCATGCAGTGCATACGAGCCCCGCCCACTCTTGTTTGTAGATCAACAAGAAAATTAAAAAGATTTCTATCGAAATCATTAGGATGTAGGGTTGTGAAATCTACCACTGGTCCACAATGTAAACTAACAAGGAACAAGCATGGAATAGTAACACGATTGACTTGCTAACAGACCATAGATCCCTACATCAGTGGCTGCTTAGGTTGACTATAGCTAATACAGCTATAGTTACTGTTGACTGACACAAGTACCGAGTCGTCTTTGTTTCCACCATTGGTTTAGTTTTCCTGTTGTTGATGGCTTTTCTTTATTATTAACTATTTTAAACTTGTAACTAAAAATTATTGTTATGCTGTACATATCAGGTCGCCTACGCATGCATGCATGCATGCAGTGCATACAAGCCCCGCCCACACTTGTTTGTAGACCTGTACTGCGGTTATAATTATCTGGCAAGTGCAGAATGGTGATCTTATACGAGCTTACCGTTCTTCGAAGACTCCAGACAAATTATGTGTTCTCCGTGAACCATACGGCGCGGCGATACTAAAGCTAGTGCTTGGTCACGTGTGCTAACCACTGCTTGGTCACGTGCGTATTGCGCAATCACAATAATGGCGTCTAACACTTAGCTGACAATGGATCACGATCGAGAAATCGCAGAATGTATATCGCCGTTACGCTAAAACAAAGTTCAAAAGGCACCTGCCAGGAGAATTTCACGACTGTTCGTGGGTGTTTTGGTCTCGGCACTGCTCGCGTAAAGGCGCTAGGCGTGCTGAAGAAAGAAGAAAGAAGAAGACGAAGATGACGAAACTCGATTTTTCACCGTTTCCAGGTTCATCACTTTAGCAAAAATTTCGAGCGATCTCCTTGCTATTGTAAGATGGGGCAACGCCAGAGAGCATATCTAAGTGTCTTTGGACGTATAAAATTCATCACCAGGCGAAATATCAGCGTTTGAACGCTAATACATTGTATGTAGCCGCCATCTTGTTTTCTCGTTCAACCCTACATAGGGAGGCACTACCGTGCCTCCCTAATACGGCGGTAATTATCTGGCAAGCGCAGAATGGTGATCCTACACTAGCTTACTGTTCTTCGAAGACTCCAGACAAATACCGGGTATGTGTTCTCCGTGATCCATACGGTGCGGCGATACTCTAGCTGGACTAGCTAGTGCTAGGTCACGTGCGCTAGCCACTGCTAGGTCACGCGCGTATTGCGCAATCACAATAATGGCGTCTAACACTTAGCTGACAATAGATCACGATCGAGAAATCTCGGAATTTTATCGCCGTTTCGCTAAAAACAAAGTTCAAAAGGCACCTGCCAGGAGAATTTCACGACTGTTCGAGGGTGTTTTGGTCTCGGCATTGCTCGCGTAAAGGCGCTAGGCGCGCTGAAGAAAGAAAGAAAGAAGAAGACAGCGAAGATGACGAAACTCGATTTTGCTGTTTCCAGGTTCGTCACTTTAGTAACAATTTCGAGCAATCTCCTTGCTACTGTAAGATGGGGCAACGCCAGAGAGCATATTTAAGTGTCTTTTGACGTATACAATTCATGACCAAGCGAAATATCAGCGTTTGAACGCTAATACATTGTATGTAGCCGCCATCTTGTTTTCTCGTTCAACCCTACATAGGCCTAATTGTATGTAGCCGCCATTTTGTTTTTTCGTTCATCCCTAAATAGGGAGTCACTACCGTGCCTCCCTAATAATGTGTTAAGTAGATGAATTGTACAAAGCAAGCCGATTTGTAGTTGAAAGAGCAAGTCTTTGTTTTACTATACTAACGCACGCTGTTGAAACGCTGACGAACCGTGGCAAATCCAGAAAAGAAACAGCAATGACAGTATATTGACAGTGTGGGGAACATTGAGTATGACAGTGGTAAACACCTTATTCTGGTAGTCTTCTCCTGTGGCGTCCTGGTCATTGGACTGGCTTATCCTGTTTTAATGTTGTGTGCTCCTCTGTTAGAGAGATACAGTGACAAGTGTATCCCACAGCACAGGTGGAATCCTGTGGCAAAATTCAAGCCACTGTTAGATGCTTATGGAGGACCTTACAAAGACAAGTATCGATTCTGGACAGGAGTGACTCTCAAGGTGCGACTGACTGTCACTGTGACATTCTCCTTCACTTCAGGAGGATTGGCTGTCATCAATGCTTATATCATCATCACCGTTGTAGTGGGTATTCTCACAATTTGGTCCTTCACAAAAGGTGTCTATAGAAGTATTTGCTCAAGTGCACTTGAAGTGTTTTACCTCCTCAACATATTTTTCCTTAGCATTGTTATTCTAGCTATACTGGTTCTATTGGGACTATAAAATATCAAAATACGGCGGGGCGATATTAGAAGTTTGCTTAAGCACGTGTTCAAGAAGGTCTTGGAGATGGCGTATTACGGTTACCACGCGTGGGCTCGGGAAGCCAGCTGCCACCAGCGGTACCACTTCAAAGTAACTCGAGTGGACATAGTATGGCGGTAAGTACCTTGATGTTGCGTGTAAGATTAGCTGATGTTGCGTGTAAGATAAGCTAGTGGTTGTGTTCATATTTTCACAGCAAGCAGAGTCACTAGAAAAACTAGATCAAGTGCTATTGCTGTTGCAACAACAACAACGGGACTTCTTAGCTTTCAAAACAGAGACGGCAAATAATATCAGCCATTTGACAGAGAAGGTAAATACACGAAATAGCTATCTTTGTCATTATTTTGTCACTTATGTAGATCAGTGGAATTGAAGGTAGCATTACTAAGTACTCTCAAGACAAGCAAGTGAATTCTGTAGCAAGTGTACGATCACCGATTCCTAGAAGTGCATCTGTAAGTCATTATCCTAGCTATTAGCAGATATATTTTGTGGTTTATTATTAGCGATTGGTGAAGCAGCTACATGATAATAGAAGTGATGAAAAAAGATTTGACGGGACAAAGCTGTAATGATAAAAGAATAATTATTGTAATTTTTTTTCTGTTTGTTTAGCTATGACGATCCACATAATGTCTCTGTAGCTAAAGAGTTAGTTATAGAGTTGGGTGAGAGTGACAGAGGTTACACGCAAGAGGTCACAAAAAGTAAGTTTGTAATTTTTTAGAATGGTGAAAACCAACTTAGTAATAAGCCTTTCCCATGAAATTAATTGGTAGCGTTAATTAAACGTGACGTCACTTCCGGAGTCCCAAAGCAACTCCACTAGCGGCTGTAATGTATGGGAGTGATTGAGAAAATGGTCGAACTTTGAGCTTACCGTACTCGAGCTGGGTTTTGATTATTCTTGCTAAAATCGGGTAACTTCGAGTGCACAAGCCTGGCTATTAATACGAACTAAAATCAGCACGATCGTGCTTGGTTGAACGGCAAAACAGCGATGCCAGAAATAGCTGTATAACTGGAAGGAACACGTTACTGAAAGAAGCACAGGTTTGTGGAAGCGCCAACCATATGCGAGCAGTTCCGCTTTGTCGGTGTAGAGTGTTTAGCGCCGGTAAGCAACGGTATAACGAAGGCAAAGACGAGGATAAGCTTGCTACCGCGTACGGTAGCGTGGCGTGTTGGTAGTCACGAACAACGGTTGTTTACAGCGGGAAGAACACTAGTACAGCTTGCTACAACGTTAAGCAGAAGTGCAGTAGTGTGCAGCGCCGGCAGTCATTGTCGTTAGTGAAGTAAAACAAAAATGAGTGAACGCTACAGCATGCATCTATGTACCCTGCAGCGCTGGTTGTCAACGTAGATCGCGTGTGAAATTAATAGTAAAGAATAGCCAAAGTACTGCCAATTACACTAGCGGAGTTTTAAAACTTGTGCCTGAAAGGTGTAAGAGCACGCGCAGTCTAAAGTTCGCCTATTTTAGGTTATTTTCTCAATCACTCCCATACATTACAGCCGCTGGGCGGAGCTAAATGGGACTCCGGAAGTGAATTAACGCTTCATTAACGCTTAATTACATTCCTTAGCCCGTTATTGGGAAAGGCTTATTAAATTATTTAGGAGCTGTGTATCGCTACTACGAATCTAGAAGAAGGATTGTGATAGATTCAGATCCAAGAAGAAAGCCAATTGTTGAGCAGCAAAGGTCGAAGAGTAAGAAGCGTGCATTTCAAAAACAGGTACAAAAATTATTATATAGTGCTATCATTTTATTACACAAGTTTAAAGCTATTAGATCGACGTAAGAAGCATGCAAAGACCGCAGAACTCAAATATTGGGATGAGTTGGGACCTGAGTACATGTCCAAAGAGAGCACTGTTGAGAGGATGGTGATGTGTTCATAAAAAAGCACACACCGATCTGGCGTTCTGATGGTAAGCCAAGTATTCCTTCACTAAAATTATAGTCATAGACCAATTTAGATCTCAACAAACTAATAGCTAAAACGGACAAAAGGATCAAAAAGACAGCTCAAGGCAAAACAACCTTCAGAGGCTATCGACGGGAAAGTGGAGGCTTGCTTTACAGCAAGCCTCCACTAAATCCTCCCTCTTGGGCAGTGAAAAAAAGTAATTAATAGCACGTTCTTAAAATTCTACATTTTATTTCTACGACTAGTCCTCCTATTGACGCCTCTCCGTCATCTACGGACAAACAAGGTAGTATTATTGTTTCTATAGTCAACCCATTATGTTTTATGCAGCCTCATCCACCTCATCTATTAATGTGACTCCTGTACGTGGTGTACCTAACAGATCATCTCCATCAGGTAAATTACTATTGAGATTAATTTTCTCGATTATTTTTTAATAGAATCGACAACACCTCAGTCATTTAGACGTGTAGTACTGGATCCAATTATTCTAGGTACGATATTCAGCTATTCTCTCACTTAATAGTTATCATGCTTCTTTTAGCACCTGTTAACAGAAACACATCGGGTGAGTTAATAACTTATTTTGTAATAATTATTCTGATTTTTTATTATTAGATCAACGTAAAACTGCATCCCAAGTACTCGAAGACTTCAGCACAGACAGTGACTCTTCATTTGACTAGCTTTTTTTAAGTTTGTTACATCTAAAATAATAGATTCTGATGTTCTAACTAAAAAACATTCGCAGAAAGCACTCGTGTAGCCTAGCGTATAATGATAGTACAATGCATTCGACGGTGTATTTGACGAGTAAAAGACGGCTTCACGGGAACATTGGGCGGGCGTATAATTGATTACGCGGTTTATTGTACGACGTCACGTACAATAACTTACACGTGAAGACGGCTAAACAGCAGCGCCAGCATCAGGAGCAAGGAGCATCAGCTAGCTTCCAAGCAATCTACAGATAGTGCTATCTTTGGTGGAGCTTTATAGAAGCTTCCGGCCTGTGATTGAGATTTCCGGCCTGTGCGAGGAGGTGGGCGGATGACAAGTACTGGCTATTTCCGGCCTGTGCGAGGAGGTATTTCCGGCCTGTGCGAGGAGGCGGATGACAAGTCCATATGATGACGCTGGAACTAAAAATCGATAGCACGGTACCGCGTAAGTGGACCGATACTGCTGTGACGGCAATCATCATCTCTTCTAGTCTCTCCTTTGTTGTCTGTCTTGTTATCATAGCAGTACACCTCTGGTGGAGCTTTGACCTCAAAAAGATCAAGAGAAGATTAGGGTTTAATGATTGACGATAGTACATGCAATTGCCTCAGTTGGTTGCAGATGAAAATGAATTAAGAGGACATTTCCCGTTTAGGATCCCCACCATCAATAGTGTATGGCTCACATAGAGGAGAGCATCAGTTTGTACTGGAGTTTACTCATCCTCATGAATACCTTGAGTCTTCCTCTCCAGTGCTGTTAGCAAGAGAGCCGCTACTGTTTGATACTTAATCTCATTAAGTACCATTTATAGACAGTAGTGACTACATGTGCTTGTGTGACACTGAAATAATGTGACAGTTTGATGAAATAACTAGGCACCAAAGGTGCTGATGCCTCGGTGGAGCACAGGGACAACCGACAGTAAACCAAAGGTGCAGATGCGTCGGTGGAATGCAACAATTTCACATACACAGCAACAAACTGCAGCTGTTGTACCTTTCTGTACAGCAATCACAATGCAGTATAATAGTTATGCAATCAGAAGCCAATCAGTGCTGACCACTAATTCAACTGGGCGTGTCTATATTGTTCAGGGCAACAGCACGTACAACGAGCGAGATAGCTTGCTTACACAATTTCTTTAGACATACGATGTAACCTATCAGCTTCTAGGCAGTCAACTGTGGATAGTTCTGTCTACGGAGAACTCCAGATCGCCAGCAACGGCCATCGATCGCGAGGTAAGCAAAGCTATACGCCTTAACTCTAGAACGCAGCTTCATATACAAGTCTGCCGTGCTGTTCTGAAGTAAAGGCGAACTCACTAGCTGTAAGGCAGCCAGCATTAGACAATTTTGTCGTTACATCAGCAACTAGATCGCCAGCCGGCGATCGCGAGGTAAGCAATCACGCTATAACTCACGAACAGAGCTTTATAACCAAAATCCTTACAATTCATTTTCAAGCAAATATCGACTTTAGCTTGTGTTGCACGTTTCAGCGCTTAGTTTTCAGCGAGCGACGAGAAATCCTGCCGACAGACAGACACATACATACATACATACACAAACGAACTACTGTATGCCTCGTGGCTCCGCCCACCGAGGCATAATAATTAATATTGACAATAATAATTACTGACAACTTCTATTTGATAATGTTTTGAATAATTATAATAATTATGGTTTGCTCTTCCTCAACTTGTTTACACAATGTAACATGTGATCTGAACATTGCATTCTGTCAACCGTTTGACAATTGCAGTGAAGCACTTATTGACTAAAACTCATTGTGCTATTGTGCCTTATAAACACATTAAATGCAATTTTTAACGAATGTATGGTGCCTTTCTATTATATTTCAATCTCAAGGACCTTTTTGTTCAGCTTTAATCCAGTTTATTAGTACTTCAATTTACCAACTTCTGAAAATTATGAGACCTCTGTAAATCAAGACAATGATTGTGTGGATCCCAGGCTAGAGTGTTGGACTTAAAAAGTGTTACATTAAATATAAATGAATATGCAAAATGCTCCAAAGATTAGCTGAAGACAAAAAGAATATGAAAAGAAAATTAAAACAAAATTGAACGGATGTGGGGATGATTGATTAGCAATGAAAATCTGCCACTGGCTCACAATGTAAACCAACAAGGAGGTAACACAGAATGGTAACACAACACGATTGACTGGGTGATAGACCATGCATCCCTACATCAGTAGCTGCATGTATAAGACTTCATACATGCTCTCAGTCAATAGATTACAACTAAGCCAGTTCAGCAGCCACTGACAAAGCACTCTGGATTTGATCTCATGCTTTATCTTTCATACACCCCTCCAACAGTACTTTAACTAATACTTATGTAGCATACTGGTAGCATTCCAGCACCACATGTGGATCTATTTTGTTTTAACCCTTGCACCCACATTACCATTATCATGACCAGCCTGCCATAGTTTCGTGAACCAGACTTTTCAGGGTGGAAACCCAAGAAAGTCTAACCCACAAGACAAACCATAACCCACTACTTGACTGGTGAGGATGGAGTGGAGTACCTACAGGCGGTATTTTGTCATAATAATCCTGAAGGATAGGCAAGTATGGTTTAATTAGACTTTGTTGTCATAACACCACTGACCATATAGAAAAACCATGCATATAATTATAATGATGTAAAAGGAGTTATTAGAGATAATCAAACTTGTAGCTAGTTACACATGCATGTCTGTAAAAGGACTAATTGAGTTATTAGAGATAAGTCAAACTTGGACATGCATGTCTAGAGATTTGCAACATAACAGGATACTGAATGCAGTACTGTTTCAATATTAATAATACTTATTGCTTATAAAGAGCTCTCAAGTGAGACTGCTAATACAATACGTGTTGCAACTAGATAATTTAATTTAATAGAACGAAACATGAAAGAGTTGGCAGACTGATAAGTACGAGAGAAAGGAATAAAGAAATTATGAGGATTAGAAGAACGGAGAGCACGAGAGAAAGAAAAATGAGATGGTATAAGGGAAGCGGGAAAATAACTAAGTTTGTGTACGATTTTAAAGAAAGTGCACAAAGACAGATATAGACGACGATTTTCCAAAGTAGGTAAATTATAATGCTCAAGTAAGTCATGGATCCAGTTGATGGCTGTGTTACTAGTGTTGCTGCTGTTGTTGGCTGTACCTCTCACTGCCTTCACAACCACTGATGTCTACTATGTCACAGCTGATGATGCAGCTAGTCATGAGCAGTCATGTCCTCCACACCAGATATGCCACAACCTCTCCTACTACATCTCAAAACTTGACAACTACTTCACTTCAGACACTGCTCTCGTTTTCTTGGAAGGAGAACACACCTTTGACAGAGAAAGTCATATTATCATTGCCGATCGGCAATGATATGTAGGGATGACCTCGAACTAAGATGGCGGCTACTCATGTGTGAAAATGAGTTTTCGCACATATCTCTATTGTTATACATTTCTACTGCATTCTAACTATCTCTAAGTGAATCTGAAGTGTAAGCGCTCGTAGGAAGTTTGTGAAAGTCGCCGGGACTGCTTGCTTGACGACGAAAATCAAGATGGCGACTCTCAGGGAGCCGTTGCAGATCTTCGCTGTTTTACCGTTTCTCGAGATTCCAGACATCTAGGATTGATCAGACGATTGTTCTGAGCATGGAAATACCATTGGCGAAGCGGACAGACGTTTCTAAAGTGGTAAACTAAAATCGCCGCCCACGCGAATTGTTCATCTTCTTTCTTTCTTTCTTTCTTTCTTTCTTTCTTTCTTTCTTTCTTTCTTTCTTTCTTTCTTTCTTTCTTTCTTTCTTTCTTTCTTTCTTTCTTTCTTTCTTTCTTTCTTTCTTTCTTTCTTTCTTTCTTTCTTTCTTTCTTTCTTTCTTTCTTTCTTTCTTTCTTTCTTTCTTTCTTTCTTTCTTTCTTTCTTTCTTTCTTTCTTTCTTTCTTTCTTTCTTTCTTTCTTTCTTTCTTTCTTTCTTTCTTTCTTTCTTTCTTTCTTTCTTTCTTTCTTTCTTTCTTTCTTTCTTTCTTTCTTTCTTTCTTTCTTTCTTTCTTTCTTTCTTTCTTTCTTTCTTTCTTTCTTTCTTTCTTTCTTTCTTTCTTTCTTTCTTTCTTTCTTTCTTTCTTTCTTTCTTTCTTTCTTTCTTTCTTTCTTTCTTTCTTTCTTTCTTTCTTTCTTTCTTTCTTTCTTTCTTTCTTTCTTTCTTTCTTTCTTTCTTTCTTTCTTTCTTTCTTTCTTTCTTTCTTTCTTTCTTTCTTTCTTTCTTTCTTTCTTTCTTTCTTTCTTTCTTTCTTTCTTTCTTTCTTTCTTTCTTTCTTTCTTTCTTTCTTTCTTTCTTTCTTTCTTTCTTTCTTTCTTTCTTTCTTTCTTTCTTTCTTTCTTTCTTTCTTTCTTTCTTTCTTTCTTTCTTTCTTTCTTTCTTTCTTTCTTTCTTTCTTTCTTTCTTTCTTTCTTTCTTTCTTTCTTTCTTTCTTTCTTTCTTTCTTTCTTTCTTTCTTTCTTTCTTTCTTTCTTTCTTTCTTTCTTTCTTTCTTTCTTTCTTTCTTTCTTTCTTTCTTTCTTTCTTTCTTTCTTTCTTTCTTTCTTTCTTTCTTTCTTTCTTTCTTTCTTTCTTTCTTTCTTTCTTTCTTTCTTTCTTTCTTTCTTTCTTTCTTTCTTCTTTGAACAAGCCTAGCACTGTCCTGAGTGAACGAATCACTACCAAACCTGCACAATTGTACGTGTATATATCTGTAATAGTGCACTTACATCTTAGATTGGCATTAAACACTACCAGAAGCGAGTAATCCTTTAAAAACATGGTTTTTGGGCCGTTTTGGACTGAAGACGCCATTAAATAATTAACCCTCTTGCGCTCGTATCATTAACTCCGCCCACATCAGTTTTGCAGCTATCTCGATCGATACTGCGTTTTGTCTCTGCTCTGGACGCTTCAGCGCGCAAGCCAGAGGTATGAAATTTGTCTAGAGCAGTACTATACCCTAAGTAACACTGATCTGTTCGTTAAAGCTTCAGATGGCGGGTTAAAACTGACATACCCAGACGTGAACAAGCCTTGGGGTCTAGCCTGAGCTTACCGGCAGCAAGATTCTACGCACAGTAAGGTTCCTACACCACCAGCATAAGGACTAGAAGCCTCTGTGAGTGTGATATTGACATCAACAAGGTTCTACTAGGTGTGCTCCTACTTTTAGGCTTGCAGCATCATGACTGAATTGTCAGCAGTATTATAGTCTCTTCCTTCATCCATTTACTGTACTAACAAGTATCATGTTGTCAAATCATACCTGGACTTGATATTTTGCTGTCTGCGTCCTTAACCTCTTTACTATTTTAAACCTTTCATTGAATGATTGGCATTATTTTAAACCACACTCCTTACTCTCAAGACCCTTTGCACGTTCACATCTGCTAGACTAGTAACTGCTGCTCACAGAGTTGTTAAAATGAAATAACATCTAACATAGAATACAACTAATAAGTTCAAACTGATAGTGATCAAAAAAGTAACAGGAACAAGTAAAGTAAAAAAGCTTTAATAAAAAAAACTGAAAAGTGTAGGGATGACTCTTAAAAAAGGAAAGGAACAAGATGGGATGAGGCTTGCAAAAGTAAAGGAACAAGATGGAATAATGCTAAGCTTGCAAATGTAAAAGTCCCAAGTATCCCTACATCAGCGGCTTGAAGGAGGACGCAGTCCTATGGAGTAATTGACGGTTGTAAATAACTAGAGGTATATGTGTTTAGAAGGATGCAGTCCGATGAAGTAGTTGACAGTTGTAAATAACTAGAGGTATCTGTGTTTTGGAGGACGCAGTCCGATGAAGTAATTGACGGTTGTAAATAACTAGAGGTATCTGTGTTTAGGAAGATGCAGTCCGATGAAGTAGTTGGCAGTTGTAAATATGCTGCAGGTAGCTGTGTTTGGAGGACGCAGTCCGATGAAGTAATCGACGGTTCGGTTGTAAAGGTATAGAAGGAGGATTCCGCATTTGTCAGTTGCACGTTATCGCAGCAAGCCGCTGATGTAGGGATACTTGGGACTTTTACATTTGCAAGCTTAGCATTATTCCATCTTGTTCCTTTACTTTTGCAAGCCTCATCCCATCTTGTTCCTTTCCTTTTTTAAGAGTCATCCCTACACTTTTCATTTTTTTATTAAAGCTTTTTATATATCAGTCATGTACACAACCTAACTCTCAAGGGACAAGGCCAATGGGCGGTAGCAGGAGCTGAGGAGACTTTGATGCAGTCTACTGTCATTATCAACTGCACCAGAGGGAGAGGAGGATTCTACTTTAGTACCTCTCATAATATCACTGTCGAAGGTCTTACAGTAGTCAATTGTGGAGGAGTTCGTGCTGCAGTGTTTCAATTTGATAGTGTTCAAAGTTTACTCTTTCTCAAGAATTCAATACAACACATGACAGGATTTGGACTACTTGTTCGCAACAGTGACAATGTCATAATCACCAACTGCTCCTACTATCATAATGAGTCGTCAATAAGTTATAGTGGAGTAGGTATTTATTATAATACACAGCAGTACAGCAACACAAACTACACACTAGAGCTATCGTACTCCAACATTACTAAGTGTGGTGGTAGTACTGCCTATGAAAACGACAATACGTATGGAGGAGGAGTATATTTGGAGACCGTATCTAGATTTGATTTAGCAACAGTGATCCTGAGCAATTTAATACTATCACAAAACAGAGCAGACTATGGAGGCAATTTAGGAATACGATTATTTGGTCCAAGCAAAGTGATGATTAATATCGGCAACTGCCTCATCTCTCATGGATATGCTGCTGTTCTGGGTGGCGGAATGTACATTGATGCTTGGACTGAATCAAGCGTCAAAGTTGAAAACACACACTTAGCGGAAAATGATAATGGTTATGCTAGTGAGATATACTATCAGAGCAAAACTTCATTCAGATCAATTTCAAAATTTTATTTCATCAAATCAAGTATTATGCATACGGAAACATCTTCAAGAAATGGAGTGGTGATCACTGGTCGTTATCCTGCTATATACTTCATGGATACTAAAGTGAGACTATGCAAACAATACGACAAAGGATTTTATATTGCAAAAAGTGGATTTCAAGCTTCTCCTGTAGATATCACTAATTGCCAGTTTGAGAGAAGTGACTGTGAAAAGGCTATCTTATATGCAAAAAAATACCGAAATTTCCATCACAAACTGTACATTCTCAAAGAACACAGGAGATTATTCAGTCATTGTAATAAATAATGACAGTAAATATTACCATGTCATCTCTATCACTGACTCTACTGTATCACACAACAACATGACTGGAATCACTATAAGTAACAACGAACAATTGGTACACTTCAATGGTAACAATGTCATACAAAACAACAGAGACACAGAGGGAGCCGGTATTAAAATGGAAAATAAAGCTCAAATTGTGGTCAATGGTATATTGATGTTGTACAACAACACTGCTGATAATAAACATGGTGGAGCAATAATAGTAAAGCAACCAAATATCTTCACTTCACAAATACATTTACCATCGATATGTACATTTCAATTTGATAAAAATTCTAGTTCGGTGATCTTCTCAGGAAACAGAGCACATAAAGGAGGGAGTGATATGTATGGTGCTATACTGATGGGTTGTGATAATGATGATGGCATACATCATGTATCACATGTAAAACATATAGGACGTCCTAACGAAACCTCATGGTACTTGGAAACTCCTCTCAAGAAACATCTTCATTTCAGCAACACTGACAGACTATCCTCCATGTCATCTGATCCCACCATGGTCTGCTTCTGTAACACCACCACTAACTCACCAAACTGCTCTGATAGGACCCATCTCATACAAACATATCCAGGACTAGAGATCAACACATCAATAGCCACAGTAGGATACTATGGTGGTACAAGTCCTGGTGATGTACAGGTCAGTGCTCAACATGCCACAATAGTTCGATACTATGGACAAACCCAGACTACCAACTGTTTCCAACTCCACATTCTCCTACAGAACACATCCTCAACAACAGCACTGGTTGATATCAGATTGAAGCATGTAGAACAAGGACTAGGTGTGTCTATTGGAGTGGACATATTAGAGTGTCCAATTGGGTTTACTGAGATCTTAGGGCAGTGTCAATGTAGCCCATTGTTGATTAATGTCCAATGTCGGTTGTCTGCAAAGCCTTTTAAGTTTTTGAGATTAGGCAACAGTTGGTTTGGCTACAATAACAACTCTCATTGCATAGCAGGTACTACTATTTGTCCATTTGAATACTGCAATCGATCCAATGTCTCCTTTGACATCATGGCACCTGATCGTCAGTGTGTGGCCAATAGAACAGGTATACTCTGTGGACAATGCCAGTCTCACCTTAGTATCATGCTGGGATCCAACCACTGTGGTAGCTGCTCAAACTGGTACCTTTTCTTGTTGCCAGTGTTGGCCCTCGCTGGCATGGTGTTAGTGGCTGTGTTGATGTTCCTCAACTTGAGTGTTTCTGTTGGAACTATCAATGGACTACTGTTCTATGCGAATATGGTGAAGATCAATGAAGCTTTCTTCTTCCAAAATGGTAGTGTTCCATTAGTAAGCCAGTTTATCTCATGGCTGAATCTTGACCTTGGTATTGAAGTGTGTTTGTTTAATGGACTGGATGGCTACTGGAACACTTGGCTACAGTTTGCTTTTCCTGCTTATCTGTTCCTGCTCATGGGTGGTATTATTGTGGGTTGTCGCTACTCCGTGTGGCTTTGCAGGTTGTGTGGCTCTCATGCTGTCCCAGCACTAGCTACACTGTTTCTCATGTCCTACACTAAAATCTTAATGACAGTCACTATTGCTCTTTCCATGTCTCGGCTGCCATGCAATGACAGTATACTGACAGTGTGGAGTGTAGATGGGAACATTGAGTATGGCAGTGGTAAACACCTTATTCTGGTAGTCTTCTCCTGTGGTGTCCTGATCATTGGACTGGCTTATCCTGTTTTAGTGTTGTGTGCTCCTCTGCTAGAGAGATACAGTGACAAGTGTATCCCACAGCACATGTGGAATCCTGTGTCATATTTCAAGCCACTTTTGGATGCTTATGGAGGACCTTACAAAGACAAGTATCGATTCTGGACAGGAGTGACTCTGATGATGCGATTGACTCTCACTGTGGCATTCTCCTTCACTTCAGGAGGATTGGCTGTCATCAATGCTGCCATAATCACTACCATTGTAGTGGGTATTCTCACATTTTGGTCGTTCACAAAAGGAGTGTATAAGAGAATTTATCTGACAGCGCTTGAAACATTCTTTCTTGTCAATATATTTCTTCATAGCACATATAGATTGGTTACTGCTTCTCTTGGATCTACAAATTATCCAAATATGGCAATCATCTTCTCTGTTAGTCTCTCCATTGTTGTCTGTCTTGTTATCATAGCAACACACCTCTGGCGGAGCTTTGACCTCAAAAAGATCAAGAGAACGCTAGGATATAATGCTAGACCAGAGTATGCATTATTGCCCCAGTTGGTTGCAGATGAAGATGGTGAAGAGGACAGACCTTATTTAGGATCCCCACCATCAATAGTGTATGGTTCACACAGAGGAGAGCATCAGTTTGTACTGGAGTTTCCTCATCCTCATGAAGATCATGAGTCTTCCTCTCCAGTGCTGTTAGCAAGAGAGCCGCTACTGTTTGATACTTAGTCTCATTGAGTGTTTTGAACATAATGGTTTGTGCTCTGAGTTATACATTAAATGTAAATAAAATTAATATGCAAAATGCTCCAAAAATGTGCTGAAGAGAAAAAGGATACAAAAAGAAAATTAAAACGAAATTGAACGGATGTTAGATTAACAATGCCACTGGCTCACAATGTAAACCAACAAGGAGGTAACACAGAATGGTAACACAACACGATTGACTGGGTGGTAAACCAAGCATCCTACATCAGTAGCTGTATAAGACTTCATGCATGCTCTCAGTCAACAGCCTACAATTAAGCCAGTTCAGCAGCCACTGACAAAGTGCTCTGGATTTGATCTCATGCTTATCTTTCATACACCACTCCAACACTACTTTAACTAATACTTGTAGCATACTGGTAGCATTGCAGCACCATGCACATGTGGATATATTTTGTTTCATCCCTTGCACCCACATTACTAGCCAGTCAGTGGTACGTGTTTCCAGGATTTGGAGTAGGAGGGTGCTTAATTACATATTCATATAAACCACACCCGTTATTTATTGACCACGCCCAAAATATTTATTTTACAAGGCTACAGCTCTAGGCTTGAAGAATTCACTATACCAGACAAGTATACACAGCTAAAATAACACGAGCGTTCCTATGGCTAACAAGCCTTACTAAATAATTATGGCAAGCATTATTAAACAATAAAACTCTCGTTATTAGGGAGGCTCAACTGAAAGCACCCTTGTAAACGCCCCTTGAGCCTGCCATAGATTCGTGAACCAGAAGTTCCGTGGTGAAAACCCAAGAATGTCTGGCCTACAAGACAAACCATAACCCACTATTTGACTGGTCAGGATGGAGGGGAGTACCTACAGGCGGTACTTACTCATAATAATCGTTAGGCTAGTATCATGGTTTATTAGACATTGTTGACATAAATTATATCACAACTGACAGATGTTATAGCTACATATAGAGTTATTAGAGATAAATCATCATCACTACATCTCTAAAAATTCTGTTATCTGATTGCTCAAAACAAACTTTGAGTATTTCACAATGTATTCAATCATAGGTAACCTCACCTAGTATAACCTAGGTGAGGTTACCTATGAGGTTACCTATGACCTAGGTGAGGTAACCTAGTATAGTTTACGTAAAATGACTTATAAGGACAATCTAAGTTGTAGCTAACTGCACGTGCATATCCATACATGACGTTGGTAGTACATAAAAGGATCTAAATGACTGAATACAGTACTGCCTCAGTACTGTATTCAGTCATTCTGTTACAAAAATTCTCTCAAGTTAAACTGTTTTGGTCTTGCAACAAGATCCAGTCGATGGCTGTGTTACTAGTGTTGCTGCTGTTGTTGGCTGTACCTCTCACTGCCTTCTCAACCACTGATGTCTACTATGTCACAGCTGATAATGCAGCTAGTCATGAGCAGTCATGTCCTCCACACCAGATATGTCACAACCTCTCCTACTACATCTCCCAGCCTGACCACTACTTCACATCTGATACCACCATTATCTTCTTGGAAGGAGAACATAGCTTTGACAGAGATGTGATTGTACTAGTCATGAATGCACACAACCTGACTGTCAAAGGACAAGGTCAGTGGCCGGTAGCAGGAGCTGAGGAGACTGTGATGCAGTCTACTGTCATTATCAACTGCACCAAAGGGAGAGGAGGATTCTATTTTGCTACCTCTCATTACATCACTGTTGAAGGTCTTACAGTAGTCAACTGTGGAAGAGAATATGCTGCAGTGTTTAAATTTGTTAGTGTTCAAAGTTTACTCTTTCTCAAGAACTCAATACAACACATGACAGAACGTGGACTATTTGTTCGCAACAGTGAAAATGTTGTAATCACCAACTGCTCCTACTATCATACTAAAATGAGATATCGTGGTGCAAGTGGAGTAAGCATTGAATATAAACAGCAGAACAGCAACACAGGCTACACACTAGAGCTATCATACTCCAACATTACTAAGTGTGGTGGTAGTACTGTCTATCCCCCTCAGGCTGACCCTTTAATAGGAGGAGGGATATCTTTACAGACATATTTTGGATTTGGTTCAGCAACAGTAAACTTGAGCAATTTGATATTGTCACAAAACAGAGCAATCAATGGAGGC
Source organism: Haliclona indistincta (assembly GCA_964017065.1). Taxonomy (NCBI): domain Eukaryota; kingdom Metazoa; phylum Porifera; class Demospongiae; order Haplosclerida; family Chalinidae; genus Haliclona; species Haliclona indistincta. The sequence goes on along the minus strand of OZ024787.1, from coordinate 7,870,953 downwards.
AACTTAGGAGCACAATTACTTGGTTCAGGCAAAGTGGAAATTATTATCAACAACTGCCTAATATCCCATGGAAACGCTTCTGTTTGTGCTGGTGGAATGTTCTTCAAAGTTGGCACTGAATCAAGCATCAGAGTTGAAAACACGCACTTCGAAGAAAATAATGGTCCAGATACTAGTGAGATACAATATGATCAGATGACCACAAATGTCAAAAGTATACTTTCGACATTTTCTTTTATCAACTCAAGTATTATACACACAGAGACACCTTCAAACACTGGTGTGAGCATTACTGGTTGCTGTCTTGAAACACAATTCATGAAGACCAAAGTGAGAATCAGTAAACAACATTTCGAAGGATTCTACGTGTATGGTACCTTAGTTCATGGTACAAGAATGTTTATCACGGATTGTCAGTTTGAAGAAAATCATGGTACGGGAGTAATTTTATATGTGAAAAATACCCAAATTGTGATTGCAAACAGTATCTTCTCAAACAACACAGGAGATACCTCAGTCATTGTAATTGATAGCGATACTGCTATTTTAGACTCAACCATAATATCATACAACAACATGACTGGAATCACTATTATTCACGGTCTACTACACTTCAATGGTCACAATGTGATACAAAACAACAGCAACACAGAGGGAGCTGGTATTAAAATTCAAACTACAAATCAAATTATGGTCACTGGTGTGTTGATGTTGTACAACAACACTGCTGATGGACATGGCGGAGCAATATTAGTAAAGCAACTGTTCGTCACAATAAAAAGACCAGAAATATTATGTACATTGGTTCTTAACAGTAAATCTAGTTCAATGATCTTCTCGGGAAACAGAGCACATACAGGAGGAAGTGATATGTATGGCGCTATACTGATGGGCTGTTTTTCCCTTTCAAATGTATATCATAGAGGACAACCTAATGAGACCTCATGGTACTTAGACTCTCCTCTCATGGAACATCTTCATTTCAGTAACACTGACAGACTCTCCTCCATGTCCTCTGACCCCGTCATGATATGCTTCTGTAACACCATCACTAACTTACCAGACTGCTCTGATAGGACCCATCACATACAAACATATCCAGGACTAGAGATCAGCACGTCAATAGCCACAGTAGGATACTATGGTGGTACAAGTCCTGGTGATGTGCAGGTCAGTGCTCAACATGCGACAATAGTTCGATACTATGGACAGAATCAGACCACCAACTGTTTCCAACTCCACATTCTCCTGCAGAACACATCCTCAACAACAGCACTGGTTGATATCAGAGTGAAGAATGTAGAACAAGGACTAGGTGTGTCTATTGGAGTGGACATATTAGAGTGTCCAATTGGGTTTACTAAGATCTTAGGAAAGTGTCAATGTAGCCAATTGTTGAATAGTGTCCAATGTCAGTTGTCTGCCAAGCCTTTTAACTTTCTGAGATCAGGCAACAGTTGGTTTGCCTACATCAACAACACTCAGTGTGTAACAAGTACTAATTGTCCTTTTGACTACTGCAATCGATCCAATGTCTCATTTGACATCATGGCACCTGATCGTCAGTGTTTGGCCAATAGAACAGGTATAATCTGTGGACAATGCCAGTCTCACCTTAGTATTATGCTGGGATCCAACCGCTGTGGTAGCTGCTCAAATTGGTACCTTTTCTTCTTGCCAGTGTTTGCCCTCGCTGGCTTGGTGTTAGTGGCTGTGTTGATGTTCCTCAACTTGAGTGTCTCTGTCGGAACTATCAATGGACTACTGATATACGTGAATATGGTGAAGATCAATGAAGCTTTCTTCTTCCCAAATGGTAGTGTTCCACTAGTAAGTCAGTTTATCTCATGGCTGAATCTTGACCTGGGTATTGAAGTGTGCTTGTTTAATGGACTGAATGGATACTGGAACACTTGGCTACAGTTTGTCTTTCCTGCTTATCTGTTCTTGCTCATGGGCGGTATTATTGTGGGTTGTCGCTACTCTGTGTGGCTTTGCAGGTTGTGTGGTTCTCATACTGTCCCAGCTCTAGCTACATTGGTCTTTATTCCATACACTAAAATCCTACTCACAGTCACTAATGCTCTTTCCATGTCTTGGCTGCCATGCAATGACAGTATATTGACAGTGTGGAGTGTAGATGGGAACATAGAGTATGGCAATGGTAAACACCTTATTCTGGTAGTCTTCTCCTGTTGTGTCTTGTTCATTGGACTAGCTTATCCTGTCTTAGTGTTGTGTGCTCCTCTGCTAGAGAGATACAGTGACAAGTGTATCCCACAGCACAGGTGGAATCCTGTGGTAAAGTTCAAGCCACTGTTGGATGCTTATGGAGGACCTTACAAAGACAAGTATCGATTCTGGACAGGAGTGACTCTGATGGTGCGACTGATTGTCATTGTGGGATCGTCCTTTAATTCACCTATTTTCAGTGCTTCTATCACTGCCATTGTTGCTGGTATTCTTGTTCTGTGGTCTTTGACAGACAGTGTGTACAAAGAAAAATATCTTACTGCCCTTGAGGCATTTTTTCTTCTCAACATAATTCTTTTAAGCATTGTTAGTTTATTCTTAGTCTTTCTTCAGTTAGATTATCAAATAGCAACGATTGTGTCTGTTTGCCTGTCACTGGTTGTCTGTCTTGTTACCATGGTAGTGCACTTCTGTCAGAACTTTGATCTTACAAGGATGAAGAGAAGGCTAGGATTTAAAGACCGACCAGAGTATATACAATTGCCCCAGCAGGTTGCAGATGAAGATGATGAAGAGGAAAGACCTCGTTCAGGATCCCCACCATCAATAGTGTATGGCTCACATAGAGGAGAGCATCAGTTTGTACTGGAGTTTCCTCATGCTCATGAAGATTTCGAGTCTTCCTCTCCTGTGCTGTTAGCAAGGGAACCACTACTGTTTGATACTTAAACTCACATCTATCTCCTCCTATCACACTCCACCATAAACACCAGACATAATAGTATTCCATTGACCCTCGTTCCATTAGATTCTAACTTGTAAACATTCTTTACTAGTAACATTCTGCTGTAATATTTTACCTCTATTATTATTATACATGTACTTGTCCTTTGAAATAATTATACTCATGGTTTAACTCAGTCTTAAATAATGTGTTTACTAGATGAATTGTGTAAAGCCTGCAAGGGATTTGTTCTTGAATGAGCAAGTATTATTTTGTTTTACTATACTAACGCACGCTGTTGAAATGCAGACGAACCGTAGCGGATCCAGAAAGAAACAGCATATATGGGCAGCAAAACGGCGGCACAAAATTGTTGCTAATTAATATTATTAGCTGTAATTAATGCATTTTACGTGATGAAAAATCTAGTTTTGATACGTCGAGCGTGCTCTTTAAGCAAGATATACAGCATCTTGACTTGATACCATAAGCTCATTGCACACAGAGAAAGACCTGCATATGAGATGGTAAGAGTGCTGCACTTGTTAAATCTCAGTTGGGCATTATTGGGTGCCTGGGCTAGGCCCTGCCAGGCCCACTCTGGATCCATCACTACAGATGATCGAACGAGCCACATTTAGTTATGGCTCAGTTTACAAGCTCATAAATGGTTTGTCTTTTTTGTACACACATAATGAGTGAGTGTTGGTTCATGACAGAGACTGAAAATTTTCTTAACTATACCAAGTGTGTCATGTCATCCAACCTCTTTCCTAGTAGTCACTGAGGGTCAAGCCCGAGCAGACAAATCCCACTGAGCATGCTATTTAATTAATGGAGATGTGATTGCGTTCAGAGTCATCGGTATCAGCTTGATGCTAAGTGTGGTTGTTAATACTAATCCATTCTTTACCAGTATTGAATAGTGGACAGTACTGAATCAGAGTTCATGCAGTTCATGCTTGGATGTCAGTGCAGAGTACGCTTGGAATAATGACTAAATTATAAACAACTCTCATAAATTTCAACACAGAATAGGGATAAAGCAGACATTCGGTGCATTCATGACTTTGCATGCTACAGAAAAACAAGGCTACACTGCTGTACTGACTGCTTCACTCCACTATAATTATCTCTAATTGAAACTCCACCTGTCATCTTTACATCATTTATGCATCATCTATAATTGTGGACCCATAGCTATGCGGAAAGAGGGGATCAGAATTGAAATTATTGCACTTGCAACGAGGAAATTATGCTAATTGATATTCATTGAGTTGTGTCTTTGTCTATCTTAGTAATTGAGTTAGTCAAGTGACTCACAAAGTAGAGTTCAAGCAAGGTGGGTGGATCAGTTGATTCTCAGGCCTGGCTACAGGCTTGCATTATGGTATGGGCAAAACTAGGAGCATAATTACCTTGTTGTGACTCGGTGATAATAAAAAGTGCCCCTCTTAAGTTAATTTCGGCCAATATTAAGGAAGAGGTGCTATTTCAGTTACTATGATGTCTTTATCAGCACCAGTGCATCAGGCATGTCATAGACATGCCTTCCTAATACCTGATGCACTTCTGAATTTGTAAGTGTTTCTGTAAAGCAAACCATCAGCTGGTAGATATATCAATACCTCCTGAAATCAAGACACCTCTTGAATAAATAAAAATTCATACCGGTGTCCAGATTAGAGGGGTTTCACTGTAACTTGCGTCACCTTTGATCTGATGTCAGTAAGGCACCTAATGTTGATCTACTGTATTGCTAGCATGATCACTCATGAGTTGTAATACAAAATGCACTATCACTAATAATTCCATTAAGACAATTCGTACACACTAACACCATAATAGGCTAGTCAGGATTAAGCACTACAGTAGCCATAAATCCACTATAATTACCAGTAGACTAATAAGTATTGGTAGAGTAATACGTATTGTAATAGTATGAATTTCCCCATAAATATTAATATTTTTCCCTAGTCATGAAGCTATTTCAGGAAGCAAGACTAAGCAACAAACAACACAATGAACTACAGGTATTGTACACCCATTGCACAAGCCAGTCACAGCCTCACAGGTTTTTACCCTAACACACTAGGGAGGAATAACTACGCCATTCTAGTATGTACATCACAGAGTTGGCACATAGTCACAACAACACACAAGTGGAGTGGTTCACACAGTTGCAGTGCTTATTATAAAAGAATTGATACGCATGACTGTCACTCCACAATTCCAGCATGGAGAATAAGAAGAGGATAATAATGTGAAGATGTGGCAGGCTATTGTGCAGGTAGAAACAAGTATTTCATCAGATATTCACTTCAAATCCTCAAACCAGTTGTTAAAAATAACTGTGTACGTTATAAAGTGCTTCGTCAATTCAGTGGCACTCAGTCTGGCAACTTAATCAATGTTGCACCTTCTAAACAAAACGACGTCGTTGGAATACGTCTGAGAAGCAGTGAAGCAGACAGCATGTTTGGTCTACAGTACTCCAATGCTACCAGCACCGGAGTTGAAGTTGATGTGCACTACTGGCAAAGCAGTGGGACTAGAAAATTTTTCGAAATCTGTTCTAATACTAAAAGCTTACAGGGAATAACACCAATGGTCTCATGGAAATTCTGCAGTTAGCGTTGTATCATTACTTTTAAAATGTATTTTCTACATGCATGCAGCTAATCAAAATAGTTGTGAGCCTCACTTGTCCTCTGCAACATCTTCAACTCCTCATCCTCAACCAACAACAACCACCACTATAGTGATGGTTCCATTCCTTCTACCGACAGCTGTGACTGCTATTCTACTATTGGTGAAGGTTCAACAAAGATTGAGAAAGAAGAGACAAAGAAATACAGTTCTTGCTAAAAAAGAATCAGTCACTTCTTCTGTTACCGATGATAATTACGATGTTGTTGAAATTTCTTGGTGGTATTGAAATGCATGACAATATATTATGGCTTATGAAGACAGAAAGCAAATACATTGTAACCGCTACATACCAGCTGCATGTAGTGCTTGTCATGCATGCACTTTATACTAGGAATGCATGATTAAATTTCGAACTGAATCATTGAAGTTGAACCAAAATTTAATTATTGTAGTTAGTAGCATTGAACACGAGGTACGTACTGAGTACAAAATAATATGAAACAGTTCATATGTGACGGCACTCCCGAGCACATGTACATGTACTCTATAAGAAAGGTGAATGTAGAATCTAGAGCCTTCAGTATCACATGTATGATCTACTACTGTCAGTCAATCACGTTACTCTGCGTTGCCTTCTTGTTGGTATACATTGTACGTGAGCCAGTGACAGATTTCTTCATTGATAATCTATATCTTCTAAAGATTTGGTGCCTCCTATTTTTCGGCACCTTGTCGCTGAAATGCATACTAAACCTCCACATTTTGGCAAGAAGCACATGACTTGTAGCATCACAACAGTGTGAACTTGATATCTGAATCCATAATAGTATACTCAAGCACCAAAGTGAAGGTATTATTGCATAGTTGTAGAACAGCATAGCTGTTAATAATGAAAGGTGTAACATAGAGTGTGTATAAAATTTGCTGTAAATTGTTGGTGTATTGCCATCACATACAGTGACAATAGGAACTGACATCTAGAGATGACTATGATTCAAGACGATGGCTCCAACGGCCTTGACAGCAAAATTTTTGCCTCGTCAAACTTTTAGCAGGTTTTAATCATCTTTCACTGACTCTAGTGTTTTCTAAAAGTTTATTAAAGTCACTGACTTTCCTTCCTCAATGTCGCAAATCAAGATGATGACTCTAAGGCACTCCACATTTTTGCGCTCTCACAATGTTTATCAAAATTTCAGTGGACTACGATTGATCAAGTGATTTTTCTGAGCTTTGCACCCACATTACCATTATCATGACCAGCCTGCCATAGAGGAGAGGAGTATCATTATTATGAAGAAAAATCATGTATAGATGATGTAAAATTGTTATTGATTTATTAGAGATAAATCAAACTTGTAGCTAGACACATGCATGTCTAGAGATTTGCATAACAAGACACTGAATGCAGTAAAGCGTCAATACATTTAAGTGCTTATAAAGAGCTCACAAGTGAGACTGTTGATACATTTGTGTTGCAACAAGATCCAGTCGATGGCTGTGTTACTAGTGTTGCTGCTGTTGTTGGCTGCACCTCTCACTGCCTTCACAACCACTGATGTCTACTATGTCACAGCTGATGATGCAGATAGTCATGAGCAGTCATGTCCTCCACACCAGATATGCCACAACCTCTCCTATTACATCTCAAAACCTGACTACTATTTCACTTCAGACACTACTCTTGTTTTCTTGGAAGGAGAACACAGCTTTGACAGAGAAAGTCATATATATATCTGTCATGTACTCAACTTAACTCTGAAGGGACAAGGTCAGTGGCCGCTAGCAGGAGCTGAAGAGACTGTGCTGCAGTCTACTGTCATTATCAACTGCACAAGAGGGAAAGGAGGATTCTATTTTGCTACCTCTCATAATATCACTGTTGAAGGTCTTACAGTAGTCAACTGTGGAAGAGAGTATGCTGCTGTGTTTCAATTTGATGGTGTTCAAAGTTTACTCTTTCTCAAGAACTCAATACAACACATGACAGGACGTGGACTATTTATTCACAACAGTGACAATGTTATAATCACTAACTGCTCCTACTATTATACTAAAATGAGTTATTATAATGGTGCAGGTGGAGTAGGTATTGAATATAAAAAAATTCAACCGTACAGCAACACAGGCTACACACTAGAGCTATCACACTCCAACATTACTAAGTGCGGCATTACACAATATGGCGGAGGACTATCTTTGCAGACTGAATCTGGATTTGATTTAGCAACAGTGATCCTGAGCAATTTGAGACTATCACAAAACAGAGCAGACCATGGAGGCAATTTAGGAATAAACTTATCTGGTCCAGGCAAAGTGATGATTAATATCAGCAACTGCCTCATCTCTCATGGATATGCTGGTAAGTTTGGTGGTGGGATATACATTTATCCTGGGACTGAATCAAGTTTCAGAGTTGAAAACACACACTTAGCAGAAAATCATGGTCTTCGTGAAAGTGAGATAAGTTATAGACCGAGCGAGAACTTAGGCAATTCACGATTTTCTTTTATCAACTCAAGTATTATACACACAGAGACACTCTCAGACATTGGAGTAGCAATCACAGGTTGCTGTCCTACTGTAGAGATCATGAAGACCAAAGTAAGACTCAGAAAAGTACTAACAGGAATTTCTATAGTTTCTTCTTCTGTTGCACTCACAAATTGCCAGTTTGAGAGAAGTGATGGCAAAGAAACAATCTTACATGTAAAAGATACCGACATATCGATCAAAAACTGTACATTCTCAAACAACACAGGATATTACTCAGTAATCGTAATTGATAATGTAAATGAACAAAAATTTTCTTATCAGAACATCTTTAAAATTTCAGACTCAACCATATCACACAACAACATGACTGGAATCACTATTATTAAAAACACTGGAACGGTACAATTCAGTGGCCACAATGTGATACAAAACAACAGAGACACAGAGGGAGCTGGTATCAAAATGGAAAGTAAAGCTCAAATTATAGTCAGTGGTATATTGATGTTGTACAACAACACTGCTGATAAACATGGTGGAGCAATATTAGTAAAGCAACCAATCTTCAGTTTACAAAGATCATCCATATGTACAATTTGGTTTGAAAATACATTTAGTTCAGTGATCTTCTCAGGAAATAGAGCACAAAAAGGAGGAAGTGATATGTATGGTGCTATACTGATGGGCTGTGAAATTCATTATGGCTCAATTGCATCACATAAAGGACATCCTAATGAAACTTCATGGTACTTGGAAACTCCTCTCATGAAACATCTTCATTTCAGTAACACTGACACACTCTCCTCAATGTCCTCTGACCCCGTCATGGTCTGCTTCTGTAACACCACTACCAACTTACCAGACTGCTCTGATAGGACCCATCACATACAAACGTATCCAGGACTAGAGATCAACACATCAATAGCCACAGTAGGATACTATGGTGGTACAAGTCCTGGTGATGTGCAGGTCAGTGCTCAACATGCAACAATAGTCCGATACTATGGACAAAACCAGACCACCAACTGTTTCCAACTCCACATTCTCCTGCAGAACACATCTTCAACAACAGCACTGGTTGATATCAGAGTGAAGAATGTATTACATGGATTAGGTGTGTCTATTGGAGTGGACATATTAGAGTGTCCAATTGGCTTTACAAAGATGTTAGGAAAGTGTCAATGTAGCCAATTGTTGATCAATGTCCAATGTCTGTTGTCTGCCAAGCCTTTTAAGTTTCTGAGATCAGGCAACAGTTGGTTTGCCTACATCAACAACACTCAGTGTGTAACAGGTACTACTAATTGTCCTTTTGACTACTGCAATCGATCCAATGTATCATTTGACATCATGGCACCAGATCGTCAGTGTGTGGCCGAGAGAACAGGTATACTCTGTGGTCAATGTCAGTCTAACCTTAGTATAATGCTGGGATCCAATCACTGTGGTACTTGCTCTAACTGGTATCTATTCTTGTCGCCAGTGTTTGGACTCATTGGCATAGTCTTAGTGGCTGTGTTGATGTTCCTCAACTTGAGTGTCTCTGTTGGAACTATCAATGGACTACTGTTCTATGCTAATATGGTAAAGCTCAATGAAGCTTTCTTTTCCCCAAATGGTAGTGTTTTCGTGATTAGCCAGTTTATTTCATGGTTGAATCTTGACCTGGGTATTGACGTGTGCTTGTTTGATGGACTGGATGGATACTGGAACACTTGGCTACAGTTTGTCTTTCCTGCTTACTTGTTCCTGCTCATGGGTGGTATCCTTGTAGGCTGCCGCTACTCTGTGTGGCTTTGCAGATTGTGTGGCTCTCATGCTGTCCCAGCACTAGCTACACTGTTTCTCATGTCCTACACTAAAATCTTACTAACAGTCACTAATGCTCTTTCCATGTCTCGGCTGCCATGCAATGACAATATACTGACAGTGTGGAGTGTAGATGGGAACATTGAATATGGCAGTGGTAAACACCTTGTTTTGGTAGTCTTCTCCTGTGGTGTCCTGGTCATTGGAATGGCTTATCCTGCTATAGTGTTGTGTGCTCCTCTGCTAGAGTGATACAGTGACAAGTGTATCCCACAGCACATATGCAGGTGGAATCCTGTGGCATATTTCAAGCCACTGTTGGATGCTTATGGAGGACCTTACAAAGACGAGTATCGATTCTGGACAGGATTGACTCTGATGGTGCGACTGACTGTCACTGTGGCATTCTCCTTTACTTCAGGAAGATTGGCTGTCATCAATGCTGCCATAATCATTACCATTGTAGTGGGTATTCTCACATTTTGGTCGTTCACAAAAGGAGTCTATAAGAGAATTGACCTTACTGTGCTCGAAATATTTTTTCTTGTCAATATATTTCTTCTTAGCACATATAGATTGGTTACTGCTTCTTTTGGGCATACAAATTATCAAAATATGTCAACTATCATCTCTGTTAGTGTCTCCATCGTTGTCTGTCTTGTTATCATAGCCACACACCTCTGGTGGAGCTTTGACCTCAAAAAGATCAAGAGAAGGCTAGGATTTAATGCTCGACCAGAGTATGTACTATTGCCCTTGTTGGTAGCAGATGAAGATAATGAAGAGGGCAGACCTTATTTAGGATCCCCACCATCAATAGTGTATGGCTCACATAGAGGAGAGCATCAGTTTGTACTGGAGTTTCCTCATCCTCGTGATGAGCTTGAGTCGTCCTCTCCAGTGCTGTTAGCAAGAGAGCCACTACTGTTTGATAATTAATCTCATTGAGTAACATTAGCTAGATTCTAGTCTATAGTCTATAGACAGTAGTGACTACTAGCATGTGTGACACTGAATTTTACTCTAAATGTTTTGATCATAGTTTGTGTTGTGTGAGAGTAGTGTTGTCTTCTTACTACAACACTCCCAGCTAATCAATTATTTGTCCGCCGGTACATGCTATACATCCTTTTTACTTTCCATTGCCAGTTGTACTAGCACAAAAATATTACTACATGAACCAGTGGAATTTGTTACTAAAGTACGCTTCAAGTTATCACTGAAGTATTGCTGCTATTACGATTACAGTTTTGTGCGCAAAGTTTTATTGGATAATTTGACAGCACTCGCTTGTCTTTCCTCGTGGCTCGAGCTGTTTCTGTTTGTTGTTGCTATGATCTATAAAGCAGTTGGACAGCACATAAAACTACAAGAAACATGTTGTGAATGTCACCACAACATACCTAGATCTAGCACAAAACACTAACAGTGGAAAGTTTGAAAGTAGAACACTAACAGTGGAAAGTACAAGTATGGTAGCTATGCTATCTTCAATTTATCTGGAGCAGTCTATGGACTAGCTGTTGCAGTAATGCTGGAGTAGTCGTGTATTCACTATGTAGATCTTAGCTCAGCGCACGGGTATGTGTTCAAGAGAACTCTAGTTTATTAATGGATGCTCAGGTAGTGGCTAGATAATTTCAATGGTTACAGCATCAGTTAGTGTGTAACAGTTCACACATTCCACAAAGGCTAAAAAATCATGAATGCTGCTATTCTACTAATGTTGTTCATTGGGTTATGTGAGTCCTACAAGGACCCCCAAAAAGCACTAACATAGCCTCTCGTGTCACTTTCAACCAGCAATCCATGACAGACAATCCGGGGTGGAATCCCCAGAATGTCTAGCCCACAAGACTAACTACCGGACTGGTCAGGATGGAGTGGAATCCCCACACTCAGGTGGTATTTAGTCTTAATAATCTTAGTGGTTAGACAAATATGGTCAAGTTCACCTCACCCCACTGACCATATAAAAATAAATCATGCATAGATGATGTTAAATGACTAATGTAGCAGCTAGCTGCACATGCATGTCTAGAGATTTGCATAATAATACATAACAGGAGACTGATTACAGTACTGCTTCTACCTTGATAAAGGGGTCTCAAGTGAGATTGTTGATACATTTGTGTTGCAACAAGATCCATTTGATGGCTGTGTTACTAGTATTGCTGCTGTTGTTGGCTGTACCTCTCACTACCTTCACAACCACTGATGTCTACTATGTCACAGCTGATGATGCAGCTAGTCATGAGCAGTCATGTCCTCCACACCAGATACGCTACAACCTCTCCTACTACATCTCCCAGCCTGACCACTACTTCACCTCTGATACCACCATTATCTTCTTGGAAGGAGAACACAGCTTTGATAGAGAGGATATCGTAAAAGTCAGTAATGTACACAACCTGACTCTGAAGGGACAGGGTCAGTGGCCGCTAGCAGGAGCTGAGGAGACTGTGATGCAGTCTACTGTCATTATCAACTGCACCAGAGGGAGAGGAGGATTCTACTTTAGTACCTCTCATAATATCACTGTTGAAGGTCTTACAGTAGTCAACTGTGGAGGAGTTCGTGCTGCAGTGTTTCAATTTGATAGTGTTCAAAGTTTACTCTTTCTCAAGAACTCAATACAACACATGACAGGATTTGGACTATTTATTCACAACAGTGACAATGTTATAATCACTAACTGCTCCTACTATCATGCTAAAATGAGTTATCATGATGCAAGTGGAGTAGGCATTGAATATAATGAAGCTCAGCTGTACAGCAACACAGGCTACACACTAGAGCTATCACACTGCAACATTACTAAGTGTGGTAATAACAATTTTACATCAGGTGGAGGACTATCTTTGGAGACTGAATCAGGATTTCATTTAGCAACAGTGGTCCTGAGCAATTTGATACTATCACAAAACAGAGCCGACTGTGGAGGCAATTTAAGAATAAAAATATCTGGTCAAGGCAAAGTAATGATTAATATCAGCAACTGCCTCATCTCTCATGGATATGCTTCGGTTGGTGGTGGAATGTACATTGTTGTTGGGACTGACTCAAATGTCAGAGTTGAAAACACACACTTAGTAGAAAATTATGGTCTTTATACAAGTGAGATATTTTATTGTCAGACCAATAACTTAGCCAATTCACGATTTTCATTTGTCAACTCAAGTATTATACACACAGAGACACACTCAGAATTTGGAGTGATGATCACTGGTTGCTGTCCTACTATAGAGATCATGAAGACCAAAGTAAGACTCAGAAAAGTACTAACAGGATTTTCTACAGTTTCTTCTTCTGTTGCACTCACGAATTGCCAGTTTGAGAGAAGTGATGGCAAATTTGCAATTTTACATGTAAAAGATACCGACATATATATCAAAAAATGTACATTCTCAAACAACACAGGAGATTACTCAGTCATCGTAATTGATAATGGATTCGAACTAAACTTCTTTATCAACATTGTTACCATTTCAGACTCCACCATATCACACAACAACATGACTGGAATTACTATTATTAAAAACACTGATTCAGAACCGATATACTTCAGTGGTCACAATGTGATACAAAACAACAGAGACACAGAGGGAGCTGGTATCAAAATGGAACGTAAAACTGAAATTTTCGTCAGTGGTATATTGATGTTGTACAACAACACTGCTGATAAACATGGTGGAGCAATAATAGTAAAGCAACCAATCTTCAGTTACCAAAGATCATCCAAATGTACTATCTCGTTTGACAATACTTTTAGTTCAGTGATCTTCTCAGGAAATAGAGCACAAAAAGGAGGAAGTGATATGTATGGTGCTATACTGATGGACTGTAAAACTCATTATGGCTCAATTGTATCACATAAAGGACATCCTAATGAAACTTCATGGTACTTGGAAACTCCTCTCATGAAACATCTCCTTTTCAGTAACACTGACAGACTCTCCTCCATGTCATCAGATCCTATCATGGTCTGCTTCTGCAACACCACTACCAACTTACCAGACTGCTCTGATAGGATCCGTCACATAAAAACATATCCAGGACTAGATTTCAACACATCAATAGCCACAGTAGGATATTATGGTGGTACAAGTCCTGGTGATGTGCAGGTCAGTGCTCAACATGCGACAATACTTCGATACTATGGACAAAACCAGACCATTAACTGTTTCACACTCCACATTCTCCTGCAGAACACATCCTCAACAACAGCACTGGTTGATATCAGATTGAAGAATGTAGAACAAGGATTAGGTGTGTCTATTGGAGTGGACATATTAGAGTGTCCAATTGGGTTTACAGAAATCTTAGGAAAGTGTCAATGTAGCCGATTATTGAGCAATGTCCAATGCCAGCCGTCTGCCACACCTTTTCAGTTTCTGAGATCAGGCAACAGTTGGTTTGCCTACATCAACAACACTCAGTGTGTAACAGGTGCTACTAATTGTCCTATTGACTACTGCAATCGATCCGATGTCTCATTTGACATCATGGCACCTGATCGTCAGTGTATGGCCAATAGAACAGGTATAATCTGTGGACAATGCCAGTCACACCTTAGTATCATGCTGGGATCCAACCATTGTGGTACTTGCTCCAACTGGTATCTATTCTTGTTGCCAGTGTTTGCATTCGCTGGCATAGTCTTAGTGGCTGTGTTGATGTTCCTCAACTTGAGTGTCTCTGTTGGAACTATCAATGGACTACTGTTCTATGCTAATATGGTGAAGCTCAACGAAGCTTCCTTCTTTCAAAATGGCAGCGTTCCAGCGGTAAGCCAATTCATCTCATGGTTGAATCTTGACCTGGGTATTGAAGTGTGCTTGTTTGATGGACTGGATGGCTATTGGAACACTTGGCTACAGTTTGTCTTTCCTGCTTACCTGTTTCTGCTCATGAGTGGTATTATTGTGGGCTGTCGCTACTCTGTGTGGCTTTGCAGGTTGTGTGGCTCTCATGCTGTCCCAGCACTAGCTACACTGTTTCTCATGTCCTACACTAAAATCCTACTCACAGTCACTAATGCTCTTTCCATGTCTCGGCTGCCATGCAATGACAGTATACTGACAGTGTGGAGTGTAGATGGGAACATTGAGTATGGCAGTGGTAAACACCTTATTCTGGTAGTCTTCTCCTGTGGTGTGCTGATCATTGGACTGGCTTATCCTGTTTTAGTGTTGTGTGCTCCACTGCTAGAGAGATACAGTGACAAGTGTATCCCACAGCACATGTGGAATCCTGTGTCAAAATTCAAGCCCCTTTTGGATGCTTATGGAGGACCTTACAAAGACAAGTATCGATTCTGGACCGGAGTGACTCTGATGGTGCGACTGACTGTCACTGTGACATTCTCCTTCACTTCAGGAGGATTGGCTGTCATCAATGCTGCCATAATCACTACCATTGTAGTGGGTATTCTCACATTTTGGTCTTTCACAAAAGGAGTGTATAAGAGAAGTTATCTGACCGTACTTGAAATGTTTTTTCTTGTCAATATATTTCTTCTTAGCAATTATGGATTGGTTACTGCTTCTCTTGAGCCGACAAATTATCCAAATATGGCAATCATCATCTCTGTTAGTCTCTCCATTGTTGTCTGTCTTGCTATCATGGCAACTCACCTCTGGTGGAGCTTTGACCTCAAAAAGATCAAAAGAAAGCTTGGATTTAATGCTCGACCAGAGTATGTATTATTGCCCCAGTTGGTTGCAGATGAAGATGGTGAAGAGGACAGGCCTTTTTTAGGATCCCCACCATCAATAGTGTATGGCTCACATAGAGGAGAGTATCAGTTTGTACTGGAGTTTCCTCATCCTCACGATGAGCTTGAGTCTTCCTCTCCAGTGTTGTTAGCAAGAGAGCCGCTACTGTTTGATACTTAGTCTCATTGAGTGTTTTGAACATAATGGTTTGTGCTCTGAGTTATAAATAAAATTAATATACAAAATGCTCCAAAAATGTGCTGAAGAGAAAAAGGATACAAAAAGAAAATTAAAACGAAATTGAACGGATGTAGGGATGTTAGATTAACAATGCCACTGGCTCACAAAGTAAACTAACAAGGAGGTAACACAGAATGGTAACACAAAACGATTGACTGGGTGATAGACCATGCATCCGTACATCAGTAGCTGTATAAGACTTCATGCATGCTCTCAGTCAATAGCCTACAATTAAGCCAGTTCAGCAGCCACTGACAAAGTACTCTGGATTTGATCTCATGCTTTATCTTTCATACACCCCTCCAACACTACTTTAACTAATACTTGTAGCATACTGGTAGCATTGCAGCACCATGCACATGTGGATATATTTTGTTTCATCCCTTGCACCCACATTACTAGCCAGTCAGTGGTACGTGTTTCCAGGATTTGGAGTAGGAGGGTGCTTAATTACATATTTATATAAACCACACCCATTATTTATTGACCACGCCCAAAATATTTATTATACAAGGCTACAGCTCTAGGCTTGAAGAATTTCACTATCCCAGACAAGTTTACACAGCTAAAATAACACGTGCGTTCCTATGGCTAACAAGGCTTACTAAATAATTATGGCAAGCATTATTAAAAAATAAAACTCTCGTTCTTAGGGAATACGTGCTCAACTGAAAGCACCCTTGTAAACGCCTCTGAGCCTGCCATAGATTTGTGAACCAGACGTTCCGTGGTGGAAACCCAAGAATGTCTGGCCTACAAGACAAACCATAACCTACTATTTGACTGGTCAGGATGGAGGCGAGTACCTACATGTAGACATATAACACAACTGACAGATGACATAAAATCACTAATATTGAGTTATTAGAGATAAATCATCATCACTACATCTCTAAAATTCTGTTATCTGATTGCTCAAACAAACTTTGAGTATTTCACAATGTATTCAATCATAGGTAACCTCACACAATGTACTGAAGAGCTAGTATAGTTTACGTAAAATGACTAATAAGGACAAATCAAAGTTGTAGCTAACTGCACATGCATATCTACTATACATGTTGATACTGCAGTTTGCAAGTTGGTTGTCATAGTCAATGGTGAATGCTTGATAGTGTGGTTAGCACGTTGATAGTGTGAACGTGGTTCATAGCCATACAAGGCTTCTCTGCATTACACAATCATTATCACGTGAGTCTGATACCATAATGCTCTAATTCTAATTCTAGCAAGCTGCTTCTTTGTGACTCTGTAAGGTTACTGCACCAAACAGTACTGCACCCAAGTAAACACTGCTTGCTTGTGATAACGCACTAGAATAGTCCATTCCCCCTAAGAGCAAAGTATGCGTGGAATGTATGCGTGGGCACACCGCTCTGCTGGCCCACAGCACTGGGGTGTGAGATGATTACGTAAGCGCTAACATTAATACACGAATTTATATGGGGCTTATGGGAGAGATCGCGATACTTTCGACATCTTTGTAGTGCTCTCCGTAAACTTGACAACCGCGTGGTCTTGCTGCTTGGGTTCCTCTACCTTCGCTCTGTCGAACGCAAAAGACTACGCGTGCATTGGCAACATCGTTTTGGAGAAACGGGCGCGCAAACAAGCCCAAGTTACGCTATCTATGGCAAGCTTGTTGGGCATTTTTCTGGAGAGAAACAATTTTGTAACGCTGGATACTGTAAGAGTATACTGCGTGCAGGTACTGCTGCCAGTGGTTACTTGAACTGTGGAGGCTGTGCCCTTTGTTAGCTTGATCTATTGTGCGAGTAGACCTTGTTTGCGCGCCTGTTTCTTCAAAACGTTGTTGCCAATGCACGCGTTGTCTTTTGCGTTCGACAGAGCGAAGGTAGAGGAACCCAAGCAGCAAGACCACGCGGTTGTCAAGTTTACGGAGAGCACTACAAAGATGTCGAAAGTATCGCGATCTCTCCCATAAGCCCCATATAAATTCGTGTATTAATCTTAGCGCTTACGTAATCATCTCACACCCCAGCTAGCCCGGAATCCAATTACGCTAGCCAATATCGCTAATTAAATTCTTTAGGCTCTTAATAGGAATGGCCTATTAGAGCATATGCTATCAGACTCATGTGATAACGATCGCGTAATACAGAGAAGCCTTGTATGGCTAATTTACACAAGGCTAACCACACTATCAAGCATTCACCATTGACTGTGACAACCAACTTGCAAACTGCAGTAGTACATAAAAGGATCTAAGAGATTGAGTGTAGTACTGCCTCCATACTGTGACAAAAATTCTCTCAAGTTGAACTGTTTTAGTCTTGCTACAAGATCCTGTTGATGGCTGTGTTACTAGTGTTGCTGCTGTTGTTGGCTGTACCTCTCACTGCCTTCAAAACCACTGATGTCTACTATGTCACAGCTGACGATGCAGCTAGTCATGAGCAGTCATGTCCTCCACACCAGATATGCCACAACCTCTCCTACTACATCTTCCAGCCTGACCACTACTTCACCTCTGATACCACCATAATCTTCTTGGAAGGAGAACATAGCTTTAATAGTGAGGATCTTGTACAAGTCATTAATGTACACAACCTGACTCTGAAGGGACAAGGTCAGTGGCCGGTAGCAGGACCTGAGGAGACAGTGATGCAGTCTACTGTCATTATCAACTGCTCCAGAGGGAGAGGAGGATTCTATTTTTTGGCCTCTCATAACATCACTGTTGAAGGTCTTACAGTAGTCAACTGTGGAGGAATTCATGCTGCAGTGTTTGAATTCTATATTGTTTATAATATGCTCTTTCTCAAGAACTCAATACAACACATGACAGGACGTGGACTATTTATTCGCAACAGTAATAATGTTCTAATCACCAACTGCTCCTACTATCACAGTATCTCGTCAATGAGTTATAGTGGAGTAGGTGGAGTAGGTATTTCTTATGAACTTCACGAGTACACCAGCTCAAGCTATACCACACTAGAGCTATCATACTCCAACATTACTAAGTGTGGTAATAGTACTGGCAAAGCTGTTGGCTCTACACAAGGAGGAGAGATATTTTTACAGGCTACATCTACTGTAACACATTATTATTATTCAGGAACAGTGATCCTGAGCCATTTGATATTGTCACAAAACAGAGCAGACCAAGGAGGCAATTTAGGAATAACGCTAACTGGTCACGGCAAAATGATAATTAATATCAGCAACTGCCTCATCTCACATGCTGCTTATGGTGGTGGAATGTACATTTATGCTGGCAGCACTGAATCAAGTGTCAGAATTGAAAACACACACTTAGTAGAAAATAATGGTATTGCTTATAGTGAGATACAATATCAGAGCAACTATTCAATTTCATCAATTTTAACATTTTCTTTCATCAACTCAAGTATTATACACACAAAAACACAGTCACTCACTGGAGTGGGGATCACTGGTTGTTGTCCAGTTATCGAGTTCACAAAAACCAAAGTAACACTTAGTAAACAATTGCACGGAGGATTTTACATTTATGGTACAAGTAAAATTATGTCAATCACCGAATGTCAGTTTGAGGAAAGTCACAATGTGGGAGCAGTTTTATACGCAAAAGATACTGGATTGAGGATCACAAACAGTACATTCTCAAACAACACAGGAGATCACTCAGTCATCGTAATTGATAACCACATTGATTCGCAGCTTATCATAATTACCAACTCAACCATATCACACAACAACATGACAGGAATCACTATTACTAATAGCAAAGCACCAGTACACTTCAGTGGTCACAATGTGATACAGAACAGCAGAGACACAGAGGGAGCTGGTATCAAACTTAAATATCAAGTTCAAATTATTAGGGAGGCACGGTAGTGCCTCCCTATGTAGGGTTGAACGAGAAAACAAGATGGCGGCTACATACAATGTATTAGCGTTCAAACGCTGATATTTCGCCTGGTCATGAATTGTATACGTCAAAAGACACTTAAATCTGCTCTCTGGCGTTGCCCCATCTTACAGTAGCAAGGAGATTGCTCGAAGTTGTTACTAAAGTGACGAACCTGGAAACGGTGAAAATCGTGTTTCGTCATCTTCGTTTTCTTCTTTCTTCTTTCTTTCTTTCTTTCTTCAGCGCGCCTAGCGCCTTTACGCAAGCAATGCCGAGACCAAAACACCCATGAACAGTCATGAAATTCTCCTGGCAGGTGCCTTTTGAACTTAGTTTTTAGCGAAACGTCGATATAAATTCCGCGATTTCTCGATCGTGATCCATTGTCAGCTAAGTGTTAGACGCCATTGATGTGATTGTGCAATACGCACGTGACCAAGCAGTGGTTAGCGCACGTGACCAAGCGCTAGCTTGAGTATCACCGCGCGCCCTATGGATCACGGAGAACACATACATGTACATGTATTTGTTTGGAGTCTTCGAATAACGGTAAGCTCGTATAGGATCACCATTCTGCGCTTGCCAGATAATTACAACCGCCGTACATGTCTAGTCTACAAACAATTGTGGGCGGGGCTCGTATTCACTGCATGCATGTGTAGGCGAGCTGATATGTACAGCATAACAATTATTATTAGCTACAAGCAGCCGGCTACAAGTTTTAAATAAAGAAAAGCCACCAACAACAGGAAACTAAACCAATGGTGGAAACAAAGACAGCTCAGTACGTGCATGGTATTGAACTGCACTTCGCTGAAAAAGAAAAAAAGGACACGAACAAGAAAATTGAAAAGATTTCTATCGAAATCAAAAGGATGTAGGGTTGTGAAATCTACCACTGGTCCACAATGTAAACTAACAAGGAACAAGCATGGAATGGTAACACGATTGACTTGCTAACAGACCATAGATCCCTACATCAGTGGCTATACATAAGATCAATATTTTGTCACAAGCTGAATGCACGTTAGGTGTCAGTCAACAGCAACTAGCTGAACTAGCTATAACCAACCACAGCAGCCACTGATGTAGGGATCTATGGTCTGTTAGCAAGTCAATCGTGTTACCATTCCATGCTTGTTCCTTGTTAGTTTACATTGTGGACCAGTGGTAGATTTCACAACCCTACATCCCTTTGATTTCGATAGAAATCTTTTCAATTTTCTTGTAGTCAATGGTACGTTGATGTTGTACAACAACACTGCTGATGAAAACGGCGGAGCAATATTAATAAAGAAACAACAGTTCTTCAGAATAGATGGACTACCACCAGCATGTACATTGCTTTTTATAGGTACTTCTAGTTCAGTGATCTTCTCAGGAAATAGAGCACATAAAGGAGGAAGTGATATGTATGGTGCTATACTGATGGGCTGTAATGATCAAGGTTCGCATAAATATCATAGAGGACAACACAATGAAACCTCATGGTACTTTTACTCTCCTCTCATTAAGCAACTTCATTTCAGTAACATTGATCAGCTCTCCTCCATGTCCTCTGATCCCGTCATGGTCTGCTTCTGTAACACCACCACTAACTTACCCGACTGCTCTGATAGGACCCATCACATACAAACATATCCAGGACTAGAGATCAACACATCAATAGCCACAGTAGGATACTATGGTGGTACAAGTCCTGGTGATGTGCAGGTCAGTGCTCAAAATGCGACAATAGTTCGACACTATCGACAGAATCAGACCACCAACTGTTTCCAACTCCACATTCTCCTACAGAACACATCCTCAACAACAGCACTGGTTGATATCAGAGTGAAGAATGTAGAACAAGGATTAGGTGTGTCAATTGGAGTGAACATATTAGATTGTCCAATTGGGTTTACTATGATCTTAGGGCAGTGTCAATGTAGCCCATTGTTGAGCAATGTCCAATGCCAGCTTTCTGCAACACCTTTCAAGTTTCTGAGATCAGGCAACAGTTGGTTTGCCTACATCAACAACACTCAGTGTGTAACAGGTACTAATAATTGTCCTATTGACTACTGCAATCGATCCGATGTCTCATTTGACATCATGGCACCTGATTGTCAGTGTATGGTCAAAAGAACAGGTATATTCTGTGGACAATGCCAGTACACCTTAGTATCATGCTGGGATCCAACCATTGTGGTACTTGCTCCAACTGGTATCTATTCTTGTTGCCAGTGTTCGCATTCGCTGGCATAGTCTTAGTGGCTGTGTTGATGTTCCTCAACATGAGTGTCTCTGTTGGAACTATCAATGGACTATTGTTCTATGCTAATATTATGGTGAAGCTCAACGAAGCTTCCTTCTTTCAAAATGGCAGCGTTCCAGCGGTGAGCCAATTCATCTCATGGTTGAATCTTGACCTGGGTATTGAAGTGTGCTTGTTTGATGGACTGGATGGCTATTGGAACACTTGGCTAAAGTTTGTCTTTCCTGCTTACCTGTTCCTGCTCATGGGTGGTATTATTGTGGGCTGTCGCTACTCTGTGTGGCTGTGCAGGTTGTGTGGCTCTCATGCTGTCCCAGCACTAGCTACATTGTTTCTCATGTCCTACACGAAAATCCTACTCACAGTCACTAATGCTCTTTCCATGTCTCGACTGCCATGCAATGACAGTATACTGACAGTGTGGAGTGTAGATGGGAACATTGAGTATGGTAGTGGTAAACACCTTATTCTGGTAGTCTTCTCCTGTGGTGTCCTGATCATTGGACTGGCTTATCCTGTTTTAGTGTTGTGTGCTCTTCTGCTAGAGAGATACAGTGACAACTGTATCCCACAGCACAGGTGGAATCCTGTGTCAAAATTCAAGCCACTGTTGGATGCTTATGGAGGACCTTACAAAGACAAGTATCGATTCTGGACAGGAGTGACTCTGATGGTGCGACTGACTGTCACTGTGACATTCTCCTTCACTTCAGGAGGATTGGCTGTCATCAATGCTGCCATAATCACAACCATTGCAGTGGGTATTCTCACATTTTGGTCTTTCACTAAAGGAGTGTATAAGAGAATTTATCTGACCATACTTGAAATGTTTTTTCCTGTCAACATATTTCTGCTTAGCAATTATAGATTGGTTACTGCTTCTCTTGAGTCGACAAATTATCCAAATATGGCAATCATCATCTCTTCTAGTCTCTCCTTTGTTGTCTGTCTTGTTATCATGGCAATACACCTCTGGTGGAGCTTTGACCTTAAAAAGATGAAGAGAAGGCTAGGATTTAATGGTCGACCAGATTATGTACTATTGCCCCAGTTGGTTGCAGATGAAGATGGTGAAGAGGACAGACCTTATTTAGGATCTCCACCATCAATAGTGTATGGCTCACATAGAGGAGAGCATCAGTTTGTACTGGAGTTTCCTCATCCTCATGATGAGCTTGAGTCTTCCTCTCCTGTGCTGTTAGCAAGAGAGCCACTACTGTTTGATAATTAATCTCATTGAGTACTATTAGCTAGATTGTATAGTCTATAGACAGTAGTGACTACTAGCATGTGTGACACTGAATTTTACTCAAATGTTTTGATCATAGTTTGTGTTTTGTGAGAGTAGTGTTGTCTTCTTACTACAACACTCCCAGCTAATTAGGGAGACACGGTAGTGTCTCCCTATGTAGGGTTGAACGAGAAAACAAGATGGCGGCTACATACAATGTATTAGCGTTCAAACGCTGATATTTCGCCTGGTGATGAATTTTATACGTCCAAAGACACTTAAATCTGCTACCTGGCGTTGCCCCATCTTACAGTAGCAAGGAGATTGCTCGAGATTGTTACTAAAGTGACGAACCTGGAAACGGTGAAAGTCGAGTTTCGTCATCTTCGTTTTCTTCTTTCTTCTTCTTTCTTTCTTTCTTTCTTTCTTCCACTCGCCTAGCACCTTTACGTGAGCAGTGCCGAGACCAAAACACCCACGAACAGTCGTGAAATTCTCCTGGCATGTGCCTTTTGAACTTAGTTTTTAGCGAAACGGCGATATAAATTCCGCGATTTCTCGATCGTGATCCATTGTCAGCTAAGTGTAAGACGCCATTAATAATTATAGTGATTGCGCAATACGCACGTCACCAAGCTGTGGTTAGCGCACGTGACCAAGCACAAGCTTGAGTATCGCCTCGTCCACGCCATATAGATCACGGAGAAAACATATTTGTCTGGAGTCTTCGAAGAACGGTAAGCTAGCAAGCGCAGAATCACCATTCTGCCTTGCCAGATAATTATAACATCCGTAAACAAGTGTGGGCGGGGCTCGTATGCACTGTATTCATGCATGCGTAGGCGAGCTGATATCTACAGCATAACAATTATTTAGCTACAAGTTTAAAATTGTTAATAATAAAGAAAAGCCATCAACAACAGGAAAACCAAACCAATGGTGGAAACAAAGATGGCACAGTAATTGCATGATATTGAATTGAACTGTACTTCACTGAAAAGGAAAAAAAGGACACAAACAAAAAAATTAAAAAGATTTCTATCGAAATCAAAAGGATGTAGGGTTGTGAAATCTACCACTGGTCAACAATGTAAACTAACAAGGAACAAGCATGGAATGGTAACACGATTGACTTGCTAACAGACCATAGATCCCTACATCAGTGGCTGTACATAAGCTGTCACAAGCTGAATGCACGTCAGGTGTCAGTCAACAGCAACAAGCTAAGCTGAACTAGCTATAGTCAACTACAGCAGCCACTGATGTAGGGATCTATGGTCTGTTAGCAAGTCAATCGTGTTACCATTCCATGCTTGTTCCTTGTTAGTTTACATTGTTGACCAGTGGTAGATTTCACAACCCTACATCCTTTTGATTTCGATAGAAATCTTTTTAATTTTCTTGTAAATTGTTTGTCCGCCGGTATATGCTATACATCCTTTTTATTTTCCTTTGCCAGTCGTACTAGCACAAAAATTTAATATTACTACATGTACCAGTGGAATCTATTACTAAAGTACGCTTAAAATTATAATTATGAAGTAATGCTGTTCTCATGATTACAGTTTTGTGAGCAAAGTTTTATTGGATAATTTACAGCATTCGCTTGTCCTTCCTCATGGTTCGAGAATTTTTTCTGTTTGGTATTGCTATGATCTAATATAATGAAGCACCAAAGGTGCAGATGCCTCAGTAGAATTGTAATATATGCATAAACACAACTATCCACCATTCCACAAACACAGTAAATTATCCACCTTCTATAAACACGGAACCTGCTGCAGATGCCCGTGTTTGTGTGTGTGTGTGTGTGTGTGTGTGTGTGTGTGCGTGTGTTCAAAGCATGTTCAAAGCAATCGATCTTTGAACATGCTTCGATCGACCTAATCGATGTTCAAAGCATGCTTTGAACATCGATTAGAATTATCATTGTACGCCGTTTAACCAATCAAGCTCAGAAATGTGTCTCAGCAGATTAGATCTGGTACAACAAAAGAACAGGTTAAACTTAGTGACGGCTGATGAAGGCATGAGAGAAATGTTTGTTGCAAACACCAGTTATTAGTGGGCACTATAGATAACATGCTCTTATTCTTTGTCTCCTTTAGCGCCTTGGGTATGAGGCTAAAGATGTATCCAATATCACCATCACAACATCTCCAAAAATGTTGTTATCTGATTGCTCAAAACAAACTTCGAGTATGTCACAATGTATTCATCATCATGAAGTTCACCTCACATAACTACAGACCATGCATGTAAAGATAAGTCAGAGATTACGTAAATTGACTAATAAGGACAATCAAAGTTTTAGCTAGCTGCACGTGCATATCCATAGATGTACTACATGTTGATAGTACATAAAAGGATCTAAGAGATTGAATGCTGTACTGCCTCTATACTTTTACAAAACTTATCTCAAGTTGAACTGTTTTGGTCTTGCAACAATATCCTGTCAATGCATGGCTGTGTTAATAGTGTTGCTGCTGTTGTTGGCTGTACCTCTCACTGCCTTCACAACCACTGATGTCTACTTTGTTACAGCTGATGATGCAGCTAGTATTGAGCAGCCATGTCCTCAACACCAGATATGCCCCAACCTCTCCTACTACATCTCCCAGCCTGACCGCTACTTCACCTCTGACACCACCATTATCTTCTTGGAAGGAGAACACAGCTTTGATAGAGAGGATCTTGTAAAAGTCAGAAATGTACACAACCTGACTCTGAAGGGACAAGGTCAGTGGCCGGTAGCAGGAGCTGAGGAGACTGTGATGCAGTCTACTGTCATTATCAACTGCACCAGAGGGAGAGGAGGGTTCTACTTTAACTCCTCTCATAATATCACTGTTGAAGGTCTTACAGTAGTCAACTGTGGAGGAGATCATGCTGCAGTGTTTCAATTTGATAGTGTTCAAAGTTTACTCTTTCTCAAGAACTCAATACAACACATGACAGGACGTGGACTATTTGTTCACAACAGTGACAATGTTATAATCACCAACTGCTCTTACTATCACAGTAACTCATCAATGAGTTATGGTGGAGTAGGTATTGATTATGATAAGTGGCACTACAATAATACAGGCTACACACTAGAGCTATCATACTCCAACATTACTAAGTGTGGTGGTAGTACTGGATTTGAAACCGAAATAATTTATGGAGGAGGAGTATATTTGATGGCCGAATCTGATTTTGATTCAGCAACAGTGATCCTGAGCTATTTGAGACTATCATATAACAGAGCAGACTATGGAGGCAATTTAGGAATACAATTATATGGTCAAGGCAAAGTGATAATTAATATCAGCAACTCCCTCATCTCTCATGCTGACTGTGGTGGTGGAATGTACATTGATGCTAGCAGCACTGAATCAATTGTCAGAGTTGAAAACACACACTTAGTAGAAAATAATGATGATGTTAATAGTGAGATAACATATCTTAGCTATTCAGAATTACCTTCATCATTTTCTTTCATCAACTCAAGTATTATACACACAAAAACGCAGTCACTCACTGGAGTGGGGATCACTGGTTGTTGTCCTGTTATTGAGTTCACAAAGACCAAAGTAACACTCAGTAAACAATCGTTCGGAGGATTTTACATTACTGGTACTATTTTAGTAGTCACAGAATGTCAGTTTGAGGGAAGTCGTGGTGGGGGAGTAATTCTATACCCAAAAAATGCTGGAATTAGGATCACAAACAGTACATTCTCAAACAACACAGGAGATCGCTCGGTCATTGTAATTGACGAAAATTACCAGTATGTTATAATTGCAAACTCTACCATATCAAACAACAATATGACTGGAATCACTATTATTGACGGCCATGTATACTTCAGTGGTCACAATGTGATACAAAACAACAGAAACACAGAGGGAGCTGGTATCAATATTCAAAGCACATCTCAAATTAGAGTCAGTGGTGTGTTGAAGTTGTACAACAACACTGCTGATAAACATGGTGGAGCAATATTAGTAAAGCAACCAATCTACAGTTACCAAAGTGATTCCATACATGTATGTTCAATTTCGTTTATCGGTGACAACACTTCTAGTTCAGTGATCTTCTCAGGAAACAGAGCACACAAAGGAGGAAGTGATATGTATGGTGCTATACTGATGGGTTGTACTGTATTTCTTGGCATCTTTGATATATCACATATATATCATAGAGGACAACCCAACGAAACCTCATGGTACTTTTACTCTCCACTCATAGAACATCTTCATTTCAGTAACACTGACACACTCTCCTCCATGTCCTCTGATCCCGTCATGGTCTGCTTCTGTAACACCACCACTAACTTACCAGACTGCTCTGATAGGATCCATCACATACAAACGTATCCAGGACTAGAGATCAACACATCAATAGCCACAGTAGGATACTATGGTGGTACATGTCCTGGTGATGTGCAGGTCAGTGCTCAACATGCAACAATAGTCCGATACTATGGACAAAACCAGACCACCAACTGTTTCCAACTCCACATTCTCCTGCAGAACACATCTTCAACAACAGCACTGGTTGATATCAGAGTGAAGAATGTATTACATGGATTAGGTGTGTCTATTGGAGTGGACATATTAGAGTGTCCAATTGGCTTTACAAAGATGTTAGGAAAGTGTCAATGTAGCCAATTATTGATTGATGTCCAATGTCAGTTGTCTGCCAAGCCTTTTAAGTTTTTCAGATCAGGCAACAGTTGGTTTGGCTACAATAACAACTCTCAGTGTATAGCAGGTACTACTAATTGTCCTTTTGACTACTGCAATCAATCCAATGTCTCCTTTGACATCATGGCACCAGATCGTCAGTGTGTGGCTAATAGAACAGGTATACTCTGTGGACAATGCCAGTCTAACCTCAGTATCATGCTGGGATCCAACCGCTGTGGTATTTGCTCTAACTGGTATCTATTCTTATTGCCTGTGTTTGGACTCACTGGCATAGTGTTAGTGGCTGTGTTGATGTTTCTCAACTTGAGTGTCTCTGTCGGAACTATCAATGGACTACTATTCTATGCTAATTTGGTAAAGCTCAACGAAGCGTCCTTCTTCCAAAATGGCAGCGCTCCAGTGGCAAGTCAGTTCATTTCATGGCTTAATCTTGACCTGGGTATTGATGTGTGCTTGTTGGATGGACTGGATGGCTACTGGAACACTTGCCTACAGTTTGCCTTCCCTGCTTACCTGTTCCTGCTCATGGGTGGTATTATTGTGGGCTGTCGCTACTCCGTGTGGCTTTGCAGGTTGTGTGGCTCTCATGCTGTCCCAGCACTAGCTACACTGTTTCTCATGTCTTACACTAAAATCCTACTCACAGTCACTAATGCTCTTTCCATGTCTCGATTGCCATGCAATGGCAGTATACTGACACTGTGGAGTGTAGATGGGAACATTGAGTATGGCAGTGGTAAACACCTTATTCTGGTAGTCTTCTCCTGTGGTTTCCTGATCATTGGACTGGCTTATCCTGTTTTAGTGTTGTGTGCACCTCTGCTAGAGAGATACAGTGACAACTGTATCCCACAGCACAGGTGCAATCCTGTGGCAAAGTTAAAGCCACTGTTGGATGCTTATGGAGGACCTTACAAAGACAAGTATCGATTCTGGACAGGAGTGACTCTGATGGTGCGATTGACTGTCACTCTGACATTCTCCTTCACTTCAGGAGGATTGGCTGTCATCAATGCTGCCATAATCACTACCATTGTAGTGGGTATTCTCGCATTTTGGTCGTTCACAAAAGGAGTGTATAAGAGAATTTATCTGACAGTGCTTGAAACATTCTTTCTTGTCAATATATTTCTTCTTAGCATTTATAGATTGGTTACTGCTTCTCTTGGATCTACAAATTATCCAAATATGGCAATCATCATCTCTGTTAGTCTCTCCATTGTTGTCTGTCTTGTTATCATGGCAACTCACCTCTGGTGGAGCTTTGACCTGAAAAAGATCAAGAGAAGGCTAGGATATAATGCTAGACCAGGTTATGTATTATTGCCCCAGATGGTTGCAGATGAAGATGGTGAAGAGGACAGACCTCGTTTAGGATCCCCACCATCAATAGTGTATGGATCACATAGAGGAGAGCATCAGTTTGTACTGGAGTTTCCTCATGCTCATGAAGATCATGAGTCTTCCTCTCCTGTGCTGTTAGCAAGGGAACCACTACTGTTTGATAATTAATATCATTGAGTACTATTAGTTAGATTCTATAGTCTGTAATATACAGTAGTGACAACTATATGCGAGACACTATTACAGTGCTCACTTGACAATAATTAAACTGTTTTCTGTGAGTGTAGTGTTATCTTTTACTACAATACTTCTATTGTTAGTTAATTTGTGTGCTACATGTTCCTTCATTTTGAACTTTTCTTATTAATGAGTTTTTTCAAAATTAGCAAATCTCGCTAGAAATGCTCCAAAATTAAGAGTTAAAAATGAACTCTAAGTGTTCTAAAATTAATAATCATTTGAAGCAGTTTCTGAAAGAAATAGAGGGCGAAGGATTTTAAGGTGGTTAACATAAGTTATCTTGATGGAATTTAACCAACTCTCTCGCGAATATCTCATGTGTCCTTTGCGCTACTGATATCGAATTTCGTCTTTTTGCCAGTGAGTAGCTGCATTTGCTCACACTCAAGTCGATCAAGATGCTCATCCAACTTCAGAAGTAAAGCCGATAAAGTGCAGCGACCTCGTCAAATTTTTCTCAAAGTTAGTACTTTGGGGCTGGCGAATGAAAAGTACATACAAATAGCAGTGGTATTGGTGAGTGGAAAATGTAGCCCAGATCATGGAGAATGTTTAAAAAACAAATATAACTACCAATCATAAATTATCTATTACTGCTGCTTCTATGCTACGATTAGTAGTTAGTCATCACTGAAGTATTGCTGGTCATTAATGTACTACTCCTGGTGCATGTACATCCCATTTACACGACACATGGTCATTATTATTAACGGGTACAAAATTAAGCTAGCTTAATTCGAAACGCGCTTCGTCTGGACGATCCAAACCAGTTACTAATTAATCCACATCCGGAGGTGGCTGGAGCGCGCTTACCACACATGCGGACGAGTCAAGCTAGCTTAGCTCGTTGCTCAGCTCAAATAATGCACTTGTGGCACATTTCAGCTCAAATAATGCACTTGTGCCAAAGTTAACTAATATCACTCAAATAATAAGCCCTTTCATCTTGTCCAGTGACTGGGCGATGATGAGCTCATACAACAAGACTATGGTTATTGTATGTCCAAGACCATGAAAGAGATAAGGACTCAGTTTCCAGTTCCACTCCACCAAATGATCTGGTAAATAGGGTATACTATATACGATATATTTTGCAATAGTGACGTCTTCGCTGTTAATGTCCGCCATTTTGTTGTCTGCGCGCATGCGCATTAGGTGCAATTGCATTATGCGCACAGCGTGTGCTCTAGCTAGCTGACGGCTCGCTGTTCTGCCTGAAGGTACTCGTGAAGATGAGTTGGAGTCTCTCTCAAAAACGTTTGTGCCCGAAACACCAGTATCTGGTCCTTCCGTATTTTTTATTAACTGGATTGAGCATTCTCAAGATAATAGCTGATTGAGATTATAAACACGAGGATATACAACGAAGGAATTGCTGAAAAATTTATGATGGAAAGGAGTGGCCATCTCAGTACAGCGGGTGTAAGGTCTTATGAGCGCACAACAGCAATTCAACAAAAACAGTTTCCGATACTTTGTCAACAGTTGCATCAGGTGGAAGAGTGCTCACTTCTCTACAACCAACAAGCTCGTCACCAAAGAAGTAAAGTGTGGAAGCCTCAGGAAAAGGGGATAAAGTTGGAGAAATGCTTAACCATATCAACATTCATGGTTGTACCACTAATATTAAATGTTAGTTATCGTTTTGGTGTAATCCTAATGTTGCTGTTTTAATTAAATAGTAGTTAATAGATAGTAACTATTAAACCACAGGTGTATATCGCTAGATATATACCTAGTGCTGGGAGATATATATAGACAATAATTATATAGAACCTGCCACATAAAGGGATGACGTCACTAGTGGGATATTATAGTGTATTAGACCACATCTAAGTGATATTGACCAATCAGGTTACGTAGCTGTGGGTCTATAAATCTCATAATGGAATCCCGCCACTGCCGCGACCTCATAATGGAATCCCACCACAAGGCGCAGATTACGGTTCTGTGTGTGGAGTTCTACTGAATAATTTTAACAGCGCTCGCGTGTCTTTGCTCGTCGTTTCTGTTTGCTGTTGCTATGGTCTAAATCAGTTAGACAGCACATCCAATCGGATCTACGTGATGTAGAAGCCCTCGCGCCATTACCATAGCGCCCTAGCTCGCTACGCTCGGACGCTATATAGAAACGGCTCTCGAGCTTCTAAATCACGTACAGTACCGCTCACGAGTAAGTGTACTCAAACCCGCGGGCTAACCGCGCGTAACTCGGGGGTGCCCGCGGGTCCGTGAACGTGTACCCGCTGCCCGCACCACACTAACCCGCGGCCCTCATGCAGCCTTGCATGCACTCGCGACCCGCTGGATAGCTAGGCAGACTCACGTTGTCGTTGTGTGGCTTTTGCGAGCATATACAGTGCTCGCACGTATCCGCACCAGCGCGTGATGCACTCTGTATTCGCATCTACCCGCGGTTAATGATACACGGTTCCGCGGGCAAGACAAAATTACCCCCGGGTTGCCTGCGAGTCTCCCGCGGGTGTTGGTCCACTTACTCGTGAGCGGTACTGTAGATCCTCAGATGCGCTGTCTAACTATTATGTATTTGCAGCACAGGATAAGTAACTTTTTACATCATCAGAGATACGTATACTCCTGTGATTGCTAATGCCTATAATGGAATGTAGCCCACTAGATACAATGCCATGCCTATTCCACTATTGTCATGATGAGAGCATGTAAGCATGATGGGAATCAGTTGACCCCAGATCAGTGAGATCACCCTGGTCATGCACAGGCTTGTCGCAATACTCATACATTTGCACACAGTACATTCATATTGTACCACTGAGTGTTAATTTTAAATATAAATGCACACGAAAACCAATTCTAAGGTACATGTACAAGATGAGAGAAGTTGTTAGTACCTCTAGCTTCATGATATGGATAGCCTCAGGAAGAGTGAGGAGAGAGTTAGAGGTGAGGATCAGTCGACGCAGAGAGTAGCAGCGACACAGACCCTCAGGGATACACTGCAGCTTGTTCCTGGCAGCAATCAAGTGCTTCTGAACAAGAGAACAATTAGGTTTTAATTTAAAAACATGAAGATAACCCAGAAATAACCTTAATCTAGTCACCAGTAAGAAGCTAGACTACACCACTACTAATGCACTATTGTATTCTTAAAATTCAGCATGAAAATAACTTCAGATTTTCTGGCCGAAACAATTGTGGTAGATCGAAGTGTCAGAAGTGCCAAACAATTAGAGGTGTGGTAACGAGCACGTGATTCAAAACAAGAAAAGGTCTAGAGTTCTGTTCCATGAAGCGCAGGACTTTTTCGCACTGGCCGGCTGCACATGACAAATAACTAAACCATTAACTAGTTCACAAAGCAAAACTTTGTGCCCTATTATAGTTAGCCACTGCACAAAATGTTGCAACATACCGTATAGCTGGTTATTTTCGATGGTCAAATATTCCGTTACTAAAATTTTAGATTGGATCTAATTTTCAAAACTCACTCGCCGTTCGAAAATAAAATCCTGGCTAAAATTTATTGCCCTTCATCTCGAACTCAATGTCTTCGAAATGTTGGAGATCTTTATAGTTCTTAAACCACGCCAGCCACGTTTTATGATTGTTAAATGGAACCACAGAGTCGAAGATAAGTTGCTGTACCGCGGTGCCTGCCTTTTCGCTTATTGTGCGACGGTGCGAGAGGTCTCTCGCGTGCAGCAGTGCGCATGGAAGACATTTCATGTGACAGACGACTGGCAGACGTTTCTCTAACAGAGGCGTTTGGCGTTCAGTTTTACAGCTATTGCGGCACCAAGCTACCCGCTGCTACCGTCAGATTCTGTTAAGAAGCGTTGGAAGACAAGTGGACTCTAGCCTCGATCTGTTCGCATTGTGTTTGCACAAGAAAATTTGGGGCGTTCAAAGTTTTTGGTATGGTGCAAATTTTCGTGGATTTAATTTTTGATCTGCAGTCGGTGATCGAAACTAAAATCCCGTCGAAAATAACCGGCTATACGGTACCTCAGTACATCCACCAAATACAGTAGTGTGCTGTATATAATTATAACAAACATATATCGTACGTACTGTACCAATTTTGCCAGCTTTCTACTCCTTCAAATGTGAGCTAGCTATCTGAAGATTGGTAATTGCAAGTTGCCTGGTCTACTGCTGACTCATTTACACAGTCTATTCAGTGTACAACACGTGCGGCTATGGGAAAGGGTGTACATGTGTGTGATAAAAACGGCTGTTTATCGTCTTACCAATTGAAAAATGCTGACAATTTGTTCTCTACCGCTTTCTTGGCGAATTTCTAAGTCTTTGAATGAGTCTATAAACTCGGACGAGTCTTCTGTCGCGTGCTGTAGCCACAAGTATCTAGTAGCTGTAGAGCTCCTAAGAACATTACGGTAAGTGGGTGTGTCGCCTTCCATACAAGACCGGAAATAACTTTGACCAATCGTTTTCACTTTTGGTCTCGTGTATTATGTGTGGGTGTAAACAATTGTCATACTTCCAGTCTATGCAAGATCTTTGAAAACCACTGTAACTTAGGCTAGATGGTGTGATCTATAGTTATGGAAGTAAGTAAGTAACGTTTACGAAGAACCAGTTGAAATGTAAATACTAGGTTATAGAGTCAAACTATAATAGATACGTTAGTAATATTTAATTTTAAAAAAATTCCAATTTTGAGGACAAGTTTAAAGTGAATGTTGGACATCTGAAGCGAGTTCTAAAACAGGTCTAGTAAAACAGTTTCATTATATTGTGTTATTTTACGATTTGGATCTGTCTACCCATCCGTGGAAGCATCGTGTGAAATCCCGTGGCTCCTTGCTTCGCATAGCAACCTTCAGCTTGTGTTTGGGTGGCGGCACTTGTTCTCCATCCTTCTCATCATTCTCCTCATCCTCCTCTAACACTTGCTGTTCCTCTTTGTGCTTGATGTACACCTACACACACGAATACACACACGAATACACACACGAATACACACACGAATACACACACGAATACACACACACACACACACACACACACACACACACACACACACACACACACACACACACACACACACACACACACACACACACACACACACACACACACACACACACACACACACACACACACACACACACACACACACACACACACACACACACACACACAGACACACACACACACTCACACTCACACACACACACACGAATACACAAATCGTAAAGAATGGAAATCTGTACCTGCTACACACAACAAATACACTACACAGCAACTACATACCGTATTTCTTCTAAAAATTCAACGCAAAATAAAGAAAATTAAAAAGATTTCTATCGAAATCAAAAGGATGTAGGGTTGTGAAATCTACCACTGGTCAACAATGTAAACTAACAAGGAACAAGCATGGAATGGTAACACGATTGACTTGCTAACAGACCATAGATCCCTACATCAGTGGCTGCTGTAGTTGACTATAGCTAGTTCAGCTTGTTGCTGTTGACTGACACCTGACGTGCATTCAGCTTGTGACAGCTTATGTACAGCCACTGATGTAGGGATCTATGGTCTGTTAGCAAGTCAATCGTGTTACCATTCCATGCTTGTTCCTTGTTAGTTTACATTGTTGACCAGTGGTAGATTTCACAACCCTACATCCTTTTGATTTCGATAGAAATCTTTTTAATTTTCTTGTTTGTGTCCTTTTTTTCTTTTTCAGTGAAGTGCAGTTCAATATCATGCAATTACTGTGCCATCTTTGTTTCCACCATTGGTTTGGTTTTCCTGTTGTTGATGGCTTTTCTTTATTATTAACAATTTTAAACTTGTAGCTAAATAATTCTTATGCTGTAGATATCAGCTCGCCTACGCATGCATGAATACAGTGCATACGAGCCCCGCCCACACTTGTTTACAGCGGTTATAATTGTCTGGCAAGGCAGAATGGTGATTCTGCGCTTGCTAGCTTATCGTTCTTCGAAGACTCCAGACAAATATGTGTTATCCGTGATCTACACGGCGTGGCGATACTCAAGCTTGTGCTTGGTCACGTGCGCTAACCACAGCTTGGTCACGTGCGTATTGCGCAATCACATTAATGGCGTCTAACACTTAGCTGACAATGGATCACGATCAAGAAATCGCGGAATTTATATCGCCGTTTCGCTAAAAACTAAGTTCAAAAGGCACATGCCAGGAGAATTTCACGACTGTTCGTGGGTGTTTTGGTCTCAGCACTGCTCACGTAAAGGTGCTAGGCGAGTGGAAGAAAGAAAGAAGAAAGAAAGAAGAAAACGAAGATGACGAAACTCGATTTTCACCGTTTCCAGGTTCGTCACTTTAGTAACAATCTCGAGCAATCTCCTTGCTACTGTAAGATGGGGCAACGCCAGATAGCAGATTTAAGTGTCTTTGGACGTATAAAATTCATCACCAGGCGAAATATCAGCGTTTGAACGCTAATACATTGTATGTAGCCGCCATCTTGTTTTCTCGTTCAACCCTACATAGGGAGACACTACCGTGTCTCCCTAATAAATAATTTTTGATTTGCTTGCTCAATATTTGGAAGCAATTGTGGCAGAAGTTCTAGAAGCACCGAATAATTGGAGGTGTGGCGACGAACACGTGTTTTGTACGAGGACGAGTCTACAGTTCTTTCCATGAAGTACAGCACTTTTCACATCGTGTCGGCTTACTATGACGAAGAACCAAAGCGCTTGCCGAAATTTGGAGGTTTAGTACACATTTCAGCGACAAGGTGCCGAAAAATAGGAGGTGACGAATCTTTAGAAGAAATATGGTACTCACCTGTGCACTCTTCATGGCAAGTCTTTTCTCCATCTCGCTTGCATTCTTGCCGAACCAGATAAACAGCTAGTCAAAACAGGGTATAGAGACAAGTCAAACAGGTTTCCCACACTCACCTCTCGCCCGCTGTCCATAAGCATGACATCTTCATCTGATAGGTCACCCTAAACATGTGATAGTCATGTGACCATGTCACACAGACTGCTAGTGTACCTGACAAAAGTCCAAGAATCGCTCCGAAATTGAGAAGTAGCCCTTGTCATTGGAACAGCGAAACAGACGACTACGTCGCAAGTACAGAGCATCCTGTGAGAAAATGACAGTGAAGTAAAGCACGTGAAAGAGAGTATGAGTGAGTGAGTGAGTGAGTGAGTGGGTGAGTGAGTGAGTGAGTGAGTGAGTGAGTGAGTGAGTGAGTGGGTGAGTGGGTGAGTGAGTGGGTGAGTGAGTGGGTGGGTGGGTAGGTGAGTGGGTGAGTGAGTGAGTGGGTAGGTGAGTGGGTCGGTGAGTGAGTGAGTGAGTGAGTGAGTGGGTGAGTGAATGGGTGAGCGAGTGGGTGGGTGGGTGGGTAGGTGAGCGAGTGGGTAGGTGAGTGAGTGAGTGAGTGAGTGAGAGTTTCACATGAGGAAGAATTTGTACATGGATAACTAGCAAAGATAAAGAAGGAACAGTTACAGTTTCATATGAGGTGTCCTTTCCTCCTAAAGCAACCCAGAAGAAGTTCTCTGGTTCATGACCCTCACTGAGCAGCTGGTTGGAGTAGGTCGACTGAGAGAAGGAAGAGAGTGCACAATGTGAGAGCACGATTGTTTAGAGCTTTTT